>CM018049.1:12047643-12367643 GCA_008638375.1 Nyssa sinensis
TTTCATTTGTTTTTGAATAAGTTGCGTTCTCGTTGGATTGGACCTTTTGTCATTACTAATGTTTTTCCTCATGGTGCAATTGAAATTCAAAGTTTAGCAACTTCCAAAGTGTTCAAGGTGAATGACCATCGACTTAAGCATTTCTACGAAGGTTTCCAAGTAGATAATGTGGCAACATTAGACCTTGAGTATCCTATTTATACTGATTGAAGAAGGAAGCATTGAGTCGAGCCAATGACAATAAACAAAGACGTTGCTTAGGAGGAAACCCAAGGGGAGTTCGTTCTTTTTCTTCTTATTTACGCATTTATTTTTTGATTATTTTTGCCTTTTCTATGAATTTCACCTTACATTGGGGACAATGTAAGTTTTAAGTGTGAGGGATAGGATTTAGGTTCTATTTTAAATTTGTTTTCAAAAAAAAAAAAGAGTTTTGCTTTTTATTTTTGTGGTTTTCAACGATTTTAGGTTGTGTATGTCATTAGCAAGATTCAATTAAGCTTGAAAAATTCATAACATGATTGAATAAGTAATCTTCTAACTTAGAATTAATTAGTCTAGTTATTTTCCTTGAGAATGGTAGTGACTAAATTTGGTAGACAAAAGTCGGTGAGATTTTGAGCCTTTAGACTGACACATCCATATCAGTCTCACTATTTTTTTCATGTGAGATCTTCTTCCATGGATTTATTTCTCTAGAACTCGCCTTGATTCTCTTTGAGGTCATATTAACACATGCATGCATGAACATGATTAAGGCCCTCTTTGCTATAAGCTACATAAGCCAAATAGCCTACCTTGTAATTTATTTTTCCTTTTGTTGAACCCCTTTGAGCTTTATTGATTTTTTTTTTCGCTTATTGTGAACTCACGTTACAAGCTTTAAACCCGAAAAACAATGCCTTTACCCAAACTGTAGAGCTAGTGGAGCATTGTTCATCATTAAGATATGTATGGGTATGCAAGAAATAAGTGTGGGGGTGTCTGGATTTGTGGTATGGCTATGACTGGTGAAATGGAACATGTTTTCATTCTCAATTCGTGAGTTCCATTGTTGATGTAATTTTGGTGAAAAAAGGAAAAAAGAAGAAAAGAAGAAAGGAAGTGATGAAGGAAATTGCTTTTAATGTTGCAAATTGTCCATGTTCATAATTCCTCCTAAAATTCCAAGAAAGGGGTCTGTTTATACGTGATATATACAAAGGTGGGAGCTGTTGCGAAGGATTGTTCCCTGCTGCAAATGAAAAATGTTCCTTTTGAATGATCTATTTTTCAATGAAGGAGTTTTACATGGTTTAAATGCTTTTAAAACCAAATTGAAAAAATTGTTGAATGAGTGATTGGTTTTACATGCCTTATATATTCGAACTTGAGTTGATTCATTTTTGCTCTACTAGTTTCGATGGTTTTTGAGCTGCATTCTCAAATATTTTCTACCTTGATCCTAAACCCCGTTACAACCCTTGAAAAGTCTTTATGATCCGTGTTATGCATGTGATCCTAGTGGTGGAGAATTAGAAGATATGCAAGCCTATGGTAGATCATTTCCATTGGAATGAATTTGAGCGAAACACAAACCCTTCAAACACATGAGAGTTGAGTATTTATTTCTATGAGGGTCTACATATTTAGTTTACTCCATCTTCGAGTGAAAATGATTACTAAGTAATTGTAAGTTATTTAAGAGTGTTTATTCATGATATGTTATGAGTTTTGAAGAGCGTGGTTGTTCTTTGTGATGGTGTTGCAACCTTGGTGTTTTTGGGAAAGTGAATTTGAGTTTTGCCCGTGGACAAACAAAAGTTAAGTGTGGGGGAATTTGATGAGAATGCAAAATGTTATATTTTTCTCCCTTAATGTTTAGTCTTTTATACTTATTTGGTTCCTAAATGTACTCATTATTCTTATATTTTGATTGAGGATGCAAATGAAGGCAGCTAAATGCAAAACGAAGCTAATTAGGCCATTTTGGACAGTTTCAACATCGCTTTGTAATCTGGGCATAACTCTCTCATCGGAGCTCTGATTGCGATGATTTAAGATGCTATGGAACACCACGAAACAACTCTACAACTTTTTGGTTTTGAGTTTTGAGAGATACTGGATGCATTAGGGTCGAAATCGGGCTTGACGTTGCTGTACTTGCACTACTGACATTCATGAGCATTTTTTTAGCTTGCAATTCTAATACGCTGGTCCACGCGATTTATTTTTTGAAATTCCAGATCTACTGTACAAAAATTCTAGCTGAAAACACCACTTTTCTAGTTATATTAGGACTTTATTTTATTTTTAATATTTTCATTAATTAATTAGATTTGGGTATTTGTATTTTAGGATAATATTTACAATATCTTTAGGAGTTTGATTAGGCTTCAAACACTGAATTAATATATAAAAGGGGGAGAAAAGATCAAACCATACACACAGACGCCTCTCTTTCCCTTCTTCTCTAATTTCTCCTTCGAGTTTTCATGGCCCTGCATGGCTAAACTTTTATAATTGATCAAAGGAAACGGAAGCCTCGGAATCAATAAAATTGTGAGATCTAATTTGTTTTTATTGTTCAATTTATGCTATGAGTATCGAATGTTCTTTTGTGCTTATTTTCATGATCGTCTCGTTTAATTATAAGGGAAATATCATATAAGGGAAATATTCTTGCACGAAGCATTTCTATGGATCGGGCTAATCAAAATTTACTAGCGTCAATGAGTTGTTTGATTAATTTAAGTATGACAAAACCTTTTTTTTTTCTTTCTGATTGACAAATTACATATATTTGATTTAGTTTATAAACCTAAATCAATATTTAACATTATACATATTAGTGTGACAACATTTCATCAATCCCGAGGTGTGACAATCAAAGTTTTTATAATTTTAATATTTTATAAAATTTGTTTAAAATTTACTATATAATTAAAATTATAAAAGATAGTCTCAAAATAACTTCTTTATACTGAAAATTTGAAAAACAGAGGCATATGTAATAAGCTCATAAAATAAAAGATCTTTTGAAACATAGACGAAAATTTGAAAGGAAAAATGTTAAAGTTATCAGTTTGAAATATTGAAAGTATTTATCGAATAATTTGAAGTCCAATGCAGCAATTATTATTATCTGTATTTAAAGATAAGAAAACTAGAAAGACCCACCGCATAATAATTAATATGATATTCTGAGTTTATTATTCGTTGCAATCTACTGCTAGGTTAGATATTAATATGATACTCTCTTAAGAATCCGGTACATAATCATATTATACATGATATTATTTAAATTATATATTGTCACCTCATTTTATTGAAGCAATTCAACAAAATTTCTACACTTAGTATCCATTTGGTATGACTGGTATTATTGATTGATTTTGGTATTACCGATTTTGGATAATTGATTTTAAGTGTTCAAAAATATATTTTAAATTTGATAATGGTATTAGAATTGATTATTAAGTGGTTAATAAAAAAATATTCTTTTAGTGCATGAAGATCCTTTTTATCTTCTTTTTTTTTCAGTATTGGATGTTGTTTGGTCAGTGTCATAAAATTAATTTTAAAATGTATTAACTAAATAAATAAAATATATTTAACAAATAATTAATTATATAAATTCAAGTGCTTTACATGTAAAATAAATATTTCTATAAAATAATATGTCTGGTTTTCAGTGTGTTTTATATATGATATAGTTTAAAGAGATATATATATATATATATATATTTATTATCTGTAAAATGATTGATTATTTTTATATTTTTAAATATATTATAATATGGAGATTAAATATTATGTTGTGTATTATGTTATTAATATAAATTTAATCATTATTAAATAACCAATAAATTCAAATATTAATATAAATTAACAATTGTATTTTTACAATTTTTATAAAATTAAAAAATAAATATAACTAGTATTGACCCGTAATATGCATAAGTTATTATAATTTAATAAACCAAAAATAAAATAATTAATTAAAAAAATCATAACTTAATTGAAAAAAATATATATACCAAATAAATTATCAACTATAAAATTGTTATTGTGGGTATTCAAATTAAATTATCATATAATTTTGTCATTGTTATTGTAAATTTTAATTATATATGCTCGAGTTTTTCTCTGTCTTTTCTCTATTTTCATACATTTTTCTTTAATTTTAAAAGTGTACACACCATTGTTTGTTTAAAAATTTTCCTTCACATTTTATCTACTTGTATTGTTAACAATTATTTTTTCTTATTAAAATTCTAAAACATGTATAAATAAATCAATTTAAATTGGATTTAAATATTAATTAATAGAAATTTGCAAATAAAAAGCGGATAAATGATGGCATAGATCAATAAAGTCTGTCTACTTTGTCGATCAACTCAATATTATATATTTAGTAATTAAAACAAGGGCAAATATGACATTTTTTCAAAGTTAATGAGTTAAGTTTTTATTTTCGTCTTCACATGTGACTAAATAAAATCTGCCGATACATCCTTACCCCGTGTTAAGATAAATGTGAGAGGAAGGACATGGGATGATAATATTAATTATGAGATAAGAGATGAGATAATAGTGTGATATATTTTTTATATTTAAATAACAAATTTGATAATTATGAAATAAAAAAAGGAGATGATGGTGTGATCTTTTTTTCATGTTTAAATAACAAATTTGAAAAAAGATAAGTGTAATTATTCTATCTTATTTGAGAACAATAAAATAAATAAAGAAAAATAAATGATTATATACATATATTTTTACTATTACGTCATAAGATAGATGTGTATTTTTTTTTTTTATATATTTTTCGTTATAATTGATATTATAAAAAATTCATTAAAATATTTTATCATTTTTCTTTACTTTTTTTTCACTTTTAAAAGAGAACAAATTGGATTAAATAAAAGTTAAAAAATCCTTCCATCTTCATCCATTTCCTTTTTTTTTTTATTCTCTAATTTTAAATCAAACATAAATGAATCTTTCATTTATTTCCATTTCCTTTCTTTTTTTAAAAAAAAAAAATTCCATAAATCCCAGTGAAGTGTTAGGTTTTTTTTTCATAAAAGAGGTCAAATCCCAAAAAAAGTAAGTGAAAATTTAATTTAATTTTATATTTATAATTCATACAGGTATTCATTATACCTTGATTTAAAAACAAGCAAGAATGAAATTAATTCTCTTATTATATACTTTCGCAATAAGTAATGAAATGTGACAATCATTGTTGCCATGAATAGTTTCAAATTTGATGTTTGTAATGGCTGTCTTTGCATTGACACCAATTATTATTTAGTTGACTCTACATCATTATGTTCGTTTGGAGGTTTTTTTTTTTTTCCTTTTTTGTGGAGAAACATTTTAGTATAATTTAATATTTGATTGATTGTAAAATAGTTTATAAAAAAATATGAAAAACATAACTTGCAAAAATTGAAAATAATCTTCAATCTGCTGTTTTTGTTACCTCACAAGTCATTTTTTTATATAAAAAAATAAAATTATTTATTATTTATAACTTTTATTAATTGTTTTTACAAGCATGCAAATTTTTTATAAAAATATAATAAGCTCATATATTTTAAAACATGTTGGTTATTTTTTTAAAAAAATTATGTAAAGTTTTTAATTCAATTTTTATTATTAAAAGATAACATATATGTATGTATATATATATATATATATATATAAACACGATATTTATATTTTTATACTTTCACATTTAATATTAACTTTTTAAAAATTTATTAATTAATAACTAATTATTCATCATAAAACAAAACTAAGTACTTACTCTAGTTATCAAAAATTATAAATTTATTATATTAATTAGCAAACAATTAGCCATTGTGATTACACGTCGCGCAAATAGAGATGGAGATCATTTTGTCTTCGCTCAACAAATGGAGATCCCAATGGACCCCATCCCACGAAGAGCACGGCCTCCCTGACACCACATCACAGGGGATGATACAGAGGAAATTGCTAAGCTTTAGAAACAATTGGCAACCGAGTTTGAGATGAAAAATTTAGGAGAACTTAAATATTTTCTGGGAATAGAGGTTGCTAGATCAAAACAAGGTATATTTTTTTCCCAACAAAAATATATATTGGATTTACTATGTGATGCTGCACTTTTTGACTCGCAATAAGTGTGGGTTCCGTGACCTGTAGAACACTCATAAAGATGATCAGAGGACCACCGGATTGGCTCCGGCGGTAGCCGCTCCGATGCTTAAGTAAGTAAACTGAATTGAAAAGACTGTATTGAAAGCCAAAGAATAAGCATAAAAATAAAGCGTACTTTTAGGGTTTGATTTATAGACCGTAGCCTTCCTAAGTTGATTAGGATTTGGAGCCATGAATATAGGGATTTGATCATCGGAGATTGCAGTTACCTTGTGGAGTATTGCATAGAGATAATCATAGATGGTAGTTTCCTTGTTGAAGACTGTTTCCGTGTTGAAGACTGTTTCCTTATTCCCTGCTCGACAACCGTTAAGGCGGTGACGAGGTCTGGAGTGTTGGTCTGGATCCTGTAATTAACTCTGAGATCCTTATCTGGATATACATGTGCTCTGGAGGCATATGCTCGGCCACTTTCCGATCTTTTATCCTGTTCTGAATGTTCGAGCGCTTAGCCATTGGCTGAGCGTGAGCTGAGTTAGCCGAGCGTGAGTTGGATTCATGGTCATACGTGTCAAGTGGTGATTGGCCTGTTCTTTTATGGTATATCAGTTACTCCCCCCCCCTAAGTCCTAGTTTGATGCTAACAAGCAACTAGGGCTAAGCCTTTTTGGAAGAGTCATGTATCCTGCCTGTTCGCCTTTCAAGGCGACTGTTGGGGCGTCATTTATTGCACAGCCGGAGATTGGGTCTTTTCAAGGCCATCATTGTACTGGGCCGACGGTTGGGTTTCTCGAAGTTATCATTGTTCTGAACCGTCATAGCGTTTGGGCTTGGTGGGTCCCTTCTGATACTGCGCTTATAAATACGGGGTGAGATTTGAAATGACCTTTTCCTCGTCATTTTCACTGTGCTAGAAGATCCTGTCCGCCATTGTTGGTTTGTGCGACCTCGAAGAACACTGGTTTTCTAAGGCTCTGGTTTAGAATTGGTTCGACCGATCTTTCCTCTTCCTTTGCTTCTTTCCCTTTGAGTCTGGGAGTAATGTCTGCTCCTCTTGAATCCTCAAACGTGAGTGAGGGGGTAGGAAATCCCTCTGAGATGGCTATGCAGCCTCCTGTAGAGAATGTAGGTGACCTTGCCCCTGAAGATGCTGGGGAGAGGCCTGTTAAGCCTCCCCCTAGTCCTGAGACTAGGATAGTTGATGCCTTCATAGAGCCCCGAGACAGGGCTGGGGAAACCTCTGGTAGGTCTTCCCATAGAGAAGAGGGCGAGAGTGCTGTTACTCAAAGTCTGCTGAACGAGTGGAGGGTGAAGTATAATTTTCCCTCAAATGTGACCTGCAGAGTACCAGGCCCAATGGATCGTCCCCATAATGTTGAAGCCGGGGAGATATGTGTTTATCTTGCCTGGTTTGAAATGGGTTTGAGACTTCCGTTGCCTGATTTAGTTAGGCAATTCTTCTGTTGGTATAAGCTCTGCCCTGCCGACCTTAATCTTAATAATTGGCGGCAACTTTTAGGGTTTGTAGTGTTAGGGCATAAAAATGAGGTAGATGTGTCCATGGATTTGATCCGTAGTAATATGGATCTGAAGTTTAAGAAGGCGGAAGGCCTTTTTTACATGTCCTTTGAGAAGGGGTTCCGACCCCTGTCCTCTGTTCCCACTTCTAATAAGACGTGGAAAAAGTGGTACTTCTTTGTTAGAGGAGGATGGGAGCATGAAGACTTCCAGGATGGTGATGTCTCGCTATTCCCTCGTACCACGGGTCATAAGGGTGAGGCTTATTTCCTTAGGTTTGTTTTAGCTTCGATGTGCCTTCCGAACTGATAATCTGATATGCCATTTCTTGTTTATGTGCAGTCAAGAGTGCTTGGAGGAGATCTGAGTTTAGCAACGCGCTCCAAGATCAGTACCGCGTGCTGCTTTCGACTTCTAACCGGGCTCACATTGTTATTGTTACTTCGAAAAACTTGATGGCTGCTCGTAATGCTGAGCTCAAGAAAAGGCTGATGTCGAAATGGGCAGAGGCGGAAGCCCAAGCGGCGGGGGAGGCTTCCTCCCAAGTTGAGCCTGAGCCTCCTTTGCAAGTAAAAAGGAGGAGATTGATTTCTGGCTCTCCCGAGCCACCTCCTACTGAAGCCGAGAAGGAGGCCGAACCTGCCGTTCCTGTCTCGGCCGTTCCTCCTGCCCCTTCCATTCCGAGCAGAAGGACTAAGAAGGGGAAGGCGCCTGCTGTACTGTCCGAGCCGTCTGAGGAGCCAGACTACCAAATTGCCAATAAGGCTTTTGACCAGATATGGGCCCAGAGCCCTCATCGGTATAGGAGGGATAACCGTGCAAAGTTGATGAACGAGATGATGAATCTCCAGATGAAGGTAACCTCTGGAGCTTTTCTTGTCCTTTTTGTTTGCTTGCTTGTTCAGTCTTAACTCGTCTGTCTTGCGTTGTGCAGAGCATGCACAGTTTAGCTGCTCTGATGGTGACTCCCATGAGCCTCGAGGAGGTTGATAAGCTGAAGGCCGACCTGGATGAAGCGAGGTTGGAGCTTGGAACAGCTCAATCCAAGGTTCAGGCCGCCAAGGAGAGTCTGAAGGAAGCTAGCACCAATCTTGCCGTGGCAGAGTCTGAAGGGGACATCTATGCTCGGCAGGTTGCAGGACTTCAGGCGGAGTTGGTCGATCTCCGAAGTTCCTTTGATCAAAAGGTTCAGGAAGCAATTGACCATGCTAAGACTGAGATTGAGACGGAATTAAGAGAGGAAGTTGACCAGCTGGGTGATGACCTGATCCGGTTTAGTTTTGAGAGCTTCCGAACTAGATTTCTGGCTAAGTTCCCAGACTTTGACGTGTCGTCAATTGTTGCTCCTGGACCTGCCTCGTCTGGTGCTAGTCCGAGCAAGAAGGCTGCGACTACTGACCTTCCTTCGGCAGAGGATCCTAGCCCTTCAGATAAGGCTTGAGGCCTTATCAGCTTTTACTTTTCTTTGTTGTTGCCAGTCTTTTTTGATGTAATGAAATACCTTCTGATCAGTAAAATTGACTTTTCTTCAGATTCTTCCTGTGTTACTGCTTTCTGTGAAATTTGTTGCGAGTATAGCTATTTTGAACCCATTGCATGTCAGATCAACTGTCCACTAGTTAATAGTTGCCTTCTGAGCTTCAATACTTGTAATTGAATAGTGAATGCAGATTAACTTCGACTGTTTCATCATAATAAGATAAGAGAGCAAACATAATCAGATAAATAGAACCCAATATTGATTTTGTATCACACAGAGCGGGAGTAAACTCTGCAGAGTTCTGAAGTAGATTGCTCTGAACCAAAGACTTGTGAAAATAACCAGGCAGCTTGTGCTCATCATTACGATGACCGACACTGCTGTTTCCGAGCCCTTAGGATCAGGATATATCAGAGTTGTTGGTCTTTGTCGTATGAATGGCCTGTCATAAAATAGATAAGACTGGAGGGTCTGTATACCGGATAGGAGGCTTGTACATTTAGACTTTGCCCCTCCTTCTTTACTAATTCAGAAGCTTCAGTGCTAGACTGGGGCTTTTTGTTCAAAAAGCTCTGTACCCTGTCTCTTGGTATATTAAAGAGGCAGGTTTAATGCACCGTTTATTTATACGATTGTCGTTTGGGATTTCGAGGCCAACCCCTCTTTTAACCTTTGCGACGGTTCAGTTGGGTGGCTTTTGGACTTCAAGGGTCTATATATATGGAAACGAGGGCATACGGTTGCGCCCAATCCTCTCGTTCCCAAATTGTTCCCTTGTAGGAAAGACTTTAGATGTTGCCGAAAATTTGTCGTTCGTCCGGAGATGATTGACGATTCTTCGTCTGAGTTAGGAATGATTAAACTGTGGCCGAGAGTTAACCTTCCCCTTGATTCAGTCTCCAAGGAAGGATTAAAGGAGGCACAAGTCCTCTTGTCCATCTTGGCATCCTGGTTGAGATTCCTCCAATTGGTGGTGGTCCCTCATTGATTCAACCGAGGCTTAGAGCGTTGGTGATGAAGACAAAGGTGGGATGCCTCCTTTTCTTCGTGTCTTGGCAAAGACCCTTGTTTTAATCGGCTGGGGTGTAACAACTACTTTGAGGGAGATGAATAGAGGTCCCCTGAGACCTAGAGCCCTCATCATCCGTTGGTCTTGAGATCAATGATGGTGATGATGAAATGGCCTGGGTGCTTCTTGATGCAGATTGGGGTTCAGGGTTCCTTCCTTTCAAGTGGAGCCAGCGGCGGCGGCAATGGAAGTTTGGATCCTGTGCCTCTTTATCATCCGAGGCAGAAAGCCATGATGTTGCAGATCGTAGTGATGTAGTAGCTTTTGTAGTAGCCTATGTAATGATGTCTTTGTTGTAGCCTCTGTTTTATTTCCAGTCTTTTTGTACTGATGTAAACTTTTATGAATCATCAATAAAATTGATCTCATTTTCCTCAATTCTGATGTTCTTTTCTGTTTGAATGTGCTTTTCTGAGTTAGAACACCTTCTTGTGCACTTCTGATAAATAACTCTTCTGTATGTCTTAAGAGTGGATCAAAGAAACTTTGTACAAAACTTGAAGTCTTGAACCAATATTCTTTAAATTTGTTCGGTACTTGTAGTGTTTGTTGCTTGTTGGTAGATAAGCCAAATAATCTAAGTGTCAGCTTTGAGGTGTTCAGATCTGGGAGACTTGTGTGAATTTTGGTTGAAGACGCTTAAAACTTCTGCCTTTGGATGGACTGGATCATAGAGTCTGCATATTGAAGATGGACCAGGCTTGGAGGGCCTGTGCCTTATAGATGGACCAAGTCCTAAGACTTGTGCATTATGGATGGATCAAGTACTAAGACTTGTACATTATGGACCAGGCTCTAGAGGCTTGTGCATTAAAAGATGGACCAAGTACTAAGACTTGTACATTATGGACCAGGCTCTGGAGGCCTGTGCATTAAAAGATGGACCAAGTACTAAGACTTGTACATTATGGACCAGGCTCTGGAGGCCTGTGCATTAAAGGATGGACCAAGTACTAAGACTTGTACATTATGGACCAGGCTCTAGAGGCTTGTGCATTAAAGGATGGACCAAGTACTAAGACTTGTACATTATGGACCAGGCTTTAGAGGCCTGTGCATTAAAGGATGGACCAAGTACTAAGACTTGTACATTATGGACCAGGCTCTAGAGGCCTGTGCATTAAAAGATGGACCAAGTACTAAGACTTGTACATTATGAACCAGGCCCTGGAGGCCTGTGCATTAAAAGATGAACATTTTTTGGAAGCATTAAAAGGAAAGAAACATCTCTTATTGATAATACTTCCGTAAATGTTCCACGTTCCATGGCCTCGGAATAGGCTTCCCAGTCATGTCTTCTAGCCAGTAGGTGGTAGGCCGAACAACCTTCGTCACTCTGTAGGGACCTTCCCAGTTTGGTGACAACTTTCCCATAGTGGGATCCTTGGTGTTTTGAAAGACTCTTCTTAAGACAAGGTCTCCGACTTGAAAGCTGACCGTCTTGAGTCCTATCTTGGATTTGTCAACCATTCTTTGCTGATAGGCTTCCATCCTGATGCTGGCTTGATCCCTTCTTTCTTCAAGCAAATCCAAATTTTCCATTAGCTACTGATCATTGGATTCTTGCTCAAAGGCTTCAGTCCTCAGGGTTGGCATACCGATCTCAACCAGAATTACCGCCTCTGTACCATAGGCCAGTGAGAAGGGAGTTTCAGAGGTGGGCGTTCTTCTGGTTATTCTGTAGGCCTAAAGAACTCTAGGGAGTTCCTCTGCCCACTTTCCTTTGGCCTGTTCCAACCTTTTCTTTAATCCATCAAGGATCATTCGGTTGGTGACCTCTGCTTGCCCATTTGCTTGTGGATGGCCTGGGGAGGCAAAGTGTTGCCTAATGTTGAGGTTTTCACAGAATTTCTTGAAGCCTTTACCCGTGAACTGCGTCCTATTGTCAGAGATAATCACACGTGGTATGCCGAACCTGCAAACAATGTTCTTCCAGGTGAAGCTCTCAACTTCCTTTTCTGTGATATGTGTTAGAGGTTCAGCTTCGGCCCACTTAGAGAAGTAGTCGATGGCTGCCAAGAGGTACTTCCTATTCGGTGGTGCCCTTGGTAATGGACACACGATGTCCATCCCCCATTGAGCAAAGGGCCAAGGACTTGGAATCGGGATGAGCTCGTGATGAGGCTGGTGTTGATACGGGGCAAACTTTTGGCATTTGTCGCACTTCTAGACATACTCCTTAGCCTGCCTTAGCATGTTTGGCCAGTAATAGCCCTGAGACAAAGCTCGGTGAGCTATAGTTCTGCCTCCATTATGATTCCCGCAAATCCCTTCGTGTATTTCAGCCAAGACATATTGTGATTCTTCCGGTGCTAAGCATTTTAACAAAGGTTGAGAATACGACCTTCTGTACAGCTTGTTATTCAGGATTAGGTACCGAGCCGCTCTGATTCGAATTCTCCTGGCTTTGTTTTTATCTTCAAGGAGGAGCTCGGATTGTAGGTACTGGAGGATTAGAGTCATCCAGCTCTGGGGCTGTTCAGTAATTTGAGCGACTTGGGCTTCCTCTATGCTAGGTCCTGGTTGATAGGAGATTTTTATTGTGGAGTTTGCTTCAGACTTTAGGCGGGACGCCATGTTAGCCAAAGCATCTGCTCTGCAGTTCTGGCTTCTTTCAATTTTCTGAATAGTGAATGTCTGGAAGGAATATTTTAAGTGGTTAACCAGTTCGGAGTACCAAAGCATCCTATCGTCCTTAATGGAGAACTCTCCTAGGACTTGGCTCACCACCAGCTGGGAGTCTGAGAAGACTTTGAGGTTCTGTACCTCACATTCCACGGCCAACTTAATACCTAAGATTAGGGCTTCATATTCTGCTTTATTGTTGGAAGCTTTGAATCCCAAGCTGACTGCTTTTTTTGACGTGGGCCTATCAGGAGACTGTAATACCAGGCCTACTCTTGAGCCTTGATCGGTTGACGATCCATCGATGTAGAGCAGCCAGGTTCCCGAGGTTTTGATGAGTTGTGCCTTGTCTTGAAGTGCCGAGGTAAACTCGGCGACAAAATCAGCCAAGGCCTGCCCTTTGATGGAGTTTCGGGTTACATATGATATGTCGAATTCCCCCAGCTCTACAGACCATTTCACTAATCTTCCCGATACCTCAGGTTTCCTCAATATTGACTTCAGAGGATAGGCAGTTGGGATTTCAATTGGATGGGCTTGGAAATAAGGTTAGAGCTTTCGGGCTGATATGACCCAAGCGAAGGCTAGCTTTTCTACTTCTGGATACTTCTTTTCTGTGTCAAGTACTGCCCTATTGAAGTAGAATATGGGCCTCTGTACTCCTCTGTCCTGTCTGACTAGTGCGGAGCTGACCGCGTTTTCAGAAACTACAAGGTACAAAAGTAGTTTTTCGCCCTGTACTGGTTTTGATAGAAGTTCTGGAGAGGCTAGATACTCCTTTAGTTCTTGAAAAGCTTTCTCGCACTCTTCCGTCCACTGCAAAACTTTGTTGCCCTTCAGAGCTTTGAAGAAAGGTAGGCAGCGATCAGTGGATTTGGAGATAAATCTACTCAGTGCCGCGATTCTGCCGCTCAGTGCCTGAATGTCCTTTCTGGTTTTTGGTGACTTCAGTCCAATCAGAGCCTGGATCTGAGTGGGGTCTGCTTCGATACCCCTCTGAGAGACAATGTATCCCAAGAATTTTCCCTTCGTCACCCCGAAGGTACATTTCGAGGGGTTGAGCTTCATCCTGTGCTGTCTGAGGATATCAAAGGTCTGGGCTAAGTGCTGGAGGTGACTACCTTTCTGCAGACTTTTAACCAACATGTCATCGATGTATACCTCCATGGTACTGCCGAGCAGTGGGCTGAACATCTTGTTCACCAACCGCTAGTAAGTGGCTCCCGCGTTCTTTAAACCGAAAGGCATTACTCTGTAGCAGTAGAGACCTCGTTCGGTTATGAAGGCGGTCTTCTCTTGGTCTGGAGGGTACATCTGAATTTGATTATACCCAGAGTAGGCATCCATGAAGCTCATGAGCTCGTGCCCTGTAGTGGCATCAACCAGTTGATCTATCCTTGGTAGTGGAAAGCTGTCTTTGGGGCATGCCTTATTGAGGTCTGTATAATCAACGCAGACTCTCCACTTGCCATTTTTCTTCTTGACCAGGACGGTATTGGCTAGCCACTCGGGATAGAACACTTCTTGTATCATCCTGGCTTCAAGCAGCCTCTAGACTTTTTCATTTATAATCCGATGCCGTTCAGGAGCAATCAATCTTCTCTTTTGTCTAACTGGTGGGTGATCTAGATCTACCATCAGCTTGTGAGTTATGAGGTTAGGATCTATACCCTCCAGGTCTCTGGTCTCCCAAGCAAATATAGAGAGGTTGTTTTTCAGAAACTTGACTATCTTCTTTTGCTCGGTGTGCGTCAGATCTGGGTTGATGCATAAATAACGCCCCTCTGATTCTGAACTAACCAACACTTTGATGGCTCGGCTGTCTCGTCCCCTTGGGCTCAGGGGTTCTTCAATGCTGGATGGGCAAACTTCCTCCTCGAGAGCGTGGGTGAGAACTGGACCTGCACGGTCCCGAGTGTACTGTAATTACTATTTGGTGGCCTTCTCCTTAAGTGCATAGCATGGCACTCTCGGGACGTAGGCTGACATCCTCTGACAGAGTGTACGTTCTGGTTGTGGACATACTTCAGACACTGATGGAGGGTCGAGGTGACTGCCCCTATCTGGTGCAACCATGGTCTCCCGATTATGACGTTGTATGGAGATTTCATATTCAACACCATGTACTCTGAGATAGTGGTCTTCTGCCCTTCTCCCTCTCCAACAGTAGTAGGAAGGTCGATTCTCTCCAATGAGGTGCTGAGATTGCCATCAAAAGCTGCCATTACGGCAGTGGTGGGCTTGATGTTGTCGTGGTCTATTCCCTTCTATTTAAGTGGCTCATGGAATAATATATTGACAGAGCTGCCAGTATCGACCAGGACTCTCCTGATCTCGAAGTTGGCAATTTTGAGAGTGATGACAAGGGCATCACTATGAGGGCAATGTACCCCTGCTAGATCTTGTTTAGTGAATTGGATCTCTGGTGCTGGTTTGAGCCTTTTTTCCACATTGGAGATCTACAGTACGTTTGGGGCAGCCCTGGCCTCCCGAGCATATCTTTTTCTCGCCCGGTTTGACATTCCTGTAATAGGAGAGTCGGCATGGAGGACGTAAATAACATGGTTGTTTTTCCTCTAAGGCTCGTTTTGTCTTTCCCTATGCTCTTGCCTTTGCTCGGGCCTTTGGTCTGGCCGTTGTTGAGGCTTGTCTTCTTAAGGGTTTTGCCTTCCGTCTTGCTTGACGAACTCCCGAAGGCGTCCCTTCTTTATGAGCTGCTCTATCTCATATCGGAGGGTCCTGCATGTGTTAGTCGTATGTCCATGATCTTTATGAAAATTACAATACTTACTTTGGTCTCGAAGACTGGGATCTCCTTTGATTGGTTCCGGCCACCTCAGGTTTTCCCGATCTCGGATCTGCCAGAGTACCTGGTTCGGTGTAGTGTTCAAAGGAGTAAAGTTAGTGAACTCCCTTGGTCCGGAATTGTACACAGCTCTGGGTGCTGTTCTCTTTTCTAGGCTCCTGGCCCTCTTCTTGCTGGAGTCTCTTCTGTGGTCCTCCTTTTTGTGATCCTCCCTCTTTGGATTATCCCTCTGGGTCTAATCTTTGTCCTTCTGGGATGTGCGGTTGGCTTCTTCCAGGCTGATGTACTTCATGGCCCGATCCATTAATACCGCCATGTTTGCTGGAGGGCTTTTTGTCAAGGAATCTCTGAAGCCACCGTGAGCAAGTCCAGCAGTTAAGGCAGCCACAAGGAATTTCGGGCTGCAGTCAGTGATCTCCGTGAGTTCGGCATTGATGCGCGCAATGTAGGCTCTGAGGGACTCCTCCTTAGTCTGCTTGACATTTAACAGGAATTCTGGTCCCCTTCTGAGCCTCCTGCTGGTCATAAACCTGTCCAGGAATTGTCTATCGAGCTCATAGAAGCTGGTAATTGAGTTTGGAGGGAGGTTATGGAACCATTTCAGAGAAGCTCCCTTCAAGCTGGTAATGCAAGTCTTGCACATAAAAGCATCAGAGGCCTCGTGGAGGGCCATCGTATGCTGGTAGTGGGAGAGATGATCTTCTGGATCTCCAGACCCATCGTACAAGGTGAACTTAGGCACCATGAACTTTCTGGGCCTTTCTTCTAACATGATGGCGTGAGTGAATGGGGTGGCAAGTCTTTCGAGCAACCTGGCCAACTCGTCTTGCTCTAGAGGGTTCTGGGCACCTCTCAAAGCAATTGTTCGGTCCATAGACTCGGCGATTTCTTCTACCCTCCACGGGTCTCTGAATCTGACATCTTGTGAACCCTACTTGACAGCCTCGGCTTCAGGGTAGTCGGGTTGAGTACGTCCCTCGGACGGAATAGCGTTCCAAACTGGAGGGATGGGTGCTACATGGGGATGAGGCTCCTGTGGTGCCGGATGTTCTCTTGAAGCCCTTGGAGTTGGGGCTCGAATAGTGCTCCGATAATGGACGTCAGGGACGAAGGCTGACGTTCCCCAGCCTAGAGCTGTTGACGGCTGTGGATCTCCGCCAACGCGGGCAACACCCTAGGGGTGCCCAAGCTGGTTATTTGGAGCCTGCTCATGGGGCTCTTCATTCTCAGTATTAATAGGGGGTTGTGTTCCCGCAACAATGTTGACCGGCAGGTTAGAAGGATTCGTCCCTTGATTCTGTGTGAGTGTTGCCAGTGTTATAGTGATGGCAAACAACTGTTCCTACACCAGTTCATTGTGTCATTTGATCGATTCGATCTCTTGTCGCATGGGATCAACCGTTGGCCCCCTTGCTCGTGGAGCAGGCGGCCGACGTTGAGAGCTTTGCGGATTTTGAGTATTCTGTTGCGGTCGGAGATTTGGGGCCATAGTTTTCCGGTGAGGAAAGAGATGAGTTTGTGAATAGAGCACTTGGAGATTAGTCGTTCCCACAGACGGTGCCAAACTGATGCTGCACTTTTTGACTCGCAATAAGTGTGGGCTCCGTGACCTATAGAACACTCAGAAAGATGATTAGAGGACCACCGGATTGGCTCCGGCAGTAGCCGCTCCGATGCTTAAGTAAGTAAACTGAATTGAAAAGACTGTATTGAAAGCCAAAGAATGAGCATGAAAATAAAGCGTACCTTTAGGATTTGATTTATAAACCGTGGCCTTCCTAAGTTGATTAGGATGTGGAGCCATAAATATAGGGATTTGATCATCAGAGATTGCAGTTACCTTGTGGAGTATTGCATAGAGATAATCATAGATGGTAGTTTCCTTGTTGAAGACTGTTTTCGTGTTGAAGATTATTTCCTTATTCCCTGTTCGGCAACCGTTAAGGCAGTGACGAGGTCTGGAGTGTTGGTCTGGATCCTGTAATTAACTCTGAGATCCTTATTTGGATATATATGTGCTCTGGAGGCATATGGTCGGCCACTTCCGATCTTTTATCCTGTTCTGAATGTTCGAGCGCTTAGCCATTGGCTGAGCGTGAGCTGAGTTAGCCGAGCGTGAGTTGGATTCATGGTCATACGTGTCAAGTGCTGATTGGCCTATTCTTTTACGGTATATCACTATGTGACGTTGGAATGTTGGATTGTAAACCACCAGACACTCCAATTGTTCAGAATCACAAGCTCGGAGAACATCCAAGCAAAGTGCCAACAGACAAAGGAAGATACCAGAGGTTAGTTGGGAAACTTATTTACCTCTCACACACCCGTTCTGATATTTCTTACGCAGTGAGTGTAGTGAGTCAATTTATGCACCGACCAAGTAAGGATCATATGGAAGCAGTGGTCCGGATTTTACGATACCTAAAATCCTCCCCAGGAAAAGGCCTTATGTTTTCTAAAAATAACCATCTCAGAGTTAATGGTTATACAGACGCAGATTGGGCGGGAGACACCACAGACAGAAGATCCACCTCAGGCTACTTCATGTTTGTTGGGGGAAATCTTGTTACTTGGAGAAGTAAGAAGCAAAAGGTGGTCGCATTATCAAGTGTTGAAGCACAATTCCGTGGAATGGCTAAAGGGCTTTGTGAACTTCTATGGATCAAAAGACTTCTTACTGAAATTGGGTTTGCCCCTACCTCCGAGATAGATCTTTTTTGCAATAACAAGGCAGCAATTGCTATTGCCCACAATCTTATCCAACATGATCGCACTAAACACGTGGAGATTGACAGGCACTTTATCAAAGAAAATCTTGAAGCTAAAATAATTCTGTTCTCATTTGTGAAATCCGAAGACCAATTGGCGGATATTCTTACAAAGACCGTATCAAGCAAGGATTTTTACAACTCACTAGACAAATTGCGCATTGAAGATTTGGATGCTTCAACTTGAGGGGGAGTGTTGGCATGAGTTGTCAATTAAGAATTAAAACAGAGAGATTATAGGAATAATATCCCTAACAGTCAAGCATGACTCTAGGCCTAATTTATGTATAGCCAAAAATAGAGTATCAAATCTATCTATATATGTATACAATACCTTTGTAAATTGATTGCAGTGAAATAAGAAAGAAAAAGAAAAACTGACATTGCATGTAATGCATACTACGCGTTTGTTTATACATCTCTTGATGGAGTAATTCTAAAGTCTTCATGTGTACGTTTGTTATTGTTTTATCCTCAAAATTACCATCCTGCAATTTACTCCAACTTTGTTTTCAAGTCTCCACCGATATAGTATGACTGCCAAGGGCGGAGGCAGGGGGTGATTGGGATGGGCTGTAAACTCTGAAAAAAAATTATTTGTAAATTTTTGATATTTTGTAAAGTAGTTCATCTAAAAAATTTAGCAAAGCCCAATCTTTACCCTCCATTTCTCATTTTTTATCTCAAAATTTCAATCAAACCCAAAAAATTTTGTTTAATTCTTTCATTTCTCACCTAAAATTTTGGTCTAATCCAAAAAAAATTCACTAAAATTCTTTCTCTAAAAATTTTTTAACCCCGGAAATTTTTTTCCTAGCTCTGCCCTTAATGACTGCGCTGACACCTTTAGTTTTTAGAAATTAATCTCGATCTATTAAAGAAACAATAAGATTATAAAATAAAGCAAGTTACTTGAGTCTAACTCATCATCAATTTCGTTTGAAGCTCATTTCAGATTGGCTCATAAGATAAGAAAGTTAAGTTTGAAAATATTTTAAAGTTATTTATTTTATTGAGTTTATTTTTATAAACTAATAACTATTTTAATATTATATAAAAAAATTAAATTACTTGAAGACATAAACAAGTTAAACTTAATTACTGTTTGAAATTTGTTTTTGCTAACGTTCGCTTGTAGGTAAGAATTTTTTTTAAAAAAATATAAAGGAACTCTTAAGATGAGTTTTCCACATAGTTATTAGAACTAGCTCAGCCAGGCTGATCGAACCAGTAAATCGGTGACTTGGCCACTAAATCAAGTCGGTTGTGTTGTGGCTACTATGTCCATTCCTTTGTAAAAATTACAATTCATGTTGGTGGTAAGAGTTGAACACGAGATAAGTAAGGGACTTTTACCACTAAGTTACATGTTCTTGTATTAATCAATTTATATATTTATTATATAAATAAACAAGTCCCATGATAAGTAAATTATTTATAATATTTTTTTCTTTGGTCCAAACTACTTTCAATATTTAAGACAAAAAATTAAAAAATTAACTCTTAATGTTATAGACATAAGATCGAAATGAATAAATTATGTAAATATAATTGTATAATACATAATAAAATATGCATATATTTGATTAAATAAAATAAAATCTTCTTGCACATAATCAAGGATTTCATTATTATAAAAAGGGTGTTAAATATGCATATTTTTGGCATAAATAAAATAAAAGATTTTTATACACACTTACGATCTTCATTATTATGACAATATCATGCATAATTAAACTATAATTTTTTTTTTTGAATTATATAAAAATATAATATATAAATAATAATGATATTAATGAAATAATCTTAATTTTTGGGAGACTCAGTAACAGGTCTCCTATGAAGAATTTGATTAGTATAAGGTCAATTCAAAATCTTTTAACCCCAAAAATGCTTAACTACTTTATTGATAACAATACTCATTCATGCAAAAACACGAAAGAAATAACTTCTTCAGTCCATTCTTGTATCCAGCCATTGCCATGTTATCACCTTTTATTTTAGAAACTTTAAAATTAAATAATTTACAATATATAAAATATTTTTTTATTAAAATTATAGATTTGGACTCTAAAAATTAAGATATATCAAATAAAATTTATATTACATATGAAATTTGTCTAAAAAATTTTAGTGTTTTTTGAATAGAGAAATTTTGTTTTGCACATTTTAATTTACAAATTCTCTGTTGAAAAATTCTTTGTCTCATTCTTCTGGCTAAAAAAACAAAAATTTGTGAAAATTTCTTTACACGTGTTATATTAATTCAACCCTTAATTTCACCTACACTCCAACATAAACATCAATACACCTAATTGATTAGATACCCGTTGTCTTGCTAAAAGTGCTATATTCAATCACCAAAAAAAAAAAAAGGGTGCTATTTTGTGACCGAGTTGCTAGAATGCATTAATTGCAATATAATATACATAACATACATAGTAGTGAAACACATCAAGATTAGAGGATTAAAATTTCTCTCCCTGTTACTAAACGGGTCAAAGTTCGAGTCTTATATTGCACACGTACACGAAAAATATTTCAATGGTCTGGTCACAGGGATTCCAACAGTTAAATGACAAATCACATATACATTTATAATAACCTACTACTGATGTGACTATTCATCTAACTTTTGAAACCATAATTTCCAGACACCACATAATAATTGATCGCACAAACACACATACCTAGAATAATTCTCTCACCCCATCACTGCACTCAAAACAAAAACAAAAAATACACATATAAACATAGTAAGAAAAATGTAATGGAAGAAGAATTCAAAAGAATGGAGGGAGCTTTTTGAGTAAACCTGCAATATTGAATAAGAGCAGAGCTGCAAAAACCAAAGCTTTCCCTTAATTTTTACTCTGTTATTCTCTTTCAAGCTTTTTAATTTTTCCGAAAAAAAAAAAATTCTAATGTTGAATTTCAGAGAGTTAAATCTCTTTGAAGGGAATAAAAAAAAAATAATTCTCTTTGAAGAATGTAAGATTAATTACACGTGATTAATCAAGTAAAGAAATATAAAAGTAGAAGCAAATAGACCTGTAGTCGGATGGGAAAATTCATGGGTGGTTGTGTAGATGAATCATTCCTATGATGACTTCCGCCATGTGCACCGGCACTTATGATTGTTCCTCCTCTTCCTATGCCACGCCCACGGCCTCCGCCTCCGCTACCGCCACCTTTTGCGGCCACTGTAATTAAGATCATGGCAAGAAGCATGAGCACTTGGACAAGTTTCGTAAAGGGCTTCTTCATCGATCTTCCCTACTCCACACAAACTGGTGCAAAAACACTTCGAATATAAGACAAACCGATCAAGATTGTAATCCTCAATCGATGAATATTCCTCGCCTTTCCTCTTAATTTTGTTTTTTCCAAACATGACTGGAAACTTATTAGTAATTAGATTAAGGAGAAATTATTTCGTGATTCGGTTTGCACGCTGGCGCTGAATCCGGTAGTTTATGTGGCATGCGATTAGTTTTTATACGCAGCACTCAACACCAAGAAACTTTCTTTTCTTCAATCTCTCGAAATTTAAACTTTCAAATTTTAAGTTTTTAACGCGTTTTGGGAATACCATAATTAAAAAAACTATGATTTGGAAAAACTAATACACGGGTTTTACTTAATAGTCCTTGGATTTTCCATACGTCGGTCTCTTAATTATCCTATAACTCTTTATTTTCTTTTTTCTTTTTTGGTTATGTATAACTCTATATTTTCGATCTGCTCGGCAACTCCATTCCTCTCTCATGCCTTTCAAGGTCTCCTCCTTTTCTTCTTCTTCTTCTTCTTTTTCTTTCTATCACAACAGATTTCGCCGTTAAAATGGCAGTCCAAGAAACAATCGTGGATCTTCTGTCCAGCAAGAGCTACATTACTGGGCATATATATATATATATATATATATATATCGTTTATAATAGAGATGGATCTGGTAAATAGTCGAGAGAGTGAGTATTCAGAGAAAGAGAGACAGGAAGTGAGTATTCTTCGTCAAACAACCATGGATACCAGAGTGAAATGGTAAAAAAAAAAAAAATACAAGCAATCTAGTCGAGAGAGATTCCATGAGAGCAGGGGCTAGAACAAGTTTCGATCGACTGTGCTGTATACCCAGTGACCTCAACTCTAGTTATATGTACTCTCCAAATCTAGAGTTTACTTGAAACAACAAGGATTGTACTATTCACACAGATAATGTGATAGTAATTGTTATTGTTTACAATAATATGAGTGGCCTATTTATAGCAGTCCTAGCACGTGAGTTTGTTAGGGTATGATATCACCCCTAATAAACTTTCCACATAGGTGCTATAGTTCAAAATAGGAGGTAGTTATAAGATGGAAAGTAATAGAAGAATCATGAAATTTAAGTGGAATCTCTCTTTCTAGAAGGACCCTGTGTGTTCCTGTGCATGAGTCATGCGAGGAACACCTTGGAAGCTCCTTGTATTTTAACCTCCAAGTCACAGAATCCTGAGTATCCCGAATAGTGGGTCTGTGATACCTTTTAGTACTATAGCCGCATGCCAGACTTTTAAAAGAGTCACTGGAAGGCTTGTCCCCAAATCTTAAGGCATCCCTATAGAGAAAGAGCAAAGAGTTCCTTGGAGGCCACTTTCCCTTAAGAGAGTCCATAAGGTATGGGAACTCTAGGGTGGTTCGACCAAATCCTGATAGAATACTACTAAGTTTTGGGGAACTAAGATTAGCCTGACCAACAGTTAGGCTTGTTCTCGACAAGTAGTAAGTTCAAGGACTAAAGAATAGTTTGACTTATGATCGCACAACATTGGCTCTACAATCACTTATCGCTCTTGACTTTGAGATGTGTTGATGTCGATGAGGTATTTGTATATATATAAACGGACATAAGCACACAGGCGAGGGCGGGGGGCTTCACATTTTCTTTTCCCCTAACTCATAGCTCAATATCTTTAAAAAAAAAAAAAAAAAAAATCTCTCTCTCTCTAAAAATCCTCTCCCACCATGGCAACACCCTTTTTTCTTTCTATTTTTTCTTTAAAACTCACCCACTAAAACTTCCTTTCCATTCTCTCAAAATTTCTCATAGCATAACACCTCTTACCACCTTCAAACAAAATCACCACCCACTACTAATCAACAGCACAAAAAAATAACAAACCCACTGTCTCATGCTCATTCTCACATCCGCAATAACCATTTCTTCAACATGTTAAAGCATGATAAACATGATTCAAAGAAGAAGATCTTTTAGGTGTAAAAGATTTTGAAACAGTTAATAACTGTTATTGTAGTCAAGTTTGAAAAAGCCAAAAAGTCTAAAAGCAATGCAAATTTTACTCCTCTTTCCTTGAGTCAAGTTAATAACTGTGTACTTCTTTCCTTGAAATAGTTAATAACTGTTATTGTAGTCAAGTTAATAACTGTGTACTTCTTTGAAGCTCTATAAATAGGTGTGTGTTTTTCAGTTAGTGCAGTGAGTTGAGCAAAAAATAAGAGAAAGAGAGTGAGATACAGAAAGATACACCTCTTTCCTTTGATGTATTTTTGTATTGTGAGTTTGTTTCATTAATACAAGAGTTTGTTTGAGTGTTAATTTGTCCTAGTCAACCATCATAAGTGGTGTTTTGAATTTCCTCACTTCCAACAATTGGTATCAAAGCCTGGTTTGAACAAACCAAGTAATTTCCAGCCAAGGTTCGTGTACTGGCCCAAAAACCAAATTCATCTAAATTGAGTTTTGGTTAAATCAGTGGATAGGAGGTGTTGAGAGGAGTCCAACCAATCAAGCAGCATAGCTAGAAAAGCTTCCACGCTCCCTCACACCCCACCCAAAGTCGGTGTTTGAATCCCACACTCCGCACGCGCCCCACACATCCCTTATTGAAAAAGAGGACTGATTCCCACGTGCCACACGCGGCCTACACATCACGAGCCAAGGAAGCAACCCAGTCATCCTACCGCGCCACAACCGCGACAACACCACGTCACTGCCACGTCAACGCCCCTCGATGCCACATCATTGCCACGTTGGCTTTTGGGTCCACCTTTTGCCATGTCAGCCTGCCACATAAACTAACGGCATCAGTCTGGCGTTAGAATATTACACCTTTAAAAGGAATATTCCATTAAAGTTAATTAATTTTATGTGTTTCACTCTTTTGCTCCAATTAGTATATTTTTGAACCGATTTCAGCAAATTATAAGTGGTTTTTAGCCAAATAAACCATTCTGGATGTAACCGTAGTCTCTGTTTTATAAAATTCCCCATTGAAAATCATGTATAGCTTATTTGAAGCTATAAAGCACTCCGATGGGGACCGAGAACAACCTCTTTCAACCCTTGTTTCCATTTTTGGCAAAAGACAACTATGTTAATTAGAGTATACCGATGAAAGTCTTGATTGCTTCTCAAGATCTGTGTGACATACTTGAAAAAGGCTATAATAAACCAGCCTCTCAACAAGATGAAGACAGATTGACACACACCCAGAAAGCCGAATTGGGGGAATCAAGAAAAAAAAGATAAAAGGGCCTTGTAAATAATTTATTAAGGCGTTGATGAAGCCCGTTTCAAGAAGATCTCTCCAGCCACTACTTCCAAAGAAGCCTAAGAAATTCTTCGAAGTTCATTTCGAGGAATTGAGATGACCGTTCGAGCACGAATTCAACTGCTACAAGGAGAGTACGAGCAGTTACAAATGAAGGATAATGAGTCAATCTTAGAGTAATTTACGAAAGTACTGTCCATTATCAATCAAATCAAAAGATGTGGAAAGAAGCTTGAGAACAAATAGGTAATGGAGAAAATTTTTAGATCTCTAAGCTCAAAATTCTAGCACATTGTACCAGCCATTGAAGAATTGAAGGATCTCACAACCATAATGATTGATGAGTTGAAGGCCTCAATAAAGATCCACGAGATGAGGATAAACCAAGGAAGACATCCTCAAATTCCTTGGAACAAGCTCTCTAGTCCAAGTTATCTCTCAAAAAAGAAAGGTAGGATCAATGGGGGACGTCGCAAGAGGACGAGGACGAGGACGAGGACAAGGTACTTATGGTCGTGGTTTAGGATTCAGAGAACGAGGAGGAAGAGGTAGTGCCAAAAGTGGCAAAAATTAGCAGAAATATACACCAAGAGGAAGAGGAAGAGGCAGAAAAGGCATTTACAACATTCGCTAAAATTACGATAAAATGAATGTGCAGTGCTATACTTGTCATAATTATGGCCACTACAGCAATGGATGTTGAGGAAAATCAACAACAGAAGTTGGAGAGCAAACAAACTATACCGAACAAGAAAACAAATGAAGCAAATCTAAGTTCTTTCTTTGTACATTAAGGAGATGATGATAACCAAAGTAATGTTTTGTTTCTAGATTTAGGTACTAGCAATCACATGCGTGAAAGAAAAGAGTTATTTTTTGAACTTAACGAGACTATACAGGGGCAAGTCTCATTTTGCGATTCGTGGAAGACTCCAGTCAAAGGCAAAGGCAACATTCTGATCAAGAACAAAAATGGAGACCATGATTTTATCTTAAATGTTTACTATGTTCTGGCCATGAATAACAGCATTTTGAGTATGGGACAACTCCTAGAGAAAGGATACGACATCAACATAAAAGATCATCATCTTACAATCAAGGATAGGAATGGGAAGCAACTTGTTCACGTAAAGATGTCCAAGAATCGCGTGTTCGCCATAAACATGCAATATGATGGTATGAAGTGCATGAATGCCATGGTCAACGATAAGGACTGGTTATGGCATTTGAGGCTCCGACATCTCAACTTTGAAGGTTTGAAGTTATTGATAAAAAAGAATATGGTAAGAGGACTCCCTCATATTTTCCATCCCAGTGAAGTATGTGAAGGTTGTGTTCTTAGCATACATCATCAAACCAACTTTGGAGAAACAAGTTGGAGAGCATCGAGACCTGCTAGAGCTTATTCACACTGACGTATGTGGCCTATTGAAGCCACTATCAGATGGACAGAATAGGTACTTCCTCACTTTCATTGATGACTATCACAGAAAGACATGGGTATATTTTCTTAAAAGGAAATAAGAAGTGTTAGGACCATTTCAAAGAGGTCAAATTTTATGTTAAAAAGCAAAGCGAGCACTACATCAAGACATTGCGATTAGATTAAGGATAAGAATACACATCAGATGCCTTTGAGAATTTTTACAAAGTTCACGACATCAAGCATCAAGTGAAACCATCTTATACGCCATAGTTAATGGTGTTGTTGAAAGAAAGAACCGCACAATCCTTTATCGAATATAGTGACGGAACAATGGGATACAAGTTGTATAATCCCATTACTAAGAAGATGATAGCAACCAAAGTTGTAATCTTTGAAAAAGTGACAGAATAACAATAGAGTCAAGCCGAAGCTACTAGGCATATGGAGATCATTCTTGAAAATGAAAATACAAGTGTACCTATAGCAGTTCCAGAAGCACCTATAAATGAGCCGCAGACTCCACCCCCCTCAGACTCAACAACATGGATCACCTTAGGCTCCTATTCCATCTTCGTCATCGTTAGGAAAAAGTCCACCAAGGAAAACAAGAAGTCTTCAAGAATTGTATGAAGACACTGAAGCTGTACAGGATCTGAATCTATTCTGTTTCTTCGTATATAATGATCCAATCAAGTTCAGTGAAGTTGTTCAAGAAGAAAAGTGAAAAAAAATAATGAATGAAGAAATCAATGCCATATAGAAGAATGATACTTGGGAACTAATGACCTTGACATAAGGTCACAAAGCAATGGGTATGAAGTGGGTCTACAAGGCAAAGAGGAATGCACATGGAGAAGTGCAGAGATACAAAGCAAGATTAGTAGTAAAGGGCTACTCTCAGAGATAAAGCATTGATTACAGGAGAACTGTTTGCTCCAGTTGCCCAATTAGAGACTATCTGATTGATGATTTCATTGGCTACATAACATAAATGGAAGATCTATCAGCTCGATGTGAAGTCAACATGTTTGAATGGCTATCTTGAAGAAGAGATCTATGTTGAGCAACCACAATGATATATGAGAGACGAAAATAAAGACAAAGTGTACAAGTTGAAGAAAGCTCTTTATGGTTAGAAGCAAGCTTCGCGTGCATGGAATACTAGAATTGACAAGTATTTCCATGACAATGGAGTTGAGAAATTTCCATATGAACATGTGTTATATATGAAGAAGGATGAAAATGGAAGCACATTGTTCGTGTGCTTATATGTGGATGATTTGATCCTCACTAGGAATAATCCATCCATGTTTGAGGCATTCAAGAAAAGAATTATACGGGAGTTTGAGATGACAGACATTGGTCTGATAATACATTTTCTTGGCCTCGAAGTAACACAAAAGGAGGATGACATCTTTGTTTCACATAATAACTATGCTAAAGAGATTCTCAAAATATTCAATATGGAATCTTACAAACCAGTCAATACTCCAGTCGAAAGTGGACTAGTACTCAAGAAGAAAGGAAGTGATGATAGTATTGATCCAACCTATTACAAGAGTCTAATTAGAAGATTGAGATATCTGACATGCACCAGACCGGATATACTCTACGGGGTAAGACTGATCAGTTGATACATAGAAATGCCAGATCAGTCACATCTGCAAGCAGAAAAAAAATCCTTTGCCACATCAAAGGGACTGTCAATGAAGGTTTATTCTATGGACTAACAAATGATTTCAGACTTGTTAGCTACTCAAATAGTTATTGGGGACGTGATTTGGATAAATGGAAAAGCACAACCAGACTCACAATTTTTATGGGAGATACAACATTCACATGGTCGTCCAAGAAGCAAGCAATTGTCATGTTATCTTCTTGTGAAGATGAATATATAGCTATAAATTCCACTATGTCTCACGCTGTTTGGTTGAGAAATCTGCTCAAGTTTTTGGGATTTCCATAAGAAAGTCCCACAGAGATTTATGTTGATAATCAGTCGGCCATAGCCATAGCAAAGAATCTTGTATATCATGATAAAAGCAATCATATTGACACCCGTTACCACTTCATTCAAGAACATGTGAAGTAAGAAAAGTACAATTGATTCATTACAAAACTCGAGATCAAATTACGGATATTTTCACGAAGCCATTAAAGCATAATGTGTTCAAGTACCTGAAGAGTATGCTAGGTATGGAGAATCATGTTTAAAGGGGGGACGTTGAAACATGATAAACATGATTCAAAGAAGAAGATATGTTAGGTGCAAAATATTTTGAAACAATTAACAATTGTTACTACAATCAAATATGAAGAAGCCAAAAAGTCCAGATTTTACTGAATATGTTTGTGTGCTAATTTTGAAATTTAAGACATTAGGAAACTTGGTGTTAGATTGTGTACTACTACTTTGAAGCTCTATAAATAGGTGTGTGTTTTCAGTATTCAAGTGTAGTGAGTTGAGCAGAAAATAAAAGAAAGAGAGACAAAGATACAAAGAGATACATCTCTCACCCTTTATGTATTTTTGTATTGTGAGTTTGTTTCATTAATACAAGAGCTTGTTTGAGTGTTAATTTGTCAAGTGCAACCACCATAAGTGGTGTTTTGATGCTTCTCACCTCTAACACAACAATGGCTCCTTCCACCAAGCTCCACCAGCCGCAATGCCACAACCACTAGAGCCATTATCGCATGGCCGCAACTTACAACTATAGGCCACAAATGGCCACCACAGTCAACCTTGCACTGTCACCCACTATGAACCACCTGCACTCGGCCACCATGGGTCTTTCAAGTAGTAAACCCACTGGTAACTTCTCTCTCTCTCACTTGTCTCTTTCTCTCTGTCTCTCTCTCTCTCTCTCTCCATATATATATATATATATATATATATTCCACTCGTTGTGATTTGCTTGTGAATTGGATAAGAGGTGGGAGTTGTGCAAAGAGATAGTTGGGTACTACCATGAATAAATGAGGAAACAAAATAGAAAAGGAAGAAAAATAATAATGATAATAAATGTTTTTTTATCATTATTTTTACAAAAGATTTTTTTTCCTCTTGAAAAGATATTATTATTATCATCTTTTCCATTATTATTATTATATCACTTTTTTTTGTAATTATATTAATATTATGACATATTCTATACCTTTTTCTAGACTAGAGTTATTCAAGCCATGCATGTATAAATTCTCAACTTTTCGATTAGCTATCCGTAGCCCTGGCAATCAATTTACAGGCCTAATACTTACACTAGTTAATTATAACTAGGACTAATTGTATACTGTGCTAATTTTACCTGTGTTGACTATAAATCTTTGTCTTTAAATTTCAGTTACTTGTCTCTCACCTCTAATATATCCTAGCGGGTCTTAGGTTTACCATAGTCATTGGAACCAATATTGTGGTAGAGCGGGGACTAGTAAGCATATATTGACATATTATTTCCCTCTTGATCCTGATTGTGGAACTGCCACCGATATTAAGTGATCCCGTATCAGTATTTCTAAGTACCTTGGCCTTGGTCTAACTGTAATCATTGAAACTGATATTGTGATTGTGTAGAGGGTAACCGAAGTGAAATACAAACTCCGTACTCTATTCTAACGTTTCTGGACCCTAAATGAAGTCCCAGTTTATCCACGATAATTGGAACTAATCATCGTAGTTAAATGAGGGCCAACATAAATTAAAACTAATTACTATGGTTCAATAGGGCCGGAGGGAGGAAGGAACTTCTTTTGCCATCTCAAATTATTTCCACACTAATCCATCGTAATTCCAAAGTTTTTATAATGCAATTTCTCGCATGGAATTATAGCCATTTTACAAGTAATTGAATTGTATTTCCCCAAATTTAAACCTAGTTCCTTATATGGAATTGTGGTTGAGTTTGTAATCCCTCTTTCAAATTAAAATGAATTAGAATATTAATTTCCTTTCAATATCAAATCAAATAGATTCATAATTTATTTTCTAAAATTGGGATTATGAATTCTTTTCAAAATCAAATTGAATTGAATCGTAATTTTCTTTTCAAAACCAAACTGAAGTGAACTCACAACTTTCTTTTCAAAATCACTTGGAATCGTAAGTTCTTTTTAAAATTTTGCATCGTAACTTTCTTTTTCAAAACTAGACTCATATTTTTCTTTTCAAACTCAATTCATATTTTCTCAAATAATTGGAATCGTATTTTCCAAACCAAAATAAATCATAATTTTCAAAATTCAAATTCTCACAAGAAATTTAAGTCCTCTTTCTAAAACTCTAACAGTTAAAATGAATGGATTAAAGTTTCATATAACTTGTGTTTTGTCGCACCCCTGACCCACAAGGCTGGACTAAAGGGTCACCGATAAGGTGGGTAATAAAAATAACCATCCTAGTCAAGTACATAAAATATAGGCCATAGGTTTTTGATTGATTTCCTTTAATTGGTTTCAGTTCGGTTTATTGATTAAACTTATTCAAGTCCGGTAACGAGATTAAATGAAATTGATTACTATCACAATGTAACTACATTGAATTTCCATCAACCGCATTAAACAAGTATGTCTAGAGTTGACTTTATAATTCTTATATACGTGAATAATTTGGAGGATACAGGCACCCTCGATAAATAAATGAATAAATACAAGAAAGTAACTAAGAAATACAATGACTTCAGTCCATCTCTCACTGCTTCTCGTCAGTCGTCCATCAATCAATACCTGTCATTCCCATGAACAGTAGGATAAGTCATAATGCTCAATAGGGTTTCCCAAAACACACAAGGCAAGCCGCATACCAAAAACTAATGCAAGTCCGAAGAGGACACACCTTATGGTCCAGTATCCATCATAAGCACACCACATCATCATATCCCAAACACAGGCATAAGTATAAGTATCAAAAGGGCATTACACCACTACATGTGGTTTCACAATAATAGCCAAGTAGTCGACATATGGGGGATCGGACACATAACATAAATATAAACATATAATTTCATGAAGCACCTCTATTTCCTATTTTAATGCCACAAGAACAATGTATGTAAACATATAACCAATCACAAGATGTAAGTACAAGCGTACCATCCCCACGAAGCACCTCTATTTCCTGTTTAAAGCCACAAGAACAAAGTATATACATTCAAAGCTAAGCAATCATCCATAATTGCCACAGTATCACAAACTAGCAATAAACAGTCCATCAATAATCATAAGGAAATATCACATGAGTGTCATGAAAAATAATCTCAAATAAATCAATCCACAACAAAAAGGGATAAAGCCTCATTCAATCATTTTCATTATCTCAATAACCTCAATCCCATTAGTATCTACCTACTTTGGCTCTCGGTAAGCCTGAATGTTTTACGGGCTACTAACCCGATGGAGACAAATAACCACATGCGCGGGTTTACGACTCACAAATCAAAGAAAGACACCATCCCTATCATAAATAAAATCCTGAGTGAAGAGAAATTACACCACACTTAAGAGCACATAAAATACATGACTAATTCCCATCCCAAGTCTTTTTCTCATAAGTGTTATTTTCCACAATCCCAATATCTTAATCCATACCACAAGTGGTGCTCATCAATATCAATATCCTCTCAAATCTCACACCACTCAGGTATGGTCAACGAGATGTATATCAATATCATCAACATCTACAACACTAACAACTATAAGAGAGGATATATGATTTAACAAATAGATACAAGAGTAACAGTGATCATATATTCATGATAGAAATAGAAATGACAATCACCATAAATCATAGTGATAGCATTTATCCAGTAATATCATACAATGTCCAACATCATGACATTCAATATAACAATCAAATCATACTGATAAATCAATTATGAATTAATCAATGGTGATAACAACCATCTCAGGTAAATCATATAACAACTATACACATCAACACATCAGGACATTGGCCTAATCCCAATCTTCACTCCATTACAAGCAGACACTACTTGTGTCTTTCGTAATATTTTTCAATTGTCTTATGTATCTACTGTTCCATTCTCTGGACCACCTCGGCTCTTAACATTGGGGTATCCTATCAAGTCTTAAGGTTCTCTATGGCCAATTATATGTTAGCCTATACATCAGGTACCCATTGCCCAAACTGGATATAAAAAACGTATTCTCAAGCTTCAAAAACCCTAAGAAAGCCCTATCATATTATTTCTAAGTCATTTAACTGTCTTTTAAACCCATAAGGGCATTTTTATAATTTATCGAACAAGTTACGCATCTACCGAGATGTCGTCTCTCAAGATCGATCTTGGAATCGGATCTAGAAGGCCCAACAATCCTAAAGATATCCTCTTTCCATTTTATTAACCCCTTATATATTTGCTTCATGCTTTGGGTCATTTTGGTAATTTCATATATTCTTGTGGGACTACCTCAACTCCCTATTTCATTATTCTAGTATTGTATTTGAGTTTCTGGCATCTAAAAATAATGGAAACGCTTCTTTCGAATCTTAATTCGACTTTCAATTGCTTAATATAAATCAAGGGGTATAATTATCATTTTCTCACTTTATGTGGGACTATTACCGGATCCCAATTTGTTCGATCTGATCATATTTTTGAATCTAAGGTATCCAATAATTTTGAAATAGCCCCTTTTGAATTTTAATTTGCCTTTAGGTTGCTTAAACTATCATTAAGGGTATTTTTATAATTTTTCATATTCATGTTAGACCACCTCGGGTCTTCGAATGTCCAAATTGACTCCGTCGTTGAGTCCAGAAGGCCCAAAAACCTTGAGAATGTCCCTTCTTGCATTTTAATTGATTTTATATTCAATTTTATAAGTGAGTGGGTTTGTTTGTAATTTCAAAAAATTTGTCCATTGATTTGCAATTATTTCAAATGAATCTGTCCCTTTTTAATTTCTAAAATTTTAATTTCTTAAACCTGTAACAAAACAGGCCGAATTGGATTTCATTCTCAATTTTTGGAATAGGGTTAACCCTATTCCAATTTCAATCCAAAATCAACGTCACAATTTTCGAGCACCCAAATAGAACCTTAAGCCCAATCTTACTAGACCAGACTTGCAATTTGACCTGACTCGATCTATGACCTGTGACCCGACCCATGACCTGACCTAGTTGACCTGTTGACTAGTCAACCATTGACCCGTTGATCAGTAAACATCGGCATTGACCTCCACTGGATGAACTTGCCAATCACCTTCTCTGGTGAGTTCGCCAAAAACCTAATTGTCAAGTTCAATTTTCTCAACTTTTCTCCCACTATTTTCCATCATTTTTCATTTTAAACTGCTCTAAACCATATTTAAAGAGTTTTAGGTTAGTTTTCATGGATTGAAACTGCCCCATCTTAGTTTTTTTGGTGACAGCCGTTTTTTGGGCGAAGGTGCCTACAAATCGTAGTTTCTCAACCCCAGCCCACAAATTCCGATTCCTTTCTTTCCCTCTCACTTTTAGAAACCCGAACATGTTTTTCCCTGTGTTTGAAACTCATTAAGTCCCCATTTTTTTTCAATCCAAATTTTCCCAAATATATATAGACATATATATATATATATATCATATACATACCAATTTGTACACCCATACACGTATCTCCACACATACAAGATGCCAATATGATCTTGAACTAGATAAAAGGTTTAGAAACTCCTTACTTCCGTCCATAGCTTTGGTTCCTAAAGAGAGATTGTAAAGAGAGAAAGCTTCACCCCAGCTCCCATGGCTGCCACGCACAGGCCCTGCCCATCTACTCTTCCTCTTTTCTTCTTCTCTTATATTCTGTGATTCACACAGTGTGTGTGTTACACACACTCACACTGGTAAGCACACATGGAAACACACACAAAGTGTTTCACATACACACACACTTTCTATAAAATACTCACAGTCTCCTTCTCTCAACTATACTCACACATTACACATACTCCTCACACACTCATTGGTCCGGCCATGGTGGCCTTTAGAAAGAGAGAACTTCTGAAAGAAAGAGGGACAGAGAGTTGCATAGAGGAGAGGAAGAGTGAGTGGTATGATAGAATTAGGAAGGAAAAATGAGGAAAGAGAAAAATGTGACTTATCCCATCAAGTCTTATCTTGTTCCCCTACCATGCACCCTCACACACCCTAGCATTTCTCCTTCCACCACCAACATTTTGACATGTGTCCCTCACCCAAATATCTAACAAGCTTCTCATGGAAGCTTTGAACGACTCCCAAAACACCACGTGGCTAATTGGCCAATTGTGCGCGCACACGAGCTCGAATTCAAACTATCTCATAATCATACCAAATTTGGTACACTAGCTAATTTCGGCGCACTGATTCCAAATATGTATCCCATTTCCAAAAATTTTATCATTTGGATTTTCACATTTATCTGCGTCTTGTAAATGACCGTGTAGTCCCGTGACTCACACTAGTCCCAAATAAATTACCAAAATTCTTTTTTAGTCTCATTGTGTCATATTAATGACTTATAAACTCATTTTACAATTTATCTGACTCATCTTTGATTTATCTCCAGTCTATCCTCAGTTTATACTGGCCAATTTACCGAATTGCCCTTTATTGATTTTTCGAGTCCTTACATGCTTGTTCCTTAATTGAAAAAAATCAAGACAGACATCATATTACCCATTTTGATAAATCTACAGTCTAAAATTTATTTTCCATTTTCTAAACTCACTTCAAATCAACCACTTTTCAAAACAGGCCTACCCTCAAGGGCTTTATTCCGTGTCCTAAACTAATTGAGGTGTAACAAAATATTGGGAACATTCTTTTTAAAAATACACTACAAGAGAAGGCACTTTTACCGATGCACATTATTAGCGACACACACTAAAGCGTCTTTAAAAGTGCCTTTTAGCAACGCACAAGAATGCATCGCTAAAAGTAGTAAAAAAGTGATAAAAAAATTAGTTTTCCACGCAAAAAAATATGTGCAAACATATTAGCGATCCACAATTGGCCATTAGCGACGCACACGTTAATGCTTTTAGCAACGCGCATTTGTGCGTTACTAATAGTATGCGTAAATGAAACGCTGTCGTTTTACTTAAAGTTAACGACACTCGTTGTGCATCGCTAATAAGTCCTGTTATATTTTCAGAACCTGATCGGTCTCTCTCTCTCTCTCTCTCTCTCAGCGCCCTATTCTCTTTCTCTCTCTCTCTCACACACACACACACACTCTCAGTCGGTTGTCACTACCGTCCACAGTGCTCACCGTTGCCGTCGCCAACCACCGCCATCCATAGTGCTCAATCTGTCTTGTTCTCTCTCTTTCGCTTTCAAGTAAGCAATGTCATGGTGGTTTACCATTGATTTCAATAATATGCTTTTAATTTATGTTTCTTATACTATTGTTAATATTAAATTATTGTTCAGTGATATTGATTTTATTTCTTCCATTTAATTTTTTTTTTTTGGTCAAGAAATTCAATGACATCCAATTTTTTTGGCTGAATATTTAATTTATAAATTTTTGGTAATGCCTGTTGGACTATTGGATTTAAGCTATTTTGAGGCGAAGTCGTATATATATTAATGCTGATTTCATACATATATATATATATATATTAAGATGTAATCTCTGGGAAAAAAAACTCATTTAATATTATTTTATATATTTTCTAAGAATAAAAAAAAATTTCAGTACTATTAAGAAAAACAGTTTTCAAACATTTATTATTATTATTATTATTGTTTTTTTTTTTTTTGGTATTCTATTGAACTAATTCCAACTTTCCTAAACATGCCATTCAGTTCCAATTTGTACAATAAAAGAATTAATTTTTTTCTTATTAGAAACCCTAAAAAAAATAATATTTATGTTCGAATCATCATTCAATGCACCTAAAAAGTGAATTTTTTCTTATTAAAAAAACTATGTTTTATGTCCACTTTATCATTCCACACACACATATATTGGTAATCATTCATGTAATATCCCTAATATTTTTTCAAGAAAAAAGAAAAAAAAAAAAAGAAAGAAAGTCAACGTCGTGGATAACAAGTAGCTAGCTTGGGAGGAAAGAAAATGAAAAAGAAGAACAAAACATATAGAAATAGAAGTCAATGGTGTGCTTAACACATCGCATGTGTATATCCATATATATATATATGTATGTATAAGTGCGGGCCTCTATAAAAAGAGGTGGCTAAAGAGATTAATTGTATATGGGTGTTGTATACATGTGAGGTAAGTATAAGGTGGTGGATTTCTTGAGGGTGAAGGGTCAGCAATGTAGATCAATTCCTTAGATACTAAGGGATAGAAAAGAGAAAGAAGAAATTTAAGGCATTTTTCTTTTGGAGTTAAGATTTTTAAATCTTTCATTAGTCTTCAGTTTTTGGCGAAGGATAGTGTATGTAACTAAATGATCATGTAAGTTAATGTATAATTGCATTCATGTAAACTTAGCTCCGTTCGAGAGTCATTTTCATCACTTTTGAATCTTGTCACAAAATTTATTCACGATTGGGCTCGTGTGTATGAAAATCGATTCTTGAATTGTCCAAAGTAGGACAGTTTGGGAATGCATAAATTTGTATTTCAATCAATAGCGCATGCTTGAATATTTCACTATGGGAAAATTTTAACATGGTCTCCTATTGTTCTCTAGGTATATATTTAGGCGTGGTAACGTCTATCTCGTATACTTAGAGAACCGTGCGAAAATGCTGCCAAAATTTTCTCTGAGTGGAATCAAGTATTTGATTTGCTACTGATTACAATGTAGATTGTGTATTCACGAATGGGATAAGACTACCTTAACCTTTAGAGAGAAGTTAGAGGTGCTAAGATTCATGTTTCATATTTATAATAAACAACATTTTTGACTTGTATTAAATAGACAAAAATAGATAAGAGTTGGATGGACTTAAGGGCAAGGCATTTGCTAGGGTATGTGAAGGGGATCAAAGATTTTATTGAGTTTGCTCGTGCATCTGCAGATGGGAGAAATAGGATAAGATGTCCATATATGAGGTGCAATAATAGGGATTATATGCACAGAGATGTGGCCAAAAAGCACATCGAGAAAAACATTTGTGATAATGTGCTGTGAACTTTAATGAACATTAAAGGGAAGACGAATGATACTGTTAAAGCCCAGTTGGACTTGTAGGAGTTGGGAATACGGAAAGAGTTACACCTAATACGTAGCGATGATAAATGTATCGTGCCTCCTGCATGCTATACATTATCATCCGACGAGCGAATGAGGATTTGTGAGTGGTTTAAATCGGTGAAGTTCCCAGATGGATATACATCGAATATATTTCGGTGTGTAAATGTTAAAGATGAAAAAATATTCGGATTGAAGAGCCATGACTACCATGTCCTTTTACAACGACTTCTTCCAGTTGCAATACCTGGATATCTCACCGATGACATATCAATGTCATTGATTGAGTTGGGCTGTTTCTTTAGAAAATTAAGTACCAAGACGTTGAAGTTGGAAGTACTGGAAAAGATCGAAAGGGACATTGTCGTGATCCTTTGCAAGTTGGAAAAGATTTTCCCTCCATCTTTCTTTGATATAATAGTCCACTTAGCTGTGCATTTGCCGCATGATGGCAAAAATTGGCGTACTTATCCAATACCATTAGATGTATCCAATAGAAAAGTACATTGAATTTTAATTTTTGTATTATCTATCCATCCTAACTATTTTAATTTATAACTGATTAATTATTAAAACTAGATATTTGCACACATTGAAGCAATGTGCGTAACAAAGCACGACTTGGAAGGGTCAACTGCTGAGGTATACGTTGATGCTAAATGTCTCACATTCTGCTCTATACATCTTGAAGATATTGAGACAAGGTTTAATCGTGAAGAATGAAATTCTGATAGATGTCCAAGACAGCAACGAACTGGCCTTGCAATGTTTACTTAGAATGTGCGGCCAATAGGTGCTCATATATATAAATGGTATCATCTTGAAGACTTGAAAAAAGCCCACTATACCGTGATCAACAACTACAATAAGACATTGCCATATTTTAAGTAAGTTTATCGAAATCATTGCAATATTATGGTGGTTTACAAGATATCATACAGTTACATTACTACTTCGGTTATTCTGTGTATCTGTTTAAATGTGATTGGTGCGATATAAGTAACAAGAAAAATGGAATGCAGATCAATAAGCACTTCATAAGTGTTAATACGTCACATACGACATTTAAAGATGATCCTTATGTATTAGCATCTCAAGCAAAACAAGTTTTCTATTTGAAGGACACAAAAATCAGAGGTGATTGGTATGTTGTACAAAAAATAAAGTTTAGAAATGTTTATGATGTACTAGAAGTTGAAGAGGGAGAGGAAGATTTAGAGAGGATGAAGGAGGCACTACAAGAAGAGTCTCAATCTACCTACGATGGTGTTATCTGCCATGATTAAGAAGATCTTACTTCGTATCGGTTGAATAGAACTGATGTAGAACCAGATCATGTCATAGCTTCTGACGTCACCAATTCCAGACAGTTAGATCCGAGGGATGCAACTTTCATTAATGATGATGATGACGAGGAAAGTGATTTTGATGATGATACATTCTTAGAGTATTGTACTGAGAATGAAGAAATTTTAAGAACAGATGGTGATACAGACTTAGATGAATAATTGTAATAGATGTTACATGTGTTAGGATCCAGTGTAATGGATTTTCAATTTTATTATGTAATGGATATTCAATTTTATGATATAATAAATTTCATTTTTATGATATAATGGATTTTCATTTTTATGATGTAATGGAATTTTATTTTTAAACTTTCTTTAGATATGGTTGGACCAAGATCACGTAGACGCACAGTAGGGTCAGACCTATCGACCCTTTCCCCGTCATCTGTAGGGTCGACGGCTCCTGCCATCGATGGTATGCATAGTTCCCCTTTTATTAATGATTATATAAATATGGTACTAATTATTTCTATTTTATTTCTTCTAAAGCTTCGGCCACCTCCTTTAGATGAGGGCGTGGTCAATCGAAGAACTGCAGGTTGCAGGTTCAGATAGGGGCATCAGGGGGCGCCCAACTTTGGATTGAGATACCTCCGGGCTTGCTGAAGCTCGTCTGTGGGTGGGCACAGTAGTTCACCACAGAGGTTGGCATCATTTGCTGACTACGCACCCCACTCCATATTAATGACTGGAGTCTCGTCACTAACGAGGAGTGACGGGATATTCATGCGCATATGCTGGTATGTCTTTCATTATTGTATTTAATTTAATTTTAACATATCTAACGAAGTAATGTTTTGACAATGAAATGCTTTACAGGAGAAGATTAACATCGATTTCCATCTACCTCATGTCGTGAAGGCAGTGGACCATTACTTAGGAGTCATTTTTAGGGACTATTGACACAAACTCCACATGCACTAGGAGGCAGAGATGGCGATCGATAGAGATCCTCACGACAAACCCTACTAAGGGGGTGATGGTGGAGGATTGGATGTTACTATGCGATCGGTTCTCTAATAATGCATTTCAGGTAAAAATTATCAAAATTAATTTTGTTGTATGATAAATCATTGTCATTTATACTAACCTTTTTTGTTTTAGCCAAGTGTAGGAACTTAACAAGAAAAATAGAGGGAGCAGATGCAAGCCAAAGGTGACCCACTGTGGTGGATCACGATCTTTTATATGGTATTGGCATGAGATGGTAAGTTAATAAATGTATCAAGTTGTTATTGTATTATCTTTTAATGAAATCAATCTTCACAAGCTACTGTTAATCTGCTGCAATGAGACCAGGAAACCGGTGCACCACCAAGCCCGATTGATTTGTGTTACAAGACGCACTACAACCTCGAAAAGGGTTGGGCTAGGCCTAAAGCTTAGCGGCTTTATGTAAGTTATTAACGTATATATACCTAGTATTACTAATTTATTATTAATCCAAAGTTATAAAAGTAGTAACATATATTTATAGTTTTATAGGATGAGATGGTCTAGTTGCATGCTCAGCCGACCCTTGAGGGTGAGGATCCACCGACTGATGACCAAATACGGGAGACTGTTTTGGGCAAGAGGCACAGATATGTGTATGGCTTAGGGAGTGGGATACAGCTAATGTCATCGTCCTCTACCGTTGAGAGCGATGCTAGGTTTCAAGAAGCCCTCTAGAGAGTTGAGGCATCTGAGAGACGTAATGCAGAGCTGGAGCAGATGGTAACAAACCTCAATGCTCCAACAACCTAGCTAAAGTCTCTTATGCAGACATTCCTCATCCAGCAGGAAGGCTCTGTTCAGCCTTAATAAGTTTTTAAAATTACTTTGCTAGCTTTATAATTTATAAAAAATGTTATGTAAAAAAAAAATTCGGATATCGGCCTAACGGCCTAGAAACACTATCACACACTTCAAATATGAAAAAATAAACTTGCGCGAACTTACTTAATTACATCATTTCTAATAATTGTTTGAAACTTATAGTAACATTCCACTCCAACAAAGCCCATTTTGGGGTTTTGACGGATCAAAATGCTGGATATTGGCCGAACTATCCCAAAACCCCATCACACATCACACACCTCACAAATGATAAAATAGACTTGCAAAAACTTACGGCACTCGGTTTGGATCACTAGTTTCAAACTTATGCAACTTTTTTCTCCAAAAAGGCCCATTTTTGAGTTTTGATGAACCAAAACACTGGATATCAACCTAACAGCCTAGAAATACCATCACAGACCTTGCAAAATGATAAAACAGACTTGAAGGAACTTACGGCACTCGGTTCGGATCACCGGTTTGAAACTTATGTAACTTTCTGCTCTAAAAAGATCACTTTTAGGGTTTTGATGGACCAAAATACTAGATATTAGCCTAACAGCCTCGAAAGCCCATCACACACCTCAAAAATGACAAAATAGACTTGTATAAACTTACGGCACTCGGTTCGATCACCGGTTTGAAACTTATGCAACTTTTTGCTCTGAAAGGCCCATTTTGGGGTTTAACTGATCAAAATGCTGGATATCAGCCTAACGGCCTTGAAATCCTATCACACACCTCAAAAATTATAAAATAGACTTTTACAAACTTACGGCACTCGACTCGGATCACCAGTTTGAAACTTATACAACTTTCTGCTCAAAAAAGGCCCATTTTGGGGAATATTGGCCAAAATACCCTGAAACCCCATCACACACCTTAAAAATGATAAAATAGTTCACAAACTTATGACACTCAATTCGGATCACCGATTTCAAACTTATGTAACTTTTTGCTCCAAAAAGGCCCATTTTTGAGTTTTGATGGACCAAAACACTAAATATCAACCTAACAGTCTAAGAATCCCATCATACACCTTAAAAATGATAAAATAGACTTTGTACGAACTTACGGCACTCGGTTCGGATCATCGGTTTAAAACTTAAGTAACTTTCTGCTCCAAAAAGACCAATTTTGGAGTTTTGACAGACCAAAATACCGAATATTGGCCTAACAACCTCAAAACCCCATCACACACCTCACAAATGATAAAATAGACTTTTATGAACTTACGGCACTTGGTTCGGATCACCGGTTTGAAACTTATGCAATTTTCTGCTCCAAAAATACCAATTTTGGGTTTTTGACCGACCAAAATGCCAGATATTAGCCTAACTATCCCAAAACCCCATCACACACCTCACAAATGATAAAATAGACTTGCAGAAACTTACGGCACTTGGTTTGGATCACCAATTTCAGACTTATACAACTTTTTGCTCCAAAAGGCCCATTTTCAGGTTTTGATGGACCAAAACACTATATATTAACCTAACAGCCTAGAAACCCTATCACACACCTTACAAATGATAAAATAGACTTGTACAAATTTACAACACTCAGTTCGGATCACCGGTTTGAAACTTATGCAACTTTTTGCTCTAAAAAGGCCCATTTTGGGGTTTTGACGGATCAAAATGCCGGATATCAGTGTAGCAACCTCGAAACCCCATCACACACCTCAAAAATGATAAAATAGACTTGCACGAACTTACACCACTCGGTTCGGATCACTGGTTTGAAACTTATGCAACTTTTTACTCTAAAAAGCCCCATTTTGAGGTTTTAACAGACCAAAACCACTAGATATCAACCTAACAAGCCCCAAACCCCATCACACACCTTAAAAATGATAAAATACACTGGCACAAACTTACGAGACTCGGTTCGGATCATCGGTTTGAAACTTATGCAACTTTGAAAAGACAAATTTCGGAGTTTTGACGGACCAAAACGCCGAATATCAGCCTAACGAGCCCGAAACCCCATCACACACCTCACAAATGAAAAAATAGACTTGCAAAAACTCACGGCACTCAATTCGGATCGCTGATTTGCAACTTACGCTACTTTATGCCGTTCTTACTATTTATGCATGCAAAAAAAAATAAAAAATCACATTTTATATTCATATATATTTAATAAGTATTCTATTTTATATCATTTGATCTTTATTTCAAATTGATTGGGATTATTGCACTGCCGTCTTTCTGTTCTACATCGAGATTTACTTTTCTCCTTTATTTTTTTCTTTTCTTTTCTTGGACATTTGTAGTTACATTTTCTGAGACAATTTTTTATTTTTATATTTATTGAGAAATTCTAGTTTTACAATTGCAAGTAATTACTAATTTATATATCTATATATATATATATGAATGCATTTATTTTTTAATATATTCATTTCATAATGTTTGAAATTATTTTATATTAGGATGATTAATACAAGTTTTAAACAGGAATAAAACACAAAAAAAAAAAAATCAGGTCCAAAGTAGCCCAAAAAAAAAAAAATTAACTTTTAGCAATGCACACAAAGGCGTCGCTAAAAGTCTCAAATATTAGTTTTAGCGACGCTTCACAGTCATCGCTAAAAATATACTATTAGCGACGCACAGAGGTCATCGTTAAATAATCCCAATAACAAGCTATTAGCGACGCATTCTGAGCATCACTAATAATATACTATTAGCGACGTCACTCCTGATTATTAGCGACACACAATGTGCGTCGCTAATAGTGACTTTTAGTGCCGCCTATTCGTGTGCATGCCCCTAATAGTATTAGCGACACACCTGGCGACACACACTTGTGCGTCGTTAATACTATTTAGCGACGCAAATGGGTATTATTTGGCTTTTCCTATAGTGATACTTTAAAATTTTCAAATACATTCTTTTTGTATTTTATAAAATACTCAAAATTGATAAATATTTTCCTAATTTAATCTAAATTTCTGTTTAATTTTCTTTTAATTCCAAAAATCCACTATAATAGTTAAAAGTAGTTTGGTAGCTCTTTTTAGGCATGTCTAGGGTTGTCTAATACCTATCTCTAGCATAATTGAGCCTCTGAACCTAAATTTTTGGTAAACTAAACTATTTGGAGTCAATACATTAAAATGGGTCTTTTCTATTCAATTTTTAAAACTTAATCATTTTTCCTTAGAAAATAGAAAATTTTCAATTGGGGATGGAAGAAGTATAGATTTTTGGAGAGACTCTTGGAAGAGCCAAACTATTGGAAATATAATTTTGAATTTTCCTACAATGCACAAGTGTCTAGAAACATGAATTTGTTTAGGAATTTTAAAGGTTGTCTAGGAATTCTAAAGGTTGTGTTCAAATACCAATATATTCCTATCCCTATATAAAGCACTCTATTGGGCTGCATATGAAAGTGAATTAAGAGAGAGATAAGCTAATAATATAGATATATTTGTGAAAGAAAACAAGCTCTTAGGCAATTAGTACATGAGCTCTTTACAGTCTATGGTTATACATCTCCTAATACATGTTTAAGCAATTCCATCTAGTATTAGAGCATAAAAAATCCAACATGGTATTTGATATACCACAAATCGACACACCAATCATCTTGAGACACGTGTGCTTACGGGTATGATAAAACTCGATCATCCAGAGCAGGACAAAACTCGATCATCCAGAACAGGCGAAACCTTCAGAGCACTCTCATACATTTATCCTCCAGAGCTCATGCTCTGAACAATATTTACTCAGAGCATTCCATATGGTTCAGACCTCGTTATTTCCTTAACATCTGCCGAGCAAAGAATAAAGAAACAGTCTTTTACAAGGAAACTGCCACACATGGTTATCTTTATGTTGATACAATGTCCAACAAGGTAACTGCAATCTCCGATGATCAAATCCCTATTTTCATGGCTCCGAATCCTAATCAACTTAGGAAGGCCACCGTCTATAAATTAAACCTTACAGGTACACTTTCTTTTCATGCTCATTCTTTGGCTTTCATTACAGTCTTTTCAATTCAGTTTACTTACTTAAGCATCGGAGCGGCTACCGCCTGGAGCCAATCTAGGTGGACCTCTGATTCCTTATTTTTGAGTGTTCTTCAGGTCGCGGGGCCCAGATTTCTTGCGAGCCAAAAAGTGCAACATCAGTTTGGCACCTGTCTGTGGGAAACTGACTAATCTCCAAGTGCTCTATTCGCAAACTTATTCTCCTTCTCATCGGAGAACCATGGCCCCCAATCTCCAACCAAGGCAGAATGCTCAAAATCCTCAAAACTCTCAATGTCGGCCGCCTGCTGCAAGCGCAAGAGGGCCGACGGTTGATCCCATGCGACAAGAGATTGAGTCAATCAAATGATACAACGAACTAGTGCAAGAACAGCTACTAGCTATATCTAGAACTCTGGCAATGCTTACACGAAATCAAGGGACGAATCCTCTAGATCCGCTGGTCAATGTTACTGAGGGAACACAATCCCTTATTATCACTATGAATGAAGAGCCCCATAAGGAGGCTCCAAATAATCGGCCTAGGCACGCCCAGGGTGTTGCTCACGTCGGCGAAGATCCACTAGCCATCAGCAACGCCGGGCTGGGGGACGCCAGCCTTTGTCCCTGACATCCATTACCGAAGCACTACTAGAGCCCCAACTCTAAAAGCTTCGGGAGCACATTCGGCACCACAAGAGCCTCAACCCCAAGCAACACCAATCCCTCCAGCTCGGGACCCTCGAAACCCTCCTCCGTCCGTGGGACATGCTCAGCCCGAATACCTAAAAATTGAGGTTGTAAGGCAAGGTTCACAAGAAGTCCGGCCTAGAGCCCCACGGAGGGTCGAAGAAGTTGCAGAATCTATGGACCGAATAGTAGTTGGGAGAGGTGCCCAGAACCCTCTAAAGCAGGATGAGTTGGCCAGGCTGCTCGGAAGACTTGCCACCCCATTCATTCCTGCCATCATGTCAGAAGAAAGACCGAGGAAGTTCGTTGTGCCAAAATTCACCCTATATGATGGGCCTGGAGACCCAAGAGATCATCTATCGCACTACCAGCATACGATGGCCCTTCACATGGGCCTCTGATGCCTTTATGTGCCGAACTTTCATTACCAGCTTAAAAGGTACTGTCACGACCCAAAACCCACCCTGTGCGGATCCCGAATCACGACCGCCGCCATCAGACCCGAGAGCCTGAAGTAAGGCAGAACATAAGCAACAGTATCGGATAGTGGTGCGACCTGTGGTTTCGGAAGCGTGAAAACTTTTTCTTTTCTTTTTAAAATACTTTCGCACATCCATCCAGTATTGCTGCTCTTCATAGCGGTACACATAATAAATAAATCAGAGCATACTAAAACTTAAAGTCTTATGTACATTACATATTCGTCTGCCTCACGGGCTTAAGTACAAAAGTTTCTAAAATATATTACATCAAAATTTGTTCAACTACATGCCTATAACTTTCAAAATTCGTGATCATAACGGGCTACAAGTCATCAACCCAAAATGGAGCAAGGCTCCCATTCATCTTCATCGGTACCTGAAAAATGTTAGGGAATGGGGTGAGCTTCGAGAAGCTCAGTGAGTAATTCCTGCATCTGTCATGGGTTTTCAATTGGCAGTAGTTTCGCACATGAGAGTTTATAAAATACACACTACCAATTGTTCGTATATTTGAACATAGAGTACATGCACTTTTCATAAGGATAACTTTGAAACATTTAGATAAACATTCCTTCAAATAGAGTATATGCATGTCAAACAAATAAACATGAATAATAAAATGGGGGTAAAAACTTGCTTCCATTTTATAAAGCGTTACTTCAAAACATATAAACATGCACAGTGAAAATGGGGGTAAAAACCTGTTTCCATTTCCAGAACGTTTGTCATCTTTTCTCTTTAATTAGGTGGAATCCGTTTTGAACCAGACTCCCATTTTACGTATACGTGGAGATATCTCATTGCCTGTGGGATTAGATCCTGCTACTAGGCATTTCACATGATAGGTCAATTGAGTTCTGAAGATATTCAAAATCCTGACTATATGTTGATGCACATGATAGGTCCATTGAGTTCCATACAACTCACAACTCTACCTATGTGCTTATTATTATCTTGCAAAACATTTGTCATATGGCTTCTTTAAATAAATACTTCTCAAGAGTATTTAAAATATAATGTTCATGACTTCATGAATAAAATCTTCAAATATGTAAAACAAGAAGGTCAGAATATGTAGGCATGTTAAATACTGTTAAAGAAGACAGTAATAGAAATCATTCATTGAGCATGTCCACAATAAGGTTTATAAGAACAGAATATTTAAAACAGGAATCATGAAATGTGGAATTTAACATTCAATGCTTCAGATATTTTGAAGTTTAAAACATCTTTAAATCCATGGAGTTAAATCTCCACTTCAAATGCAAGTTTACTCACTTTATGTTTAGTTTGGCCTTACTAGGGTGCTTTGCCCTTCCCTCTATCCTTCTTTATCCTAGAAACATTTATGAAGATTCCATAAATTCCATATGCACTTAATCAACTGCATGACTTACCAATTGTAGACTGCACAAGACTAAATTCTTAACCAGTCTAAACTATAGTTGCATCATAGCCTAGTCATTTATGTATTTAATAATAATAAATATTACCTGTGAAGCCATTCGCTCAGCGTTTCTGTGTCTTCTTATTTTTTAAGTTTTGCTTCAGCGATCATTGCCTTGGTTGGGGTTTTATAAATAAAGGGTCTGACAGAAACAATCTCGGTTGATTTGGCAATTTTTATTTTTCTAGCGATCACATTCTGTTGCCATAATAAGTCTTCCATAAAAGCCTGTTATTTTCTGTCCGTAGCCCTCTGTGCTTTATTCATGATTGTAAACTCCCGATGCCTCTTATCCATAATTATAACCTAAGAAAGTTTGATGAGTTAGAATTAATTTTGTTTAATTATACTCTTCCGGTAGCTTTATTAACTTTAATTTAATGTTCATTTAATTTCTCATGTTTACGTGTCTTATTTTTTCGTACTTCATTTCATAATATAGACCTCACCGTTGAGTCCGAGATGTTGAAGAAAGTCAATTTAGACCTTCTTGGCTTTTCATTTTACTTCGGGCAAATTAAGGGCAATTTGGTAATTTACACTTTAACGTGTTCTACTCTTTCGGGGTCCTGTCTCATGAAACGGACTACACCGTTGGATTCAAAACATCCAAAATAGTTAAAATACACTATTTGTTTACTTTATTTAGACTTCGTTTGACTGGTTTTTGACCTAGGGGCAATTTCATAATTTTTGTTATTTAAATATTATTAATTTAATTTAGGTTGGGTCACAGTGGAATTTCGTAGAAGTTCTGGGGTCAAAAGGTAATTAGACAGACTTCCGATCTGAACCAGTCGGTTTAGTTCCAAACTAAATGAACCGGTCCAGTTTTGACTGAACCAGGTGGTTTCATCCGGTTTAATAAGAAATGCTGACGTCATGATAATGTCAGCCTTTAAATTTAATTTAACTATACCCTTAATGAAACGACGTAGTTCTGGGTAACTCGAACCCGTATTACACATTGGTCAGGACCCAACCCGAGGCCCGACCCATGACCCGACATTGTTCATTGTCTTCCTCCGACTCACCCTTACTGTAGCCCTAATTCTAGGGTTTCATTATTCTCAATTTCGTGCATTTTTTATGACTAATTCTCTCTGTTCTTGAGTGACATGAGATCCTGAGGGTTTAACCTATCATTTGGCATGCATTTAAACCTTTAAGACTAACCTAAATGCTCGGTCTAAGACATGATAGCCGAACCTGCAAACTCGGCAATAAATCCTCATCTCACAACCATTTTTAATGTGGTTTGGTGCTGCGTGATTCTTATGGCATGGGGGTTTGATTTCTATTCTTAAAAATAGGTTTTTTAGAAGTTTAAACTAGGATTGCCTTAAACGATCGAAACTTGCAACTAGATTTTAGAGTTCATTGTTTGGGTTGTAGAGTCGCGGTTAAGCATTTTTAAGACACAGGAATGGTCTATTTTAGGTTCCAACGCACTAATTTGAGTTTGGTTTAACTTGGTTTAGACCTGCATTAACATTTTGAATTTTTATCCAACCTGTAACTCTAAATTTCTCCCTTGATTCTACACGATTTTCCTTTATTTCTTTTGTAATTTAAAGCTTAAATTATGCATAATAAGACCCTACCATTGCATGCTTTTAAATCAAACATAATCCAACGAAATTCAAATATACTTTATACCTACTCAGTGGTTTCTCTCCAAATTTCTCCTTCTTCAGTTCCTGCTCCGGTCCCAGTTCGGTTTCTCTAGCTTCTAATTCTCTTCTAATTCTAATATTCAGAGACCCTTAAGTATATATGTTTTGCTGCAATAAGCAACACGTATGTTGCATGCAGTATGGTGGAAGCTTGCTATTGCCACCTGCCATGGCTGCCATACCTCCCTTCATCATTTCTATCACATGGAGAACAGCTACATGCATGCTGCCGTCCACTTATTCTCTCTCTTAATCCCTCATTTGTTCTACAATTTTCTTCTTGCTTCTACTTCCTTTTTCTGATTTCTATTTCTTTTATTTTCTTTGTACCAATATATCTATATATATAGATATATATTTCAGCCGTATGTATACATATATATGCTTACCCATGTGTACTTGTATATAGATAGATATGTATATTTTAATAGACATTCAATTCCCATAATCTAATCATATTAAATACATTTGCACCTGTATATTTATATTTATATGATTATCTATATAGTTTAATTATACTTCCTCTTATCACACTTTTAATGTGTGTGTCTTTCATGTCTAAACTTATCATTGTAATTAAAGATTGGTTATTACAATGGAAGTGATGTACAGTCGTCCTGGCTTTCTTGGGACTTTTACTGAAACTTCACATATTGGTTCGAAACCGTCTCACTACTCAAGGTTTCGTTACTTGATTAATATTTGGGCGTCTTTATGATGCTTCATTAGGGTCGGGGTGTTACAGGTACCGCCTTAAAATGGTTCCACCACATCCTACCGAACTCAGTTACCGGCTTCTATGAGCTCGGTAGGCAATTCCTGGACAGGTTCATGACGAGCAGAAGGCTCAGAAGGGGACCAGAGTTCCTGCTAAATGTCAAACAGACTAAGGAAGAGTCCCTCAGAGCTTACATTGCATGCTTTAATGCCAAACTCATGGAGATTACTGACTACAGCCTAGGTTTCCTCGTAGTTGCCTTAACTTCTGGTCTTGCTCACGGTGGCTTTAGAGATTCCTTGATAAAGAGCCCTCCTGCCGACATGGCGGCATTAATGGGCCGGGCCAGGAAGTATATCAACTTGGAGGAAGCTAACTGCACGTCCCAAAAGGGCAAGGAGCAAACCCAGAGGGACAATCCGAAAAGGGAAGATCACAAGAAGGACGACCACAAAAGAGACCCTAGCAAGAAGAGGACCAGGAGTCCAGAAAAGATAACAGCACCCACGGCTATTTATAATTCCGGACCAAGGGAGTTTACTAACTTTACCCTTTTAAACACTACAGTGGCTAAGGTACTTCGGCAAATCCGAGATCGGGAAAACCTAAGATGGCCAGAACCGATTAAAGGAGATCCCAGCCTTCAGGACCAAGGTAAATATTGCAATTTTCACAAAGATCATGGGCATACGACTAACTCATGCAGGTCCCTTAGATATGAGGTTGAGCAGCTCATAAAGTAAGGACATCTTCGAGAGTTCGTTAAGCAGACGGGAGGCAAAACCCCCACGAAGACAAGCCTCCACAACGGACAGACCAGAGGCCTAAGCAAAGACAGGAGCAGAGGGAAGGACGAAATGAGCCTCAAAGGCAGAACAACCATGTCATCTACGTCCTTCATGCCGACACCCCTATTATAGGAATGTCAAACAGAGCAAGGAAGAGGTTTGCTCGGGAGGCCAGGACTACCCCAGATGTATTGCAGATCATCAAAGTTGAGAAAGGCTCAAACCAGAACCGGAGATTCGGTTCACAGAATAGGATCTGGTTAGGATACACTGCCTTCAAAGTGATGCCCTTGTCATCACTCTTAAAATTGCCAACTTCGAGATCAGAAGAGTTCTGGTTGACACCTGGCAGTTCCATTAACATACTGTTCTATGAGCCACTCAATCAGATGAAGATTGATCACAACAGCCTCAAGCTAACCACCGCTGTAATGGCGGGATTTGATGGTAATCTCAGCACCCCGTTGGGAAGGATCGACCTGCTTACTACTGTAGGGGAAGGTGAAGGACAGAAAACCACCATCTCAGAATACATGGTGTTGAATATGAAATCTCCCTACAATGTCATAATTGGGAGACCGTGGCTACACCAGATAGGAGCAATCTCCTCGACCTTCCACCAGTGTTTGAAGTACGTCCACAATCAGAATATTTATTCTGTCAGAGGGTGCCAACCGACTTCTCGGGAATGCCATGCCATTGCACTCAAGGAGAAGACTACCAAATAGCAATTACAATATGCTCGGGACTGTGCAGATCCAATTCTTCCCCACAATCCCGAGGAGGATGGTTGCCCGTCCAGAATTGAGGAACCCCTAAGCCCAAGAGGACGGGACAGCAGGGCCAAACCCATTGGGGAGCCCATCAAAGTATTAGTTAGCTCAGAATCGGAGGGGCGCTATTTGTACATTGGTCCAGACCTGACACATGCCGAGCAAGGAGAAGATAATCAGGTTTCTAAAAGACAACCTCTCTGTATTTGCGTGGGAGACCAAAGATATAGAAGGGTATAGATCCAAACCTTATAACTCACAAACTGATGGTAGATGCGGACCACCCACCAGTGAGACAAAAAAGAAGGCCGCTAGCTCCAGAGCGGCATCAGATCATAAACGAAGAGGTTCAGAGGCTGCTTGAAGCCAAGATGATACGTGAAGTGTTCTACCCAGATTGGCTGGCCAATACCGTTCTAGTCAAAAAGAAAAATGGTAAGTGGAGAGTCTGCGTTGACTATACAGACCTCAATAAAGCTTGCCCCAAAGACAGTTTTCCACTACCAAGGATAGATCAGCTGGTTGACGCTACTGCTGGGCACGAACTCATGAGTTTTATGGATGCCTATTCCGGGTATAACCAAATCCAGATGTACCCTCCAGACCAGGAGAAGACAGCCTTCAAAACCGAACGAGGTCTCTATTGCTAGATAGTAATGTCCGTTCGGTTTGAAGAATACTGGGGCCACATACCAACGGTTGGTCAACAAGATGTTCAGCTCACTACTCGGCAATACCATGGAGGTGTACATTGATGACATGCTTGGTCATGACTTTACAGAAAGGTAAGCCACCTCCAGCACTTATCCCAGACCTTCGATATCCTAAGACAGCACAAGATGAAGCTCAATCCCTCAAAGTGTACCTTCGGGGTGACGAAGGGAAAATTTTTGGGATACGTTGTCTCTCAGAGGGGTATCGAGGTGGACCCCACTCAGATCCAAGCTCTGATTGGACTAGAGTCACCAAAAACCAAGAAAGACATACAAGCACTGAATGGCAGAATCGCAGCACTTGAGCAGGTTTATCTCCAAGTCCACTAATCGTTGTCTACCCTTCTTCAGAGCTTTAAAAGGTAACAAAACTTTACAATGGACAGGAAGAATGTGAGAAAGCTTTCCAAGAACTGAAGGAATACCTTGCCTCTCCAGAGCTCTTGTCAAAACCGGTCCAAGGGGAAAAGCTGCTCCTTTACCTTGCAGTCTCTGAGAACGCAGTCAGCTCCGCACTAGTCAGACAAGACAGGGGAGTATAGAGGCCCATATTCTACGTCAGTAGGGCATTGCTCAACACAGAAAAGAGATACCTAGAGGTTAAGAAGTTGGCCTTTGCTTTGGTAATATCAGCTCAAAAACTCTGACCTTATTTCTAAGCCCATCCAATTAAAATCCCAACCGCCTATCCCTTGAGGTCGATATTGAGGAAGCCTGAGGTTTCAGGAAGGTTAGTAGAGTGGTCTGTGGAGTTAGGAGAATTTGACATATCATATGTACCATGGAACTCCATCAAGGGACAAGCCTTGGCCGATTTCGTTGTTGAGTTCACCCCGGCACTTCAGGACAAGGCACAATTCTTTGAAACTTCAGGGACATGGCAGCTCTATATTGATGGGTCATCAACCGATCAGGGTTCTGGGGTGGGCCTGGTATTGCAGTCCCCTAATGGGATCTTATCAGAAAAAGCAGTTAGCCTGGGATTTAGAGCTTCCAACAATGAAGCAGAGTACGAAGCCCTAATCCTAAGCATCAAGTTGGCTCTGGAATGCGAGGTTCAAAACATTGAGGTCTTCTCAGATTCCCAGTTGGTGTTAAGCCAAGTCCTTGGGAGAATTCTCCATTAAATACGACAGGATGCTTCGGTATTTCGAGCTGGTGAACTCCTTGAAGCACTCCTTCCGGACTGTTTTCTATCCAGAAAATAGAAAGAAGCCAGAACTGCAAAGCAGATGCTTTGGCAAACATGGCATCCCACCTAAAGTCAGAAGGAAACTCTGCAGTAAAAATTTCCTACCAACCAAGACCCAGCATAGAGGAAGCCCAAGTTGCCCAAATTACCGAACAGCCCCAGAACTGGATGACCCCAATCCTCCAGTACCTAGAATCAGGGCTCCTCCCAGAAGATAAAAATAAAGCAAGGAGAATCTGAATTAAGCAGCTCGGTACCTGATCTTGAACAATAAGCTTTACAGAAGGTCTTATTCTCAGCCCCTGTTGAAATGCTTAACTCCAGAAGAATCCTAATACGTCTTAGCTGAAATACACGAAGAAATTTGTAGGAACCATAATGGGGGCAGAACAATAGCTCACTGAGCTCTAACACAAGGCTATTACTGGCCTAGTATGCTGAAGCAAGCTAAGGAATACGTCTAGAAGTGCGACAAATGCCAAAGGTTTGCTCCATATCAATACCTAGCCCCATCACAAGCTTATCCTAATTACTAGTCCTTGGCCTTTTGCTCAGTGGGGGATCGACATTATGGGCCCATTACCCAAAGCCCTACCAAACAAGAAATATCTTCCGGTAGCCATTGACTACTTCTCTAAATGGGCTGAAGCAGAACCTCTAACACATATCACAGAGAAGGAAGTCAAAAACTTCACCTGGAAGAACATTGTCTGCAGGTTCGGGATACTGCGTGTAATCATCTCTGATAATGGGACGCAGTTCACTGGAAAAGTCTTCAAGAAATTTTGTGAAAATCTCAACATCAGACAACATTTTGCTTCTCCAGGCCATCCACAAGCAAATGGGCAAGCAGAGGTCACCAACCGAACAATCTTTGATGCACTAAAGAAAAGGTTGGAGCAAGGCAAAGAAAAGTAGGTGGAGGAACTTCCTGGGGTCCTTTGGGCCTACAGAACAACCAGAAGAACTCCCACCTCTGAAACCCCCTTCTCACTGGCCTATGGTACAGAAACAGTAATTCCGGTGGAGATCGGTATGCCAACTTTAAGGACTGAAGCCTTCGAACAAGATTCCAATGATCAGCAGCTGGCAAAAAATTTGGATTTGCTTGAAGAAAAAAGAGATCAAGCCAGAATCAAGATGGAAGCCTATCAGTAGAGAATGGTCAACAACTCTAAAGTGGGGCAGGACGGTTAGCTTTCAAGTTGGAGACCTTGTCTTAAGAAGAGCTTTTCCAAACACCAAGGATCCCACTATGGAAAAGTTGTCACCCAACTGGGAAGGCCCCTACAAAGTGACAAAAGTTGTTAGGCCTACCACTTACTGGCTAGAGGACATGGCGGGAAAATCTATCCCTAGACCTTGGAATGTAGAACATCTACGGAAGTATTATCAATAAAGATTTTTCTTTCTTTTTAATATCTCCACAAAGTGTTCATCTCTAATGCACAAACCTTCAGAGTCTGGTCCATCTCTAATGTATAGACCTTCAGAGTCTGGTCCATCTCTAATGCACAAACCTTCAGAGTCTGGTCCATCTCTAATGCACAGACCTTCGAAGTCTGGTCCATCTCTAATGCACAGACCTTCAGAATTTGGTCCATCTCTAATGCACAAACCTCCAGAGTCTGGTCCATCTCTAAATGCACAGACCTTCAGAGTCTGGTCCATCTCTAAATGCACAGACCTTCAGGGTCTGGTCCATCTCTAAATACACAGACCTTCAGAGTCTAGGTCCATCTCTAAATGTACAGACCTTCAGAGTCTGGTCCATCTCTAAATGCATAGACCTTCAAAGTCTGGTCCATCTCTAAATGCACAAACCTTCAGAGTTTGGTCCATCTCTAAAATGCACATGACCTTCAGAGTCTGGTCCGTTTAAAGGCATCAAGGTACAATATCTACAACTACTTTCCAACCATTATTATGTACACAAGTTTCCTAGATCGGCAGATCCTCAGAGCTAATTCTTAGATTACTTGGTTTATGTACTACCGAGCAACAGCACTACATTGCCTTAGCATCTGCAACAGCCCAGAGTACTTCAATTCAAAGCATAAGTGTTATGTTTCTTTGGTCTACTCCCAGAACATACAAACAGAACTATTGGTGAAAAGTTGTTATTAGTAGTGCTTAGAAAGGTGTTTCAACTCCAAAAGAACACATCCAACCAAAAGGTACATCAGATTTCAAGAAAAGGGATCCAATTTTATTGATAATCCATCAAGGTTACATCAGTACAAGAAGACTAAAAAAAGAAAGAAAAAATACACAGAAGCTACGAAAATTTCGGACAAGATGTTGTTCTGTTCTGCAACAACATGGCTATCTTCCTTGAATATTTCTAGTACAGGGGAAAGGGTTCAGAGTTCCACACCACCATTACCACCGTCACCGGCTTCCATTTGAAAGGAAGGAACCCTGAACCCCAATCTGCATCTTACCCAGGCCATTTCATCATCACTGTCACTGGTATCAATACCAATGGAGGATGAAGGCTCTGGGTCTCAGGAAACCTCCATTCTCTACCTTCGTTTTCCTCAAATTTGGCACGACACCCAAGCCAGCTTGGGCAAGGGTCTTTGTCAAGACACAAAGGAGAGGAGGCATCCTACCGTCTTCTTCATCACCAATACTCCAGGCCCCAGTTGAATCAAAGAGGGTCCACCTCCAAACAGAGAGATCTCGACCGGATGCTAAGATGGATAAGAAGATCTTCGCTTCCTCTAATCCTTCTTGGGAGACTGAATCAAAGGGGAGGGTAATTCCCGACCACAGTTTAATCATTCCCAACTCGGACTGAAAATTGCCAATCATCTCCGAACAAACAGCATCTTCTATGGACATTTGATTCCCTCTGACGAAAAAACAGTTTGGAAGCAACAAGCAAAAGGATTAGGGCATAACAGCATGCCCCTCTCTCATATATATAGACCCTTGAAGTCCAAAAGCCATCCAACTGGACCATCGCAACGGTTAAAGGAAAGGTTGGCCTCGAAGACCCAAAAGACAGTTGTATAAATAAATGACACATAAAACTGTCCTCTCGGAATACCAAAGGACAAGATGCAGGATTTCCCCAAACGTACAAGCCTCAGTCAAGCAGGCAGAGTGTGGTCCATCCTAATACATAGGCCTTCCATCCGATATACAGACCTTTCAGTCTGGGCCATTCCATTGACCTCTAACAGGCCATGTGTATGACAAAAGACCGTCAGCTCTGATGTATCTTAGTCCTGGTCTTGAAGACTTAGAAGCAGAAGTTTCAATCATTAGAGTAACGGTCACAAGACACCCAGTTATTACTACAAGTCTTCGGTTCAGAACAATCTGCCTCAAAATTCTTCGGAATTTGCTTCCAATATATGTGATACAGGATCAATCTCAGACCCCTACTTGTCTGATTAAAGTTGCCTTCCTATCTTATTCTAAAATGAGGAGGCAATCGGAATTAGTCTTCAATCACTGTTCTATTACAAGTAATGCAGCTCGGAAGACAACTACTGACGGTAAAAGAGCTGGTCTGAAGAGCTCCAGAACAGCCTTGCAACAATTTTCACATCAACCATAAATTGGAAGGACTAATATACTACAGAGCAGTACAACTCAAGGCTACATGGGTCAACCAGGAATCCACATGAAAGAAAAGGGAAAAAACATTTAAAAAGCCTGTTTCATTCAACAATTATAGTCTATTACATTGGAAGTCCAAAAATATGAGAATATACATATTCTAAGCCTGAACAGCAGGAACAGGCTCATCAGTTGGGGAAGGATCTGCAGGAGCGCCATCAACCACTCCGTTAGGAACGGTAGCTTCGAAAGGATCCATAGGAGGGACATTGACCACTCCACTCGGAACAACAGCTTCGGGAGGATTAACCCCAGGTAACACAATTGAAGATATATCGAAATCGAGAAATTTGGCAAGAAACCTGGATCGGAAGTTGTTAAAACCAAATATGATCAGGTTGTTGGCCATCCCTTCGAGTTCCATCTTCATTTCTGTCTCATTCTCTAGCTTGGCCCACTCAACTACGTCCTCAAGCTTTTGGTGATAGAGGTACCGCATGCCATCCATCTCCCTTTGAAGTCATGCCGCCTCCTGAACATGAAGATTCTTCTCTGACTCCATGACGGCCAGAGAATTCTGGGACTCCTTCAGCCTCTCCACAACTTCGTGAGCCTCAGACTTAGCAGTGCCGAGCTGAAGCCTAACCTTGTCCAACTCGGCCTGGAGCTTGTCAACCTCCTCTAAAGCTGGAGAGACTTCCATAAGAGCAGAGAGGGTATGCAAGGTCTGCAGTATGCAGAGCAAGCAGTTCAGTATCCAGTTAAAAACACTTAGAAAAAGGGAAAAGAAATGGAGACTCGAAGAACTTACTTTAACTTGAAGAGAAGCTAGGTCAGCTAGAAGCTTCTCTAGCTTCTGTGGCTTAAGTTTGAGGGAGCCTTTGGCCTAAAAGTCCCTCAGAACCTTCTTGGCCGCCTGGTTAATAACACCAGGGGCCACTGAAGCTGACGCCCCCTTGCCCATTTGTTTGGATGGGGCTGGGGGGACCACGGAGATAGGGGAAAGTTCCTCCCTCTCCCCCGAGGCAGGTTCAGAAGAGTTCGAGAGTAACCTCCTCCTTTTTGTTTGGAGGGGAGGGTCTACTAGGGAAGGAGCCTCCCCCACTGCTGCAGATGAAGATGGCTCGGTCTCCTATCTAGCCATCAGACCTTTCGTCAACTCCTTTACACGGCCCTTAGCAGCCATTAAGTTCTTAGGATTGACGATGACAGAATGGTCTCGGTTGCTGATTCGTAAGAGCTTTTTATATTGCTTCTGGAACACGGGAGTGAAGCTCGGCCTCTTCCACACACTCCTATCTGCACAAAAGACACAAAGGTAATCAGCTCGACAATTGATGCATGAAACAGAATCAAAGCAGCCACAGGAAAAATTGGGTCTCACCCTTTGGCCCAGTGGTTCGAGAAAATGTTGAGAAATGGTCCTGGAAGTCCTCATATTCTCATCCTCCTTTTATGAAGAAATACCACTTCTTCCAGGTCTTGTTGGAGGAGGGCACGAAAGAAAGGGGTCTGAACCCACTGTCAAAAGACATATAATAAAGGCCTTCTAACCTCATGTATTTTAGATCCATATTACTACGGATCAAGTCAAGAGACACATCAATATCATTCAGATGCCCTAGCACTATGAAGCTTAACAAATATCTCCAACTATTGAGATTAAGGTTTGCAGGGCAAAGGTTAAACCAGCAAAAGAATTGTTTTACAAGGTCGGGAAGAGGGAGTGTCAGTCCCATTTCAAACCAAGCTAAATAGACACAAATTTCTCCCGCTCTAACATCGTGTGGGCAATCCAGAGCATCCGGGACCCTAAAAGTAACATTCGAAGGGAGATTGTACTTCTCTCACAACTCTTCTAGCATACTTTCAGTGATTGCGCTATCACCCTTCTCTCTCCGAGCGGGTCGACCAGAGGTCTCTCCAACTCTATTTGGGGATTCCTCAAATGCGTCAACTATCCTAACCTCCGGACTGGAGGGGGGTTCTACCAACCTATCTTCAACATTATCAATAGAAGGAATGTTCGCAAGTTGAAATTGAGTAATTGTCCTAGAAGAGCTTCCTGAACCAGAAGGTGACCTAGGGCCAGACATGGCGGACAAAAGGAAAATGACGAAGCAAAGAAGAGAGAATAGTAAAAAGGGCTAAAAGTCGAACCTGAAATCAAGTAAGAAAAGGAAAGCAACGAGCAACAGATATGCTTCGACCTTCAAAATACGCCAATCAACAACGGCAGAGTTTTTGATACAGTAGAAGCAAGTGCAGAAGAAAGGCGTAAAAATTCTTTTCCCTCTCTTTATATACATATTCGAAATATGAGCCCCCCAAGCTGAGTCAGCATGACGGTTGAGAGTAATGATGGCCTCTCAAGTATCGGTTGTATAATAAATGACCCATCGAACCGACGTCTTGGAAAGTGGAGAGACAAAATGTGTGCCTCTTCATAAAGCCTATAGCCCTAGTTATGCCCTAGGCCCTAACTAAGGTTCGCCGGGGGGGGGGAAGTAGCTGATATACCACAAACTAACACACCAATCATCTTCAGACACGTGTGCTTACGGGTATAATAAAACTCGATCATCTAGAGCAGGATAAAACTCGATCATCCAGAATAGGCGAAACCTTCAGAGCACTCTCATACATTTATCCTCTAGAGCTCATGCTCTGAACAATATTTACTCAGAGCATTCCATATGGTTCAGACCTCATTATTTCCTTAACATCTGCCGAGCAAAGAATAAAGAAACAGTCTTTTACAAGGAAACTGCCACACATGGTTATCTCTATGTTGATACAATATCCAACAAGGTAACTGCAATCTCCGATGATCAAATCCCTATTTTCATGGCTTCGAATCCTAATCAACTTAGGAAGGCCACCGTCTATAAATTAAACCTTACAGGTACACTTTATTTTCATGCTCATTCTGTGGCTTTCATTACAGTCTTTTCAATTCAGTTTACTTACTTAAGCATCGGAGTGGCTACTGCCGGAGCCAATCTGGTGGCCCTCTGATTCCTTCTTTTTGAGTGTTCTTTAGGTCGCGGGGCCCAGATTTCTTGCGAGCCAAAAAGTGCAGCATCAGTATCAAAGCATCAAAAACTCCAACCTAGTATCAAAGTAGGTTTTGAGTTAAACTGGACTAGATAAACAAAGCATGTGATAAAGTAGCAACAACCAAAATGTTAGTGAAAGAGTTAGGGTGATCCTAAAGGCCTTAACAGTTTAGTGTTGGGCTAAGAATATATCAAAGTTCCACGACATATTCAAAGTTGGGCATGTGACAAAACTTATAGTTAGTGAAGAATATTGGTCGCCAAAAAGAAGAACAAGAACAAGAAAAAAAAGTGAAGATGAAGAAAAAAAAATCAACAAAATTTTGAAATTGAAAGGGTTACAAAACGAGTCTAACCAAATGAAAAGGAACAAGTGTTTTGTGGTAAAAAGAAAAGGGTAAAGACCGTTAGTCGGCCAAGAAGAAAAAAAATCGGGAGAAAAAAAAAGAAAAGAAAAAAGATAATATTCTAAAAAATAAAAAGGGGTAAGAGCCATATGAAAAGAAAAAAATATTTTATATTATTAACTTTGTGTTTTGCAGATTATATTAAGAATCAAGAAACTAAAAGACGAACCAAGTAACAACAATTGCAATGAATTTTCAAGAAGAAAAAAAATAGAGAAGAATCAATTGATGCCAACAATGAATGAAGATTGAAGATTGAAGAATGAAAAATAGAGATTAAAGATGGAATAAATAAGAAAAAAATTCAAAATTAATGGGGTATGTTGGAAATATAATTTCAAACTTTCTTATAATGCACAAGTGTCTAGATGCATGAAGTTGTATAGGGATTTCAAAGGTTGTTTAGAAATTCTAAAGGTTGTGTTCAAATACCAATGTATTCTTAGCCTTATATAAAGGACTATATGGTTGCATATGAAAGTGATTTAAGAGAGAGATATAAGATAAATAATATAGATATATTTTAAAAGAAAATAAACTCCTAGAAAATTGGTACATGATCTCTGTGAATTTCCAAATACATGTTTAAGCAATTTTATTTGGTATCAGAGCATAAAAAATCCAACATGGTATCAAAGCATCAAAAACTCCAACACAAACTCCTCCAGTATTTTTATATCCAAGATTATTCTCTTTAGCTAAATGTAAGAATGAAAAAACTAGTTGATTGTGTGGTACTTAATGATATTGGATATAGTTGGGCTTTAAATTTTAGAAGATATGGGAAGGAGAGGAGAAAAATCTCTTATAAACACAGGCATATCCATAATCAGTCACCCACTTAGATGAAGACACATGGAGTCCCAATTCAGAGGTTCACATTTCAGATCTCTCATCTTAGAATTGAGACAATAACCCCAACCTCAGAAGTTCAAACCCAAAGGTCTCAAGGATGGGGGCAGAGTCTGAAAAGGGCAAGGAAACTATATATGGTAGGACTAATATAGATCCCTATATTTTTGAGAGGGGATCTCAACAATATGGAAGCTACTTTCCTATAAAGAGGTGGATCTTAAACTAAAAAAGTACGCTCACACTCTTGTACACCAAGCATCGATTTCTTCTTCCAACTACTAACTTTATCATCTGAGGCTCTTCACTGGATCCTTCTGGTGACCCTCATTATTCTTTTGTAGTTACCTTGATCAAAGATCTGAGCCATTGATGATTCTACTAGAAACCGACATCATCAAACACTTTGGAGTCAATGTTATTACCAAATGATGGGCATAAGCAAGAACACTTGGGAATTGAAAGGTAACAATTGTTTAAAATTTTATGTTAACGCTATTTATTTAATGTGCGATAATAAACTATTGGTAGGAACCCAAAAAAGTATTGAATTTTTTAGATGCTCTGATACCATGTTGGAATTTTTTGATCTACTGTGATACCATGTTGAAATTTTATAAGAAATGCTCTGATATCAAATGAAATTACTTAAACATATGTTTGGAGATGTACAACCATAGGTTGTACGGAGCTCTTCTACCAATTGCCTGAGAGCTTGTCTTATTTTACAAATATATTTATATTATCTCTCTCTTACTTCATTTACATATGCAGCCTATATAGCCCTTTATATAAGGCTAGGATTACATAGATATTGGAATACAACTTTTATAATTCTTAAACAGCTTTTAGAATTTCTAGCTAATCTTTAGAATTCCTAAAAAACCCTTAAAGTTCCTATACATATTCATGTATCAAATTATATGCAACTAGACAATTATGCATTATAGAACCATAACGGCGGCAGGACCATAGCCCACCAAGCTTTAACTCAAGGTTATTATTGACCAAGTATGTTAAAACAGGCCAAGGAATATGTTCAGAGGTGCAACAAGTGCCAATGTTTTGCCTCATACCAACACCAATCCCATCACAAGCTCATCTTTAATGCAAGGTTAAGGGTGTGAACCACACATGGTGTCCAAACATGTTTGAAAATTGTGATTCAATTATTTGCCCCGTACCTTTGCAATTTAGAGCATTATTTGTGATTATTTGAATCACATTTTCATGCCCAATTTCATTAATCGCCTCTTTCATCAAGTTAAAGATGAAGAACTTGTCTTTAGTCTCACCAAAACAATCAACAGCTTTTAAAAACATAGGCACACCATCTGTAATCGTCATGAAATTAATAAGAGGCCTCCTTTGAGAGTCGTTCCACCCATTGCTCACAATGCTTACCCCTTTTTCCTTCCACGAGCCTCTAATAGGTTGCAACAATCTTTCTACGCTTGCCTTCTCTCTTTAAAGCAAGCTAGTCCTCAACAAATTATACCCCAGAGGCAAATAACCCATAATTGGATTATTGGCAGCAAATGTGTAAGAAGACACATAGTCCGGGTTCCTTACTAGGTGAAATGGAAAACCTGCCGAATAAAACATTCTAGCAAATTCGGAATGTAATTGCTCACGGGCTGCCATATTAAATGCCTTCTCCATGAGATCTCTAACAATGGTACACAGTTTTTTGGAACGGTGTTCGGGAAGTTCTGTAAAGACCTGCACATCAGTCACCACTTATCCTCACCAGGGCATCCCTAAGCAAATGGGTAAGCAGAGGTCACCAACAGCACAATTCTTAATGCCATTAAGAAAAGGTTGGAGAAATCCAAGGGGAGATGGGTTGAAGAGCTCCCCGGAGTGCTCTGGGCCTGCCGAACTACCTAAAGGACACCAATTATAGAGACACTATTCTCAGTTGCGTACGGTACCGAGGCGGTCATTCCCATCGAGATTGGCATGCCAACCCACTATAACAAAATGCACTATTAGCGACGCGCTTGTGCGTCGCTAATAGTGCAATTGTGCGTCGCTAAAGACCTTTAGCGACACATGTTTGTGCGTCGCTAAGGCGTCACAAAAAGTGCCGTCGCTAATACTATTAACGACGCACAAAACCGTTGGTGTCCCTAAAAGTGCCTATTAGCGACGCCCATAACGCGTCGCTAATAATTGGATACGTGCGTCGCCAATAATACCCAAGGGTGTATTGTGCGTCGCTAAAAATCAGTATTAGCGACGCACAGTAGGCGTCGCTAAAAGTGAGTATTAGTAACGCCCGATTTGATGCGTCGCCAATACTGACTTTTAGCGATGCTCACTGTGCGTCGCTAAAAGTGATTTTTAGCGACGCATAAAATATGGCGTCGCTAATACTAAATTTTTAAATTAAATTCAGAATTTTAGCGACGCTATGGTGTGCGTCGCTAAAAGTGGTTTTTTTTTTTTTTTTTTACAACCATATCTACTTTATTTTAATATTGTTTTGTTCCTGTTTAAACCTGTATCAATCATCCATCCTGATATACAATAAAATCCAAGCATTCTGAAATAAATATTTTAAAGTAAAAAAATACATTCATATATATATTAAACTAATTATGTACAATTGTAAAAGTACCATTCATCACTAAATAGAAAAATTAAAAATTGTCTCCAAAATGTTACTACAGATGTCCATGAAAATAAAAAATAAAAATAACAAGTTCCGATGCAAAACATAAAGACGGCGCTGCGACAATAATCCCCGATCAATCTGAAATAAAGATCAAACGACATATATTAGAACAATTATTAAATATATATGAACATAGAATGTCACGCCCCGAATTCCCAACGAACCCGGGACGCGACTGACGAGACAGAAAATAAAATAAATAAAAGGACAAGGCAAATAAATCCACTAAACATGGGTCCATCCCCATCAATACATAAGATAACATGAATACATCGTTCATAGGTCATTCGGCTTAAGCCCTTACATTACAAAACATAGGTCCCACGGACCGAAATATAATAAGTGTCTCCTCCTATTAAAGCTTCACTGGGTCTCAAATAGCTGGAGGGTCCTCATCTGAAAATGTTGCCCACGAATGGGTCAGCTCAACTGCTGGTATGATGAAGTACTAATGCAAGAAATAAAGCTAAGGCGTGGCATGTGCAAAGTGTACATTTATCTCTAAATGTCATTCAAAGCATCGAAGTAATATATGAATGATATGCGTGACGCACCCATGCACAACTCTATGCCACACCCATGTTTCTTTTCCGGGTACTCCCCGATGCAATGGCCGATTTTGGGTTTTTCACCACAGGATCTACACCCTCATAATGCAATGCTCAACCCACACTATGTTCTCAAAGGATTCATCATATGCCAATATGCCAATGCAATCCCAATGAACATGGTTATCAATAATGTAGCATGCTCGAACAATAACATATAAATCATCAGCCAGTTCCATATACAAGTGTATCTCATATTATCAACTTAAACACATGTCATGATTCACATTCATCATTCACTAAATTTTCATAAAGTACAAGTGACATGCAAACGTGTGAGCAATCAACCCTAAATCATCAAGTAAACACATTCCACATAAGCACATAAGTCATTCCAGTCGTTCACAAATATTCCTAACTTAACTTCATTTCTAACATTAGCAAAACACCATACCTAACGGGTCAGTCACAACCCAAGAAGAACGTGCACGATATGTAACTGAACCGGTCAATGAAGATGCAAGAGATCAGATCTCTCTCCCCTGTCCTGTAAGTGTCCCTAAAAACATAAATTCCCACTCAGTCTATTTTCATTTGAATTTATGCTATTCATCAAATTTTATGTCTTTAAATTTATAGGTTTCTATTCTGCTAAATTAAACTCTACCATTGGTTCTAGGACGTTGAATAAAATACGTTTGGGTTTTCGTAGAATTCGATTTGGACATCTGGGTTAAAAAGGGCAAAACAGTCATTTTGCACTTTACACGTGTCCTTACATTTCGTGATCTCTTTTCACAAATCGGACTCCACGGTTGAGCCCGGAATGTTCGTGATAATAAAATTTCACTATTTGTTTACCTAATTCGGAGTTCGTCTGACAGTGTTTCAAGTTAGGGGCATTTTGGTAATTTTAAGGGTTACTACGGGTCTTTTATTTTTTCGGGACCCCGTCTCGTAAAACGGACCTCACCATTGGTCTCGAAATGGTCGAGATAGTCAAAATACACTAATGACTTGTCCCATTTGGACTCCGGGATATTTTTGAATATTTAATTAATTAAATTAATTTAATTAAATAATTAATTAATTAATTTAATTAATATTTTATTAATAATTTAATCAGGTGGGTCAAAGTGTAATTCCTAACAGTTGGGGGGTCAATTTATAATTTCCGAAAGTTCAGGGTTAAGGTTCAAATTCAAAAGGTTCAACTTCAAAAGGTTTAAATTCTAAAAGGTTCAAATTCCATTTAATTGAAAACACTGGGCTGACACGTGGCAGGGGCGACCCGTACCCGCCCGAACCGGACCCGACCCGGACCCAGAACCTGGCCCGTACAGTGCCCCTTCTTCCCCGACTTTCCGGCGACAGACCAGTAGGGTTCCGGCGCCTCTTCCGGCGCCGGCGACTGTTTTCCGGCGACATTTTCAAGGTTTCAAAATGCAGTCTTCTAGGGTTTTTCATGTAGGTTTCATATCTATCCTCCATTTGCCTTAAAACCTTCCCTATCTTCTCGAATATGGGGGTTTATAGCTCCGGCCGGTTTTCCGGTGAGCTGAATATTTCCATTTTTACACTCGGTCGTTCACTGTTTTTCACCCCTTTCTTCACTAATCGTTTTCTGCACCTCATAGCATTATATCTAGGCCATTTAATCACATTTTCATGCATAAATTATCAAGCTAATCTCCCATGGCCGTGACCTGCAACTGGGTCTTACTCCCTCATTTCTTAACCATTCTCCTTCATTCTTTTTGCAAAATGATGCACATTTTATATACTATGAGACCTAGTGATTTAAAACCAACGAGTATGCTTCAAAATTTTCAAAACAGAACCGAAGCTAATCTTACCTTTTCTTGGGGTTTCTGGATGCAGTTCTCCCCCCCCTCTCCTCTTTCCTCTTGGTTCAGGCTTGGTTCGAGCTCCAGTATCACCTTCTGCTTCTCAGTCCCTATCTCTCTTCCTTATCCCCTCTGCCTTTCTTTCTTTCTTTTTTTTTTTCACTTTCTCTCTCTATATCTCTCTCTCTCCAAGACCAGCCTCTCTGCATCAGGACTGTTCCCATGCCTGAATCCCCCTCTACTCACCACCGTACCTGACACCATCCCTTGTTGTTCACATCAACCAGCACAACACACCAGGCACACACCATTATCTGATTGTTATATATATATATATATATAAATTTATACATATATACATAATTACACCCATGTTAACACACACTTACACATATATATACATATTTACACATATATACACAATTACACTCACACACATAAATAATAATAATAATAAGATAATAACATAAAATATAATAATAACCATGAAAATTTATATATTAGAACAAATTATAAATATATATGAACATAGAATGTGAATAGTTTTATGTTTTTTTTTTTTGCATGCATAAATAGTAAGAACGACATAAAGTAGCATAAGTCTATTTTATCATTTGTGAGGTGTGTGAGGTGGTTTCGGTGCAGTTAGGCCAATATCCGGCATTTTGGTCTGTTAAAACCCCAAAATGGGCCTTTTTAAGGCTGAAACTTGCATAAGTTTCAAACCGGGCATCGAAACCGAGTGTCGTAAGTTTTTGCAAGTCTATTTTATCATTTGTGAGGTGTGTGAGGTGTGAGGTGGTTTCAGTGCAGTTAGGCCGATATCCAGCATTTTGGTCTATCAAAACCCCAAAATGGGTCTTTTTGGAGCTGAAACTTGCATAAGTTTCAAACCGGGTATCGAAACCGAGTGTCGTAAGTTCGTGCAAGTCTATTTTATCATTTTTGAGGTGTATGAGGTGGTTTTAGTGCAGTTAGGCCAATATCCGGCATTTTGGTCTGTCAAAACCCCAAAATGGGCCTTTTTAGAGCTGAAACTTGCATAAGTTTCAAACCGGGCATCGAAACCGAGTGTCGTAAGTTCGTGCAAGTCTATTTTATTATTTTTGAGGCGTGTGAGGTGGTTTCGGTGCAGTGAGGCTGATATCCGGCATTTTGGTCTGTCAAAACCCCAAAATGGGCCTTTTTGGAGCTGAAACTTGCATAAGTTTCAAAATGGGCATCAGAACCGAGTGTCATAAGTTCGTGCAAGTCTATTTTATCATTTGTGAGATGTGTGAGGTGGTTTCGGTGCAGTTAGGCCGATATCCGGCATTTTGGTCTTTCAAAACCCCAAAATGGGCCTTTTTGAGGCTGAAACTTGCATAAGTTTCAAACCGGGCATCGAAACCGAGTGTCGTAAGTTCGTGCAAGTCTATTTTATCATTTGTGAGGTGTGTGAGGTGGTTTTGGTACAGTAAGGCCGATATCCGACATTTTGGTCTGTCAAAATCCCAAAATGGGCCCTTTAGAGCTAAAACTTGTATAAGTTTCAAACCGGGCATCGGAACAGGGTGTCGTAAGTTCATGCAAGTCTATTTTATCATTTTTGAGGTGTGTGAGGTGGTTTCAATGCAGTTGGGCCGATATCTGGCATTTTGGTCTGTCAAAACCCCAAAATGGGCCTTTTTGGAGCTGGAACTTGCATTAGTTTCAAACCGGGCATCAGAACCGAGTGTCGTAAGTTCGTGCAAGTCTAGTTTATCATTTGTGAGGTGTGTGAGGTGGTTTCAGTGTAGTTAGGCCGATATTCGGCATTTTGGTCTATCAAAACCCCAAAAATAGGCCTTTTTGGAGCTGAAACTTGCATAAGTTTCAAATCGGGCATCGGAACCGAGTGTCGTAAGTTCGTGCAAGTATATTTTATCATTTTTGAGGTGTGTGAGGTGGTTTCGGTGTAGTTAGGCCGATATCCGGCATTTTGGTCTGTCAAAACCCCAAAAATGGGCCTTTTTGGAGCTGAAACTTGCATAAGTTTCAAACCGGGCATCGGAACCGAGTGTCGTAAGTTCGAGCAAGTCTATTTTATCATTTGTGAGGTGTGTGAGGTGGTTTCAGTGTAGTTAGGCTGATATCCAGCATTTTGGTCTGTCAAAACCCCAAAATGGCCTTTTGAGGCTGAAACTTGCATAAGTTTCAAACTGGGCATCGGAACCGAGTGTCGTAAGTTCGTGCAAGTCTATTTTATCATTTGTGAGGTGTGTGAGGTGGTTTCGGTGCATTTTCTATAAATAATAAATCCATGAAAGTATATAATTTTAAAAACTTACCAAGGTTGTGAAGAGTCACGCTGTTGGCTGAGCATCGTCTGCAAAAGAGTCTGTAGCTCAGAATATCGCTCCTCGAGGCTATCTAGTCTCTGGCGCAGCACTACATTCTCTTGTTGAACTGCCTCCGTAGCTGAGTGTGCCCTAGCATCACTCTCAAAGGACGATGTCGTCGGTGCCATCCCAGTCCCTAAGCCATGCACATAGCCACGCCTCTTGCCCAGAACAGTCTCCCGTATCTGGTCATCAGTCGGTGGATCCTGACCCTCAGGTGTTGGCTGATCACGCAGCCAGACCATCTCTTCCTATAAAAACATAAATATATGTTACTACTTTTATAACTTTAGATTAATATTAAATTAGTAATACTGTAGCAAGTTACATAAAAACTTACATAAAGCCACTGTGCTTCAGGCCCAGCCCAACCCTTATTGGGGTTGTAGTGTGTCCTGTGCCACAAATCAATGGGGCTGGGTGGTGCACCGGTGTCCTGGTCTCGCTGGAGCAAATAAATAGTAGCTTATGAAGAGTGATTTCATAAATAGATTATACAATAAGAACTTGATACATTTATTAACTTACCATATCATGCCTATACTATACAAAAGAACGTGATCCACCACAGTGGGTCACCTTCTACTTGCTTCTACTCTCGCTATTCTTCCTGCTTAGTTCCTACACTTGGCCAAAACAAAGAAGGTTAGTATAAATGATACTGATTTAAACCAGACAACAAAAGTAATTTGAACAATTTTTACCTGGAATGTATCACTTGCGAACCGGTCACACAGTAACATCCAATCCTCCACCGTCACCCCCCTGTAGGGTCTGTCACGAGGCTCTCTACCGGCTGCCACCTCTACCTCGTAGTGCATGTGAAAACGGTGTCGATAGTCCCTGAAACGAACTCCCAGGTAACGATCCACAGCCCTCGCTACGTGAGGTAGGTGGAGATCGATGTCAAACTTCTCCTGTAAAGCATGTCATTGTCAAAACATTACGGCATTAGAAATGTTAAAATTTAGTTCAACATAATAATAAAAGACATACCAAGATCTGCACATGAATAGCCTGTAGCTCCTCTTGAGTGACGTGACTCCAGTCAGTAATATGGAGTGGGGCGCGTAGTTGGCAAATGATGCCGACCTCTATGATGAACTGCTGTGCCCACCCACCAACGGGCTTCAGCAAGCCCTCAGGTAGCTCAATCCGAAGTCGCGCATCCCCTGCTGCCTCCATCTGTGTCTGCAAACTCTGATTCTTCGACCTACCACGCCCTCGTCTAGCACTGGTGGTGGCCGAAGCTTTAGAAACAATAAAATAGAAACAATTAGTACCATATTTATATAAGCATTAATACAAAATGGAACTATCCATACCATCAATGGCAGGATCGGTCGATCCTGTAGAGGAAGGGGAAGGGGTCGATGGGTTTACCGGGGCTGCGCGTCTACGTGAGCCTGGTCCAACCATATCTAAAACAAAAGTTTAAAAGTAAATTCCATTACATCATAAAAATTAAAATCCATTACAGCATAAAATTGAATATCCATTACACTTGATCTTACCACATGTAACACCTATTACAATTACTCATCTGAGTTTGCATCATCATCTGAACTTGAATTTTCTTCATTCTCGGTACAATACTCTAACAATGTCTCATCATCAAAATCACTTTCCTCGTCATCATCATCATTAATGAACGTTGCATCCCTCGGATCTAATTGTGTGGTATTGGTGACGTCGGAAGCTACAACATGAATTGGTTCTACATCAGTTCTACTCAACCGATACGAACTAACATCTTCCTGATCATGCCGGACAACACCATCGTGGGCAGTTTGAGACTCTTCTTGTAGTGCCTCCTCAATCCTCTCCAACTCTTCATCTCCCTCGCCAACTTCTAGGACATCATAAACATTTCTAGTTTTTATTTTTTGGACAACATGCCAATCACCTCTTATTTTTGTGTCCTTCAAATAGAAAACTTGTTTTGCAACTGATGCCAAAACATACGGATCATCTTTAAATGCCGTACGTGACGTATTAACACTTCTGACGTGCTTATCAATCTGCATTCCAGTCTTCTTATTACTTACATCCCACCAATCACATTTAAAAATATACACAAAATGACCGTAGCAATAATGCAACTGTATGATGTCTTTTAAAACACCATAGTACTCTACAGTTTGTCCTTCGTCACCATCTCCTTCAACAAGGACCCCGCTATTCTGTGTTCGTCGGATGACCTCACGTTCCCTCGTGTGAAATCGAACACCATCAATAATTAAACCGGTGTAGTGGGATATCCTTTGATTAAGACCACATGCCAAGGAATATAATTGATCGTACGCCTCAGGAGATTGTTGGTGGCGTAATAGCTTCATCTATTAATTCAGTACAAGTACAAAATTAATTGAATACAAATGCATTAACTAATACAATTACAATTAATTGAAACCTATTCTTACGTAATCTCCGAACCACTTTGGAAACAAATTTTTCTGTCTTTGCTCCAGATCAGAACTTGATACATGTTCTCTCTGAAGCTCGAGTGTATGCTCATTGCATAAGATGAGATATGTTATATGTAACTTACATTTGTATACTAACGTAGTATTGCAATGATTTCAATAAACTTACTTAAAATATGGCAATGTCTCCTCGCAGTTGTTGAGCACGGTGTAGTGGGCTCTTTCCAAGTCTTGAGGATGACACCATTCATATATACGGGCACCTATTGGCCACACAGTCTGATTAAACACCGCAAGGCCAGTTCGTTGTTGCCCTAGACATCTATTAGAATTTCGCTCTTGACGATTAAACCTTGTCTCAATATCTTCAAGATGTATAGAGTAGAAGGTGAGACATTCAGCATCAATGTAAGCCTCAGCAATTGACCCTTCCGGTCGTGCTCTGTTACGCACATATTGCTTCAATGTGTGCAAATATCTGTTTTAATAATTAATCAGTTATAGATTAAAATAGTTAGGATGGATAGATAACACAATTGACAAAATTAAATATACCTTTCTATTGGATACATCCAACGGTATTGGACAGGTCCGCCAATTTTTGCCTCATGAGGCAAATGCACCGCTAAGTGGACCATGATATCGAAGAAAGCTGGAGGAAAAATCTGTTCCAACTTGCAGAGGATCACGACAACATCCCTTTCGAGCTTGTCAAGTACTTTCACATTCAACATCTTCGCACATAATTCTCTAAAGAAGCAACCCAACTCAGTTATTGTAGTCGATATGTGATCGGTGAGATACCCACGTAGTGCAACTGGAAGAAGTCATTGTAAAAAGACATGGCAGTCATGGCTCTTCAATCAGGATATTTTCCCATCATAACATTTACACACCGAGATATATTCGATGTGTATCCATCTGGGAACTTCCCCGATTTAAACCACTCGCAAATCCTCATTCTCTCTGCGGATGATAACGTATACTATGCAGAAGGCACGATATATTTATCACTGCTACGTATTAAGTGCAGCTCTTTCCTTATTCCCAGCTCCTGCAAGTCCAACCGGGCTTTAACACTATCTTTTGTCTTCCCTTCAATGTTCATTACAGTTCCCAGCACATTATCACATATGTTTTTCTCAATGTGCATCACATCCAAATTGTGCTTCAACTTAAGAGTCTCCCAGTACGGCAAATCAAAAAATAAGCTCTTCTTTGTCCAATTTAAGTCCACATCAGTACGCTTCCTCTTCTTACTACCCAGTATCTTCCCAAACCTCACTGGTTGGATGACTGCCAATTGCGCTAACATGTCTTTGCCAGACAACAATGGAGGTGGCAATCTGCGCTCAATTTGTCCATCAAAGAGATGCTTCTGCCGATTTCGCCAGCCATGCGATGGCGGTAGAAAACGACGATGGCCCATGTAACATATCTTCCTCCCATTTGACAAATGTAGGGAACATGCATCCTTATTGCAAACTGGACATGCCAGATACCCCTTAGTGCTCCACCCAGACAAGTTCCCGTATGCTGGAAAGTCATTTATGGTCCAAAGTAACGCGGCATGCAATTAAAATGTCTCATTCTTAGAGACGTCGTATGCCTCCATTCCCACCTACCACAATTCCTTTAACTCGTCCACTAAAGGACGCAAGTACACATCAATTTCATTACCAGGAGACTTCGGCCCTAGAATGAGCAACGACATATAGATAAATGGTTCTTTCATGCATTTCCACGGTGGTAAGTTATACGGCACAAGCAACACCGGCCACATGCTGTAGGCATTACTCATATTACCGAACGGGTTGAAACCGTCGCTAGCCAGCCCAAGTCGTACATTACGCGGCTCATTTGCAAACCATTCGTGATTTGTATCAAACTCAGCCCAAGCTTGTGAATCTGCCGGATGCCTACATACATTTTCCTCAGCAACACGCTTCTCCTTATGCCACCGCATATCTTCTGCCGTCTTCTGAGACATGTACAACCTTTGTAGCCTCGATTTTAAGGGAAAATATCTAAGCACCTTGTGCGGAATTGTCTTCTTCTTTCCTTCATTTAGCTTGTACCTGGGTTCGTGGCACACCGTACACTCCTTCAATTGTTCAGTCTCCTTCTAAAATAACATGCAATCGTTTTTGCAAGCATGTATGGGAATATACCCGAGGCCCAAATCTCTTAATATTCTTTTCGCCTCGTAATATGAATTCGGAAGGGTCTCCCCAATAGGAAGCACTGCTTTAATCAATTCAATGGCCATAGTAACTGATTTGTTACTCCAACGGTTGATGGTCTTAAGATGAAGGAGTTTCACGAGAAAGTCCAGTTTCGAAAACTTATCACAACCCGGGTATAACGGCTGCCTTGCTTCCCTCAACAACGACTCAAATGCGGTCGATGGTCCCGTGTCACTCCTGTGACTACTCGCTCCAGTTGTAGCCCCTTGCAAGTTTGCCAACATTTGTGGCAAGCCTTCGTAACCAACCCCAACATTATCACCAAATTCAACATCGTCGTCTTCTTCTTCATCATCAAATACCACTCGTACGTCACGACGTTCCCCGTGAAATTCCCAACACGTATACCGCTTGTCCATCCTGTGTTCGAGTAGGTGCTCTTTGACCTCATCTATGTGCATATAATCCCTATTATTGCACCTCCTACATGGACATCTTATCCTATTTCTCCCATCTGCAGATGCACGAGCAAACTCAATAAAATCTTTGATCCCCTTCACATACCCTGGCAAATGCCTACCCCTCAAGTCCATCCAACTCTTATTCATTTTCGTCTACCTAATACAAGTAAAAAATGATACTCGTTATAAATATGAAACATGAATCCTATCACCTCCAACTTCTCTCTAAAGGGTAAGGTGGTCCTATCCCATTCGTGAATGCACAATCTACATTGCAATCAGCAGCAATCAAATGCTTGATTCCACTCGGACAAAATTTTGGCAGCATCTCCCCAGGGTTCTCCAAGTATACGAGATAGACGTTAACACGCCTAAATATATACCCAGAGAACAATAGGAGACCGTGCTGAAATTTTATCATAGTGAAATATTCAAGCATATGCGCTATTGATTGCAATGCAGATTTATGCATTCCCGAACTGTCCTCTCTGGACAATTCAAGAATCAATTTTCATACACACGAGCCCAATCGCGAATAAATTTCGCGACAAGATTCACATGTGATGAAAATGACTCCCGAACGGGGCTAGGCTTACATGAATGCAATTAAAAATTTCATTAGTATAAGTGCAAACTCTGATTGTCAGACAGAGTTTTGCTTTAAAAAACCATTAACAATAGCATTGAAAATGCCAATAGAAAACATATTGATCTTGGTTGCTAACAAGTAAAAGCACCTACCTTTCAATTTTTATCTATTAATTAAGGTCATTCATCAAGAATTATTTACTTGGCACCTGACAACAACAACTTAACCAACAAAAACAAATCAAGTGCTACCTAAAACCACTAACTGACTTAATAGGTCAGGTGTATCTATTTGATCTCTCAATCTATAGGACTCAAGAACTCTTATTACTTGGAAGCTAAAACAAAAAAAAATTAAAAATTATTGTTTAGAGGAATTCAGGAGCAAGGGATTAGGGTTCAAGTTGCAGTTCAATGAACACATACATGAAACACAAGAGAGGAAAAAACACAGCCATGGAAAAACACATGTTGAATGAACACATACATGAAAAAATTTCCAAATGCACTCATGTGTCTAGATTTCAAGGAATTTCCATCTCAACAAGAAATATTTCTTCCCATCAAAATTTAATTAAGATAGAACAATCCAACTTAAAGTCAATTTTTAAGTAAAAATAGTAACCTTCACATACTTATATTCGAAACCACCTTATTTTGATACGAGACGGCAAACAAACTAGACTTCGGGTTACCTAACTTTTCAATTTTTAAACAAAATTTCTCCATTTAGGCTACGTAATTAGATTTTTTACTATTTATAATAAGTTTTAAATTTGTAATTATTTTTTTTAAGAAATTTTAAATTGGTTTCCGTTTGTTGTTATGTTTTTCTTATTTCATCTAGTTTTTAATTTTTTTAAAAGCCCTAACATTTATTTATGCTTAATTTTTTAATTTTTGAGATTCTTAGTTTTTTAATTATATTGAGTCTATCATAAAGAAGTAGTAAATTCTTATATAGATCCGTAGTCTTTTAGTAGTAAATTCTTATTTAGATCCGTAGTCTTTTAGTTTATAAATATAATGTAATTAGTCTTTATTAACTAATTTATTAATAATATTTTGATTTTGATTTTTTTTTGGATGAGGAGTTTTTTTAATTTCTTAGTTATTAAGAAATTAGACCTAATTTGATGGACAACTTTTCAAGGTTTGTTGGAGAAAATTATGAAAAGATGAGGCAAAATTTATTCATGAGAGTCATTTTTTTGAATATTTCATCATGTTTTGAATTTGCCCAACTAAAGAAATCTCGTGCTTAACTTTCATCAATTTTACGATTTTTTGACAACGCAAGCTTCTGTTTAAAATATAAAATGTCGAATATTTCTAATTGATTAATACCTATTTTGGTTTGGAAATGTTAATTTTTTTTAATAAGTAGTTTGAGAATGTTATTAAATTACTAAATTTGATTCCAATTTTTTTTATGATGATCTTTCTAGAAGAATTAAAATAATGTAACAACCTATTATTTTTCCATTTCTCTCTTCCAATGTAACCCATTTCCGAGAAATTACTAAATGGTCCCAGACCATTGTACCTGGCCATTACGACCAACTATGTATATAATATGTTTCACTTTTATCATTGGAAACTTTTTTATACATGACACTTCTTTTAATCAGGTGCAATAACATAGTCAATGTTCTAGGACTAAATTAGTTGGTATTTTGCCTTTTCAGGGTTGAATCTTTCAATCAGAGATATGTTTTGTAATGAATACGGTGATGATCTGTCTAATTAAGTAATTATCGGATTGGATTAAATTTGATAATTTTCTAACAAATCAAATTAGGATTGACTCTTATCAAAATCTGATCCATTTGCAACTTTAATAAGCAAATCAAATTAAGATTTGACTCTTATCTGCAACCCTAATAAGAACCCAAAAACTAAATACATTGAATGGGGTGAAAAAAATTTCAAAAATCATATAGTAAGTAGGAGAGAATGGAGCATAGGAGACTACTTTTTCTTAAGAGTGGCTTTATATATATAACCCAACAGCAGTTGAGTATTCTAACAATGGTACTTATTCCTAAGAAAGGACTTTTGGAAGATTTTGTACAAATCCTGAAATCCATATAATTGTTATGTGAATACATATAATGCTCCAAGAAAAAGATCAATTCAACAATTAAAAAGATCAACGCAAGCTTTAAAGCCACTGAATTACAACCCATAAATTAGGAAGATGATGAAAAAACAGCCAAAAAACCAACAAAACCATAGAGAAGAACAACTATATAAACTGAATACTAGGGAAAGCCAAAACAAAACAAAACCAACACAACTCAACAATGCTCTGATTAGAAGAACAGCAAAACAACAAAGCTAGGCACTAATAGGATTATCTTCAATTAGAAGAATCAACAGGAGAAGCCATCAACACCGTTACCGTCACCGAATAGATTTATAAAAAACAAATATAAACTGAACCAACCAAGAATGATGCAGATTTGATAGATTTTTGCAAAAATCGAAAGAAAGAATATGAAATCTACCGTCACCGTCACCGAATAGGTTTGTCGTCGCCGAATGGGCCGTCCAATGAGCCGTCCACCGCCTTACCACCCTCGTCCACCGCCATCCACCGTCGTCCACCGCCTTCTACCACTGTCCGATTCGTGCTTGCAACAAGGTAGTGACAGAGACTGAGAGAGAAAAATTAGTGAGAGAGAGCGTGAGAAGAGAAAGAAAAGTAGGTCGGCGGATATAAAAATGGGGGGGGCTTATTAGCGATGCTCACTGAGTGTCGCTAATAAGACCCTGAGCGTCGCTAATGCTAGATTGTCCTTATTTGCGACGCCTAATCATGCGTCGCAAATAATTTTACCTATTAGCGACGCCTCTGTGCGTCGCCAATAGTCATGTGAGCGTCGATAATAGTTTCGCGCCTAATTTTCGCTGTTTTTTTCTATTTTATTCGCGACACACGATTGGGCGTCGCGAAAAGTGACTTTTAGCGACGATTTTTGTGCGTCGCTAATAATGAGCGTCGCCAAAAATATGTTTTTTTGTAGTGACCCTAAGGACGGATGCCTTTGATGAAGAGTCCATCGATCGTCAGCTGGCAGAAAATCTAGACCTACTTGTAGAAAGACGTGAGCAGGCTAGGATCAGGACTGAAGCATACTAGCAGAGAATGGCCAAAAGCTTCAATCAAGGGTTAAAACTTGTCAACTTCCAGCTCGAGGACCTCGTCCTGAGCAGGGTATTCCCAAACACCAAAGATCCTACCATGGGAAAGCTCTCCCCAAATTGGGAAGGGCCCTATAGGGTTACCAAGGTCATCAGGACCACAACTTATTAGCTAGAGGATGTAACTGGGAAGCCTATGCCTAAACCTTGGAATGTTGAGCACTTATGAAAGTATTATCAATAAAAGGTTTCTTTTTCTTTTTAAAGTGCTTCTATCTTAATGCACAAACCCCCAAGTCTGGTTCATTTTCAATGCACAGACCCCAGGTCTGGTCCATTTCAATGACCCCTAAAAGCCTTGTATCCATTACAAGTGCTATAGGCATGGTCCATCTTAATACACAGACCCTAGGTTTGGTCCATTTCAATGACCCCTAAAAGCCTTGTATCCATTACAAGTGCTATAGGCCTGGCCCATCTTAATGCATAGACCCCCAGGTCTGGTCCATTTCAATGCACAGACCCCAGGTCTGGTCCATTTCAATGACCCCTAAAGCCTTGTATTCATTACAAGTGTTATAGGTTTGGTCCATCTTAATGCACAGACCCCTAGGTCTGGTTCATTTTCAATGCATAGACCCCAGGTTTGGTCCATTTCAATGACCCCTAAAAGCCTTGTATCCATTATAAGTGTTATAAGTCTGGTCTATCTTAATGCATAGAACCCCAAGTCTTGTTCATTTTCAATGCATAGACCCCTAGGTCTCGTCCATCTTAATGCATAGACCCCCAAGTGTAGTCCATCTTAATGCATAGACCCCTAAGTCTGGTCCATCTTAATGAACAGACCTCCAAGTCTGGTCCATATTTCAATCATTATAAGTATCCCAAGTCTGAAAATTTTATCTTAACTTGACTACAAGTGTCTCAGGTGTGAAGATTTTATCTTAATTCAATTACAAGTGTTTTGGTTCTAAAGATTTTATCTTGACTTCACTGTAAGTATTTCAGGTCTGAAGATTTTATCTTAATTCAATTATAAGTATTTCAGTTCTGAAGGTTTTATCTTGACTTAGCTGCAAGTGTTTCAGGTCTAAAGATTTTATCTTGACTTACTTGCAAGTGTTCTAAGTTTGAAGGAATTATCTTAATTCAATTACAGATTTGACTTAAGTGCAAGTGTTTCAAGTTTGAATAATACTCTTGGTCTCAAAATTAGATCATAAGGAACCGAGATAAATAAAAAGTTTTTCGTTGATAAGCCCAAAGGGTGAAAGATTATAGATTCAAAACAAGACAAAAAGGAAACACCCCAATCAAGGGTCTCCAGCAGAGGGGGCAGCTTCTTCGACTTCGGTAGGCTCTACTAGGGTGGCTTCAGAGGGGCTCAACTCTGGATCATCCAATTGCACCTCGTCCACTCCAAAAATGTCGAGGTCAGGGTAGAGCTTTTGGATTTCCTTGTGGAACAGCTCGTACCCATGATCCACGAACTCGTCATCCAACTGGTTCACCTCATCTCTGGGCTCCTTCTCTGCCTCCTCCTTGGCCGCTTGAATGTTAGAGGCCAGCTTCAGAGCCGCCATGACCTCTACCTCTTCATTCTCCTTCTTCGAGGCCTCCAACTCAGAACCCAGAGCATTCTTCTGTGACTCCAAGATGGCACCACATTATTCAAAGCTTCCTTATATTTCTCCTCAGAAGAGAAAGAGGTAGAATGGGCTGTCCCGAGTTGAAGGCGAGCCTTGTCTAGCTCGGCTTAGAGCTTATCTTCCCTCTCAGGCTCCTCAGGGAAGTCCATAATCACAGTCATAGCATGGACGGCCTGCAAAAGATAAAGGTCAAACTAGTCAACCAAAAAAAAAAATTTAAGTAAAGAAGTTCTTACCCTCATATGGGAGACCAAAAGGTCCCTGGCAATCCTCTGGGGCTTCATGCCTTTAAAGCACTCCGAGGTGGAGACCCAAGAATCCTCATAGGCCCTCTTGATGGTGACCTCCCCATTCTCAGCCGAAATGACACTCGGGGGGACCGAGCCCAACTTCCCCTTGCCCCGGGGGGCTGAGTACACAGGTAGGGCTGGAGGCGGCAGCAGCTCCTCACAAGCAACTGGAGTTGCCAGCTCTTCAGAGACTGTGCGCTCTAGGGAGTTAGAGGCTCCCACTTCAGTCTTCCTCTTCTTATAAGGAGGGTGAGGAACGGCAAGACTAAAAGCCTTCCCAGTCCTTTTAGGACCTGGTGTCTAGCTCGACAACATTGATTTCTTCAAGGTAGCCGACTTTCTCTTCACCAGGCCAGCCGCCATTAAGTTCTACAAGGTCAAAATACAGTCGTGAGGTCGGTCTAGGGGGTGCAAAAGTTGGCAGTACTTCTCTTGAAGCTCTGGACTAAAGACCAATCTCATTCAAGCCTTTTTATTTGTAACACAAAGCAAAAGACAACATAAAGTTAGACAAAAATGAAAAGAGAAAAGTTATGATTGGAAACCAAAGGTTTGTAGGCCCACCCTTGAAGTCGGTATACCGAGGAAAAAGACTTGTCTGATTTTGATAGTCTTTATGTTCCTAGCCTCCATTGACAAAGAAGGACCACTTCTTCCATGTCTTGTTGGAAGTGGGTACCAAGGTCAAGGGTTTGAACCTCTTGTCAAATGACATATAATACAACCCCTCTGACCTGAGGAACTTCATGTCCATGTTACTCCAGATGAGGTCCAGATCTACCTCAATTCCATTCTGATGACCTAGGACTAAGAATGCCATCAGCTGCCTCTAGTTGTTGATCTTTAGCTCGGCAGGACAGATCTTGAACCAATTGAAAAAGTCATTTAAGAAGGGGTACAAAGCGAAACGCACACCGACCTCTAACCTTCAAGGTAAGCACAGATCTCTCCCTTCTCAATGTCTGGTGGGTGATCTATTCTTCTAGGGACCCTACAGTACACATTTTTGGGGAAATCAAAATGTATCTTGAGGGCATCTAGCATGTCCTCAGTCATGGCACTCTCAGCTTCCCCCCTCTGAGATCGGCCCGATATGCCGACCTCCCTATTCCTAGAATCGACGTACGCTTCAAGAAGCAGCACCCTAGAATCACCACTCAAGGAATCACTCATTTCGTCAATGAAAAATGCCCTACCACTACCTATTTCTATAATTTTCCTATTTCTTACACTATTGAAATGTGTGTCGGAGGATGACTTTACGGTAGAAATAGCAAGAATGAAATGAAAATATAGAAAAGAGGAGAACGAAGGAACAATAAGGAAGGAAGTGGATGTTACCGCTCACCAACCGAAGAATAGAGATTGGATGACAGAGAAGCCCTCGGGTACACCAAAAATCGCATAGTGATCTTCTTTCTTTTCAAAGCTTCAAAGCAATACAGGATTCTTAAAGGAATCTAAGGGGGAAAATGTCACTATTTATAAAACTCTAAGGGCATCATTTAATGCCCCAAATCCCAAACGATGGTTGGATATATAATGATTGCCTCGATTACCAAATCGGTGGCTTAAGTAAACGATTGCGCTGTAACTATTCTATTAATGGTTGTTTTCTCAAAATACGTAATGACGCATTAATGAGAAGACGCGTGACCCTTCAAAAACCCTAACCTCAATTTTGTATAGGTCCCACAGAACTAAGGCTCGAGGGGGGAGTAGCTGATGTACCATAAAATGACAACCTAACCCAAACTTGACACGTGTTTATAAGCTCTTTCATGTGCAGGTCAGGAAATAACACAAGGTTATTCAGATCTAACAATCCCGAGGATCTAGACGTTCCTGGATCAAAAGGGCACAGACCTTTCTTCCAGAACAGATAGCTCGGAGCATATGCCTAGAAGGGTCCCGAGCTGATCACCGCCTTGCATGCCCTACCGATCTTGAAATAAGGAAGCAGAATGCGACATGGAAACTACCATTCTTAGATATCCTCTGATCCTTACTTTTATGGAGATCAGAGTTGAATATGGCAACTACCATCTTCAGATATCATCGGATCCTAATCTTTACGACTTCAAATCCTAATCAACTTAGGGGATCCGCAGCCTATAAATACAACCCTAAGGTACGATTTTCAATTACAGTCAATTAATCTTTTTCAATTACAGTCTCTCTTTTACTTTTATTGACTTTATTATCGGAGCGGCTACCACCGGAGCCAACCCGGTAGCCCTCTGATATCTCTTCCTAAATTCTTGATAGGCGATGAAGAGCGGAAGCTCCACTGATCAGAAAGAGAAACATCAAATATATTGGGAATAAATCAAACTAAAAAGTATTTCTATACACAAATATTTCAACACCCAAAAAAAATCAGAAAAATAAAAGATTATAGTGGTCGACCATTCATGTTAAGTTAAATCTCTTTACAGATCCTAAAAATTACACGTGATTTAGCAAGTAAAGAAATAAAGTAGAAGCAAATAGACCCATAGTTGGACGGGAACACTCATAGGTGGTTGAAAATGTGCCATTTCTTCTACCATGACCGTAGCCATAGCCACCGCCAACTATGATTGTTCCTCCGCCACAACCACCCTTGCCACTGCCACGCCTTCCTCCTCCCCTACCTCTGCCTCTGCCTCTGCCTCCACCACCACCACCTTTAGCAACCACTGAAATTAAGATCATGACAATAAGCAGGAGCACTAGGACAAGTTTCGTAAAGGGAAGCTTCATCGATCTTCTCTTCTACGTACACAGAAACTGGTGCAAAAACAAAACACTTGGAAAAGTTATTGTAATTCTCAATCGATGTCGTCCTCTTAAAACAAAAGGCAGAAAACGTACCTACACAAAGCTTTGAGAGGTCGATCCTCAAAAATCTGTTGTTAATTATAGTATATTTGTAGTTGTTTTTTCTTTCCAAATTTCTATTAATTCTTGATCAAATTAAAACCTTTCAGAGCAGCTTCCTTTACCTAGTCTATTTCTAACCAGAGTTTCAAGTATGACAGGAAACTAATAATTATTAGGATAAGGATAGATTTTTATGTGTTTGTATTTGTGTTTGTGTGATTAATCCGATAGCTATGTGGCAGGCGACGCGATTGTCATGTTTATATATAACTGTGATTTGTGAGGCTCATGCATGTGGTTAACTTTATTTTTTAAATTCAGTTAATTAAATGTGTTTTAGTCATCAAATTTCATATCTTTTTTTAAATTCAATATATGATTTTGGAGCCTTTTTAACTTATCAATCAATGAATCGCATTAGGCGGATATATTGTTATGTTAACCCCTTTGCGAAAACATATCCTTGGCTTTTGCATTGCCATCTTAGATTTTCTTTTAGGAGATAAGTATTAGTTTTGAATTTATCTTATAAATAGTAATACGGTTTACTTTATATTCTTTTAAATTTTATTAGCTAAATGTTTTATCAGAACCTGTAAGAAATTTTTAAAATCTCTATCCGTGGAGCAATAATCTCCTCAAAATTTTTTATATTGTATTTTTATCACTAATTTGATAGGTTCCTAGGTATAATTATACCGTTGAATTAATTGATTTATGTAATTATGTAATAATGTAATTATATTATTAAGTTGATTGATTATAATATACATTATTTTCATAAAACAAATATATATATATATATATATACACACACACACTCTCACTGTAATCATGTTTTTAATCCCCTCTATGTTGACCAAAAAATCCTTCTTTAAGTAGCATCCCACTAAATTAATAATAATTTTACCTAAATCAATCATGTAAATACCCTTATATTGACCAAAAAATCCTTCTTTAAATATCATCCCACTAAATCAATAATAATGCTACCTAAATGAATCATGTGATTAATATGAGATGATAAAGCAATATCACAGCATTTAGTATGTAAAATTTAAGACAAATTTTAAAAGCGTAGCTTTGTTCATTGATTAAAATCTCTCTCGATCATATTTTGTTCTAGCTTTTCAAAATTAGAAAGTCAATTATTTACACACAATTTGGTCAGAGAGAATAGTGTGAAATATATGTGATTTCGATTTTATATAAAAATTATTGATAGTAATGACTATTAAGAGTGCAAAAAAACTTATATCAAGTTATAATTGATTAAACCACTAATTTAATTAATAAAGAACATTGATTTAATAATCTTACTTAGAACAAAATGGATTAATATTGAAGATATTCACTTATTAAATAACTAGGATCTCCAATTCATACAAATATCAAAATTAGAATAATGATAATTAAATATGATTCCAAAAGAAAAACGAGAGACGAAGATTTTATATGTGGGAAACCTTCCTAAGTAATAAAACTCACTCAGTCGGAAAAGATCCATTAATCAATAATAAACACGGTACAAGTTCACAAACATATAACCCTCAAATAACTAGCTTGCCACAAACAAGTGAATTAATGCAAAGTCTGATTTCAATAGTGTGCAACTCCATGTGTAATGGAAGTACATGTGTCACGCCCCGAATTCCAGCGAACCCGAGGCGCGAGTAACGAGACAAAGGAAAATAAAATAATACAGAAATAAAAGACAATAATAATAACATTCTCATACATTCTGTACACTGTTCTGATACATACATAGGTCTAGTCCACTTGCTTACAACATGTAAGATGAAATACGGTTTTGGGCTTATGCCCTTACACAATATCAAAAACAAACGCCCCTTGGGTCTAACACAGTCCCTAGTCAGATCATCTCCACGTCTCGTACTGCTGGGACATCATCTGAAATGTTGCCCCACTAAAGGGGTCAGCTCAACATGCTGGTACAATATAATGCTAATGCAAGAAACAAAACCAAGGTCGTGGCATGTGCAAGTGTACAGTTATTTCTATATGGCATTCGATATCATGATGGCAGAATATGAACAATGTACAGTATATAAGCAGTATGCGTGACACACCCATGCAACTCTATGCCCACCCATGTCTCATGATACGGTCCTTCCCCGTCGGCATGAGTACCTTGTATGTCTCGCTTCACGGTCCGGAATCCGTCAGGCAGGCAAGTACCTATTGGCCGATTTTGGGTTTTTCACCACAGGATCTGCACCCTCATAATGCAAAGCACCAAGTGCTTACCCACACCATGTCCAAGGAATTACACTATGCCAATATGCTCTGATCTCATCATGTCACAATGCGATTTCAATGATGCATCTCATTCATACATAAAGCATGCCTTCAAGTACACAATTCATAATATCAACAGTTCTTCAAAGCATATGATTCACACACTACACTAACACATGCGATATACACATAATCATCATCCAACTTAACAAGATAGCATGTAGCACGTAAGCATGTAAACACTTAAGCAAACATGTGAACAATCAAGGCAGCAAAGCGAGTATTCCTAATCTCAATTATATTTCTTACTTAGCACAATATATCGTACCTGATAATCGATCTCAACTCAAGAAGGTGTACTCGTGGAAGGGTAGAATCACAATGAGAATACCGGAGGTCAGATCACCTTTTCATTGCCCTCTCGTGTCCCTAAAATTCATAACATGAAATTCAGTTTAACTGTCACTTGAATTATGCTATTCATCAAATTTTATGTCTTTAATTCATAAGTTTCTATTTTGCTAAATTAGACTCTACCATTGAGTCCGGAACGTCGAAGAAAATAAGTTTAGGCTTTTGTAGAATTCAATTCGGACACCTGGGTTCAAAAGGGCAAAACGGTCATTTTGCACCTTGCACGGGTTCTTACATTTCGTGACCTCTTTTCACAAATCGGGCTCCACGGTTGCGTCCGGAATGCTCGAGATAATAAAGTTTCACTGTTTGTTTACCTAATTCGGAGTTCATTTGATTGTATTTCAATTCAGGGGTATTTTGGTAATTTTACACGTTGCTACGTGTCTTTTATTTTTCGGGACTCCGTCTCGTAAAACGGACCTCGCCATTGGTCTCAGAATGGCCGAGATAGTCAAAATACACTAATGACTTGTCCCATTTGGACTCCGGGATATTTTCTAATATTTAAATAATTAAATTAATTTAAATAATTTAATTAATTAAATTAATCTAATATTTTATTAATATTTTATTCAGGAGGGTCAAATCAGAATTATTAATAGTTGGGAGGGTCAATTTATAATTTCTGTAAGTTTTGGGTTAATTTTCAATTATCATAAGTTCAGGGGCAGAATTGTAAATTCGAAAACCTTTATTCCATATTCGGACAGCCAAACAAGGATTAGACCAGAACAGGGATAGGATATCCCTGTTCCTGTTTCAATTTTTAATTTTCCAATTTCTTAACCTTGTAACCAAACGGCCCCATTTGATTTTTAATTTAAAACCTCAGACCGACACGTGGCAGGGGCGGTTCAGCCCCGCCCGAACCGGACCCGAACCGGACCCGGATCCGGACCCGAACAATCTTCTTCTCCCCCCCGTTTTTCCGGTAGGGTTCCGGTGAGTCTCCGGTCACCTTCTCCGGCGACGTCGCCGGAAACTGCAAAAATCAAGTTTTTAAACTTGATTTTTCTTGGTGTTTTCAAAGCCATTTTCAATCCTAAACTAACCCACAATGTTTTTAAAACATTTTAACATAATTTGGGGCCATTTAAACGGAGTGAACCTACCCCATTTCTTCCCCTCTCAGTTTTCCGGCCGACTGTCAAACCTCCATTTTTATAGCTTTTGAATCATCGTTTTCCTCCCATTCTGATCCTAAAGGTTTCCTGTGTTCAAGAGGAACACCTTCTCATGATCTTAGCAAGTTTTTAAACACAAAACCCCTAAAACCCGATTATTGCCCCCAACCTGTAACCCTTATTTTCTCCCTCATTTCTTGGTCATTTTCTTTGATTCTTTTTGCAATCTTTTCCATTTTTCATGCTCTTTAAAACCCTACACTTAAAATCAAATAAAAGCTCTTAAATCTTAAAAACAGAATGAGACCCACTTACCTTAAATTCTTGTTTTTCTCTTTGGGGTTGCTTCCTCTCACTTCTGTCCCTCTTCAGTCCACTCCCAGTCTCTCCCCTCTTCCATTCTCTCCTTCTGTTTTCTTTTCTAACTCATCACTCACGTCCGTAGGTATGTACAAAGCACAACCGACCCTTTTCTCTCTCTTCTGTTTCTCTCTCTATCCCTCCTCCACTTGCAGCCTTCCTTGACCTGACTCCCTCTCTGTTCAGCCCCTTGTTTCTCCCCAAATGCAGCTTTGCATTTAATGCAAAGCTGCCTATACACCTATATATACATATATCAATTATGTATCTACCCTAGCTACACACCAAACACACACTAAACACACACTAAACACACACAGCACTTACACACTTGCTGGCATGCACCTACACATTGCACAAAATCTGATCCCTCCAATTAATATATATGTATATATATACATATACACATATATTATTTCACACATATATATGTGTTACACATACATACATAATCCATACACATTCAACTTTAATATTGATAATAATAAAAAAAAAAAATCTTAATTAACCAAGGAAATTTATATATTTAAAAAAAAAAATTTTCGGGTTATTACAACATGCCTAACCATGATATATGAGTCTACGTGTACTGCCTAACACTAAGTATATATACTTCAACACAAGGTAGAGAACATTGTAGAGAAGATGACTAAATTGAATAGAAACTTAAGCAAATATTCTCTCAACATAAATTTATGCTTCAAGAGGCCAGGATTCTCTATGTTTATCACAAAGCACCCTATTTAGACTAAAAATTCGTGCAAAACCCTAATCCTAGTTGGAATAAGAATTAGCAACAAAAAAAAAAAAAAAACTAGCATGTCGTAACCAATAGTGCATGACTTTTCCCATACACGTTAGGATGGGGAGTGCTTCTCTGCTCGAACGGTGTTCCATTCGAATGAATCTTAAGCTTCTTTTGGATGGTGCATGTCACATCTCAAACACCACCCTATGCGAATTAGGGATAATGACCAGCCAATTAGGCACCTCGTTAATACAATAACCCTTTTGTATCATATTGATGACGTCTCTAACCAAAGGCCTCTTTACATATCTAAGTAGATTGCATTCAGTCATATAAAATCATGTAGTGAAATTTGAGTTTATAAAAAATTTGTTTGAATGCAGTTGTACTTGGCAGAGCATAAGTAACATTATATCATAGTTACAATAACACGAGCCCAACATTACATTACACATGAGTATATGAACTAATAAATCATCGATGAATATCATTCGCATTCTAATCTGGCTCTAAGTTGTCACATCAATCTGCTATTTGTCCCTTCGAGTTGATATATTCATGGTTGGGATATTAATCATCTTCTAGCTAGAGTCTTTACTCATCATGACTTACTAGTATCTGAATCTGTAAACTTCTTATTCATTTCTAAAAATGTACAGGATAAAATCTTGTGAGCTTTAATGCAAAACTCGTAACACTAGTTCCCTATCATGGGTTTTAGTAAACCCCTTTCATAACTTTTGTAAACTTTCATAACTTTCATAGATAGTAATTAAAAGAAGCTATACTAAAAGTTGAAGGTGTTCTTTAAACATAACATAGAACTGAGAGTTGCAAGATCATTTTCTAAAATCATGCAAGAGTTTATGCCAGATAGTTTTGCAATATAAAATATCATATCATAAATTCTGATATTGTAAAAGCAATAATCAAAACAATACATGTCACATCTATAAGCATTGTCCCATGGGACCATAAGTTATCACCTTGGCGACCATATTATAATTTAAAATTCATGGCTTACATAGCCTGCTATAAAGACTTATATGAAAGTTTATCGGCTCTTTATCCCCAGCAAGGCTCTTATGCATACTTAGCTTAACCCCTTATAACGCATTCTTATATATGTAAGGCATGTAAACTTTTATTCTAACATACTTGCAATGTCACGCCTCAAATTTTAAAAACTCAGGGAGTGAATGAAAATGAACTAAAAAGAATTAATTAAATACAATTGAATAAATTTGATTGATTAAATATTAATTTTTTTCATGTTTTTCAAAATTAAGAATGAAAATTGCTAACTAGGCTTACCCAAGATGAGTTCCAAATACCAGTCAAATACCTCCCACAACCAATGGTCAAAAATAGTCTAAGTCATGTCTAAGCATGACCTTTAAAATAGCCCCAAAAATGTCTCAAATGTGCCTTAAAACAATGGCCAAAAATGGCCCCAAATATTATTTAAAAACAACTTAAAAGTTTGGCCAACAATGGTCTAAGGCATGGGTAAAAACTAACCAAAAAGGTTCGCCCAATGTGGCTTAAATTGATGGCTAAAGTGGGCCAAAAATGCCCTAAGGCATAGACCAAGGATAGGTCAAAAATCCTACCTAAAGTGGTCTAAAGAAATGGCCAAGCATGGCCTTGAATAATGACTAAAATGTGTCCCAACAAACTGCTCAACATGGCTTGGTATAATGGCCAAAAGAGGCCTAAAAGGGGGTTCCAAAAGGTGGTGTCTAACATGGGAGTGAATGGCCTTGAAGTGGCCTTAGAGGGTAAGTCATGGCATGCCCAAGGCTGTAGGCGCAAGGCACGCAGTGCGCACAGAGGAGGATGGTCATGCACACGTACGTGCACGCAGCGTAGGTGCATAGCTAGGCGCACTGGCAGCCAGGGCATGGGTTGCTTGTGCCCATTTCAATTTATTTCATCACCAAACTTGGTGTGGAACCCTATAACATGTAAAATAACCATCTTACCATTTTTCCTTTATTTTTCAACCTTAAGTAATTTTGGACTAATTTTTCCCTATTTTCATTTCTTTACCTTTCTTTTTCCTCTTAATTTGTTTAATTCCTTACTTATAAAATTTAGGCATGCTCTCTCACTCCACTCAACCTAGTTACTATTTTTGAAAAAATTCACTATAGTCTCCTTTGTTTATTGACCTTTTTCCTCATCCTATTTCTCCTCTTCATCCTCTTCAACACCAACAAAAACACCTAATAGAATATTTATTTATACAATTCTATATTTTTAATATTCACAATCATATTTCAAAAACAAGTAACTACATGGAGCTCCATGCTCCTCATTTACATTCAATATATAATTACCTATTATCCAACATAAAATTAAGGTTATAACTTACACAAGGTCTAAACTTTAAACAAGAGATAAACTTCATGGGGCTTATGCCCTTATATACAAAATATGGCCCTTAGGCCAAATATACGTCAAGCTCATTCTCCCCTTCATGATTCAAAACTTCATCAAGTCTCATGTGCCGGGAGTCTCATCTGAAAAAATACAATCCCATGTAGGGTAAGCGCGATGGCTTGTATGACATAATGCTAAACAAAGAATAAACGTAAATTATGGCATGTGCAAAGTGAACTTTTGTAAGCTATAAACCTTCCAATCATTAATGCAATGCAATGAAAATATGCACGACACACACATGCAACTCCACACCCCAACCCATATCTCGCTTCACAGTCCGCCCCCGTCAGCATGCAAGTACTGTTCATTTGGCCAGATTTTGGATTTTGCACCTCAGGATCTACACCCTCCTAATGTATAGCACCAAAGTGCTCAACACACACCATGTTTCCAAGGATTTACAATATGCCAATATGCCTTAATTTACCATGCAATTTCAATGAGACATTTTATCAAACACATGGGATGTGCCTTAAATTATGTATCATACATTAAGCAATTCATAACTTTCAAATTACAAGACTTCGTCTGCATGAACATAGGCTATAATACAATCAATTATACACATATTCATGTTACATGTTCACAACTTTACCAAATTCTCAAAGAATACACAAGTACACGAAGTATCAATACATTGGGCAAACCATAACTTTCAAACTACAAGACTTTGTCTGCATGAACATAGGCTATAATGCAATCAATTATACATATATTCATGTTACATGTTCATCACTTTATCAAATTCTTAAAGAATACACAAGTACACAAAGTACCAACCTTAGGTTTTCAAAGTAACTATATGCTAGGTGATTTTCTAACAACAAGTAAGTATGTAAGTCATACAATCAACTTATAAAAAGACTAAAAAACTTAACTCAAGTCTTTACTTAGCAAAATATCATACCTAGAAGGGTTTTTCTCAACCTTAGAAAGTTGTGTTCACTTCAAAGCTGAACCAATCGATAGGATTGTAGCTCTTGTAATGGGGAACAAATCTCTAGAAGGAAGCCTTGAGAGATTCCAAAGCTAGAGACGAGTTTTGGAAGGTAAAAGTTGAAAAACCAAGGTTTTCTTCATGATTTCTCTTCAAGCTAGAGTTACAGCACTTTTCTCAGCCTAATTCTAAAGATTTTAACCCTTAAGTGGTCTATTTATACTAAAGGGTCAAGGGCTCTTTTGCCCTTAATGAGTCACGGGACCCCGTTACACTACATCCTATCCCGAAATGCCTCAAATCGATATTCTACTTTAACCAAAATTCTTAAAATTATTTAAAACGATAGTTTTCCAAAAAAAAATATTTTTGCCTGTTGACGGGCGTGGCCGAGCCCACCTGGGCTGGCCTTTTGGGCCCGTTTTATCAAACTACCTCCGATTTTGCTTCGATTCTCACAAGAGATGTATTTTAACATTATAAGCATATTTCTCGTCTATGGAATACTCAACTTATGCTTCTAAATATGACTTATGTCTAAATGATGCATGTATAGTGCCTTACGAACAAATAATTCATGAATAGTGTCCTACCAGCAAAACAAAAAAATTTACTCTGATTTTTCATATCTTTACATGCAAAACATTTTTTATGTTATCCATGATATAAAAAATTTAAAGAGATGCTACTTAAAAACATACAATTCCAATATTTATCATAGTATTGTGAAAATTTTAATGTAGTTAAAAAATTTAGCATCGTAGTCTGAAACATATCACAAAATTATAAAAGAAATGCATTTCATAGAAAATTTCTCCATTTTAAGGTTAAGGTTTACTCACCTGTGGTCCAAAGTTCACAGTTACTTTCTTACTTGACTTGCCTTGCCATCCGAAAGAGCCAAAGGTGGTTTTTTATGCATGTTTTGAGAAAAAAAAGGTCATTATAAGCATTATTTTTTCATTTTTGAGGCAAATTTTATTGTTTTGATTGCAGACTCAAACTACCATAACTTGGCGCTCCATTATCTGCTTTTCAGGAATTATATGTGCATTTCATGTATTGTTTTGAGATCTAGCCATTCAAAACTGCCAAAGGCTATTTTCGATCTCTGTTTTGAGAAAAAATGTCATCATAAGCCTCAATTTTTCATTTTTGAGGCAAAATTTGCTATCTTGGCTGTGGATTTAAACAACTATAACTTGGCACTCTATTATTCGATTTACATGAATCATACATGCATTTCATCTATTTCTTTGATATCAACCATTTGAATGGCCAAAGGCGGTTTGTGACAAATGGTTTGAGAAAAAAAGGCCATTATAAGCCTCATTTTTTTCATTTTTGATACAAATTGCAATGTTTTGGTTGCGGATTCAAACTACCATAACTTGGCTGTTTGTTATTGGCTCATTTTATCTCTATTTTCTTGTTGGTGATCTTAAATCATGGATCAAAACACATTGATACTATATTAGTACATATTTAGCTTAATTCTTTGCTTACTTAATGTTCTAGTCTCTTTTGAACTTAACTTATTATTTAGGATTCCCTTGTGGTCTCTAATTAGGGTTCCTAGCACTTCTTAGTTCCCTTGGTGGCATACTTTAGCCCTTAGGATCATTTTGGTCATTTTGCCCTTATATGTCTTACTTTTTTCGGCACTTGATTTGTCTAAAATAACTTCATCTTTGATTCTAGAGGATTTTTTAACTATAAACTAGGCGCTACGTTTACTTTCTAAGTTCATTTGGTTACTCAATTAAGCCTTAAAGGTAATTCGATAATTTTACCGTTCATATCTCGTGTCCTAGATACCTAATTATCTTAAACGGGGCTCATTTTTAGACTTAGAGGCTCCTATATACATTGGTATGAGTTTCTCTTTACGTTCTATACTCTTCTGGTAGCTTCATTAAGTCTTAGGGACGTATTCGCCACTTTTTATATTTTTATGGTGTTCTATTTTCCTTAAACCAATATCATTGTTAAGTCTGGAATATCAAAGATAACAAATTTAGCATTTTCCATAGTTTAATTTGTCTTCTTGTGGCTTAATTTAGGTCTAAGGGTGTTTTCGTAATTCTACACTTTCATGCAGGACCACCTTTGGGTGCCCAGATACTTAATTATCCCTTATTGTTAGCTTATTGTTAGCTAATCACTGTGTCTTGACTGTTTCTTAAGCCTCTAAGGTCCTATAGAAATAATTAACATTAAGTAAATACTAATTTATAAGTGCATTTCTTAAAGACCTATACTTTACGAGTCTCATTTGATTAAACAGACTCCACCACTAATTCTAGAATAGTCATAAAACGTTTAAGTATGATTTTTGTAATTTTTTGTGTTCGTTTGACTGCTTAATTAAGACTATAAAGTTGCACTAAATGTGTCTATTCGTCTTCATTTATATATTTAGAAAATTTATTTACTAAAACGGACCTTGCCATTGGGTCCAGTGAACCTTAGGTTAGGCTTTTTCGTATTTTAATTTAGTTATTTGAAGCATTAATTATGCTAAATATAGTTTTTAGGGACGTAGATGTCATTTTTGCCTTTGTTTAGGAGTAAAATGGTCATTTTGACACTTTAGGGGCACTTTTGCGATTTATCAAAAATCATCGAGTTGTGTGCAATTTTCATAATTTTTCATTTTAATTTAATCATTTTTCTAATTTAGAAGGGTAATTTTAAATTAATTTTTATCTTAATTGGGTCCTAATATAATTAAATAAAATTTTTGGGGCCAATCCATAATTTTAAAAAGTTATTTATTATTTTTCTATTTTAGAGGGGTGTTTTTCAATTTTAGGAATTTTCGGTTGGGGTCATTTCATAATTTACAGAAATTACTGGGGTCCTTTTGAAGTTCTTAAAACTTTAATTAAATCCTTATTCTAGGATTGCTTGGCCCCTGAGTTCATGAATTGGGAATAAGGATAACCCTATTCCTATAATCCCAATTTTAATTTCTTAAACACACAACCAAACAGCTCTACTTACGGATTTTAAAACATTAAAACCAATCCCAAAATGACGCAATTTTGATAAACCCAATCAGCGCATGGACCGGATCTGACACAAACCTGAATTCGACCCAACCCAACCTGACCCGCACTGTTCATCGTCTCCCCTTTTTTAAAGTTACTATAGCTATCAAAACCCTAGAGATTTAACCCCTTTTTTCATTCATTTCTAGGTCACTTTTCGATCTGTTTTCAACACCAAGCAATCCTTCAGTATCTTAGTTTAGGTTATCACATTGGTTTTATATGTTAGAACACACTAAGAAGCCTGGTCTAAGCCTTCATGGCCGACCTGCAACTCAGTTTGGTTTCGGCTCGTTCCTTCACCAAATCCTATGAGGTTTGGCTTGTCGTGACCCTAAGGATATGGGGTTTCATTCCCCAATTAGAAAAGTAGGTCTAAGACTCGATTTGTAAGGTCTGGTTTTGGAACGACAAGCTGAAACTCGAGTTATAGAGCTCATCTTTGAGTTTCTTGATCATGGGCCAATGGTTTTGTGATCCTTGTGAGACCTTGTTTCAGTCCCGACCATCCAAACTCAATTGAGTTTAGGTTGAATCAGACCCATCTTTCAAGGTCTTGTTAATCCCAGTTTGAGGTCGGTTCTACTTTCCTAGGGATTTCAGTGTGATTCTTTGGTCTTAAACTATCTGTTAACTACACAGAAATTTAAAACCTTAGATAGGATTGGTAAAATTACCTTGTAGAAGCTCTTCTGAAGCTTCCCCCTACTTCATCCATTTTCTTTGGTTTCTCTCTCCAACTTCTCTCACTACTATAGCTCTCTCGATCTCATGCTCACTTTCCCTCTCTTCTTCTTAGTTTCAGTGATGAGTTTTGAATTTATGTGAACTTATATATATGAGAAACTTTCTTCAGAGCTAAGGAACTCTTCCTTTTGGTCAACAATAGTGCCTCGATTGTGGGCTATTATGGGCTGCTAGGGTTGCTGTAGGGCTGCTGCACATGAAGTTTGCAGCAAGCTTATGCACTCAATAATTTATTTTGATCTCCATAATTTCTCCCTTTATCTTTATATATATATATATATATATATATATACACACACACACACACACACACACACATCAATACACACTTGGGTGTGTATTTCAGCCTTCTCCCATCATGTGGAAGGCACATGCTAAATAAAAATAATTTTTATATATTTTTCTATATTTATATATATACACACACTTAAGTGTGTATATTTGGGCTTCCTCAGTTATGTATAAGTCACATAACTGTATAAAATAATTTTCTATATTTTTACTTTATTTTTTCTAATATTTTTTGTATTTATTTTTTATTTTTCCTATTTTTTTATTAAGTATTAAATATTTTATTTAATAATTCTTTAATATTTGATGTAATATTTTGTTCCATTTTTAAGTTAGTGATGTATTGATTACTCAACTATTAGTCTCATCAACCTAAGTTTGGTTAAGTTGACTCAGTATTAAGTTTGAGTTTAACTCTACCTTGGGTGCTGGCCGAATTGGGTTAATGGTCCACTATTGGGTTGGGTTAGTTTCTAACCCTAATTTAGGCCATGTTACTATTTAGTGCTCAAAGAATTTGAAAAGATTCTTTTATTGCTATAATGTTCAACACATTTTCCTAAATTGCCCATTTTACTGAACATGAATTTTACAGAGCAACTACTAGAATTTACTTGATGAATTAGGATGCAATTTAACAATTTTTCAATAACTATTTAAATAATACTAATATAAGTTTTAGAAACATACTAATTAATAATTCTCATAAGTAGAGTTAGCCTATAGTCAAAATAAACCATACTACAAATCATGTAACCATTATAAAGCTCATATATATATAAACTTAAACTTAATTCTAAAGTTTAGTGTTTAAGTGTAATGAATGATATGCATCGTAACATACCTTGAATTGTACACTTCTTAAGACTTTGATTTACTCGTGAGGCTTCTTTAAGTCTTTATTTTAAGTCTAGAAATAATCCACATGACTTAATAATTACTATCTAAAGAAATACAATTTTTAAAAAAGAATTTTCAATATAAATTGTTATAGTTTTCCTAAAAATCTCTCCTTGTGACAATTCTTAACAAAACATAAGTAAGAAAATTACAATTCTTAAACCCACTTCAGAAAATAAAATTATCTTTGTTACTGAAATAGGATATGGCAAGTAAGAGTGTTCATAATCAAGGCTCGAGTGATACATGATCTCACAAATCAATTTAGGTAGATCAATCACCAGGTCAGTTCCTATAGCATAAAGCAGGTATGCCCTTTCATAATCAAATGTATCCAGATCACTTGTTGAAGTAATATTATGAGACACAATAATATTTAACACTTGATATTCCCTCTTCGATCAAGTGATGATGATGTAACCAAACCATATGAGGTTTCACATAATACTTCTGAACAAAAATTGTGTGAAACACTTCTTAAATCCACAAAGGTTCATCCTGAAAGGGGTAAACCAGTGTTGGTACCAAGAGTTCAGCTCGAGAAATTCCTAACATGTGTGTTATTTCATCAGGATCAATCATAATCCTATGTCCTTTCACTTTTGACACAATCATGCTAGTATTCTCATCATAAGTTATAATGTTCGCATAAAAGATACGAACCAATTTGGCACATGTTGACCCATGAAAATTAAACAGATCTGATCATTCTCTAAGAGCAAAGTTGGCAGGAATAAATGTGTTAACAATGTCTACCTCCATAACCATCCTCTGAAGTACCACCTTCTTATACATCCGATAAATATCATAGTGTATCAGAACTTCTTCATTCACAAAGGCTTTACGGTACCATTTTGAGCCTTTTTGTTCTTAACTTAAGAGTTTCTTAATCGGTTGATTATTTGAAAAACAAAATACATATTTAAGAAAAATATTTGATTGTATTTAAAATAAATTCATTTTTTAAAAAAAAAAATTACTAAATAATAGGAAGAAAATTTAACATAAATTCATATATTTAAGTTTACTTAAAATACATTTTTCAATAGAAGATTTTTTTAATTAAAACACTTAAAAAATAAGATTCTTAAAAGTTGACTTAACCATTTTTATGTTTTTATTTTTTAATTGAACCTAATATCATAAACTTTTATTAGAAAGAGTATAGGATAAGAAATTAAGGTATTCTACACCCTATCCAATTTAACTGTGTGATATAAAACATTATTTACTCCCCCTTAATTAATAGTTTCCTTGGTGAAGATAGCACACTTTTACTACAGTCTTTAATTTCTTAGGGCTTCACTTTATATTTTATTACTTATTCATGCCCTTTTTATTATATTTTTATTTTATTGTATAGCCATCTTTTTTCTTTGTAGAGGAACTAAATAATCTTTTGTTTTTTTTTTATTTATCCTTGGGGGCATGAATAAACCAAACACACATTATATAAACTAGGAAGTAGCTAAGATCATTAATTTCAAACATTAGAATAATCATAACTTAGCTATATGAAAATTTGATGTGCTTTGTGCAAAATGTAGGATTTAGACTAAAGTCACAATCCAATTGTATAAAGTGAAATATGGTTCATCTTTCTCCTTAATTCTCTTCCACTCATCAAGGTGTTTTAAACATAAATATAAAACATGCAAAAAAAAAAAAAAAAAAAAACCTTATTTATAAGTAATTTTTTATTATATTTTTTACAAAATAAATTAAATAAAATAGTTAGCTCATAAGCAATATTTTTTTAAAAGAATTTGTAAACTGGCCTCTTGTGCTATATTTTTTTATTTAGACAAAACTAATCAAATAAAAAGACTTCCTTACGAAGTTTTGGTGAAGTAGTTGGGATTTAACTTTCTTCTTTTTTAGATTATCTTTTGGGCAAGACACTTTGTTACACTGAGAATTAGATATGAATTGACTTTAGTGATAATGATTTCTTTGCTTCGAAAGAACGGACAGGGAACTTATGGCGATAAAGTGATCTGGAATGGTAGGGAGCACATGGAGCCCTGTTATTCAAAGATAAAGAAGATTTGGGGCAGCGGTACAAAGTGGAAAAGGTAATTTCATCACGGTTTTTATGGATAACATTTCGGATTTTATGAATCCAAAAGGTTAGTTTAAGCCATTCACTAATTTTGCAGTGGTAAGAGATGTGCTCATCCCTTTGAAAGGAAGATCTAAAACGGCATCAAGGTTTGGGTTTGACAGATACGACTGTCTAGTAGCTGCAAAAATGGCCATCCTGGAAGCTAATGGTTTATGGGTGTGATGATAAGGTCTTGATGGTCAAGAAAGATAATTATGTCAAAGGTAATAGTGCTCAGTCAGAATTTGATAATAATACAGGAAGGAAAACAACAGTGAGATAAAATAATGGTAATCCGAATTTGAATCACCAACAAGATGATAGATCCTTTTGGCGGTTGTTAAAGGATCGGGGGCTGGTGAAAAAACAAAAGACGAAACGCATGAGATTGAAAAAGTAAGAATGAAGGTGAAGGCTGAAAGATTAGGCAATGGTTGGTTGTATAGAAGCGTGATAGCTAAGCTACCGGTATTAAAATTAGTTGAATCCATTCATCAAGATTTTATGGCAGACGGCATATTTAATATTCAAGTTAGACATATGGGAAGTTTATGGGTGATTCTAACCTTTGATTCAATTGAGTTTATGGAGGCTATACTAGAAGAGGAAGATTCTTGGTTTATAGATTGGTTCATAAAATATCATAAGTGGAACCCAAATTTAAATGTGAATAATAGCCAGATCATTTGGTTAAGTTTTTTTTGAATTCCTCTACACTTATGGTAATTACAAAACCTTTGCCAATATTGGTAAGCTATGGGGTGAAGTGAATATTATCGATGATGCTACAGCTAAAGAAATGTCATTTGTTTTAGGGAAAGTGAAGATAACTACCAGTATTATGGATTATATAAATCAAGTTGTGATTTTAAAACATGAAGGTAAGAGTTTTTCTGTTAGAGTGATAGAAAAACAAGCGGTAATAGGAGGAGTGATGAAAACAAAATGTTGGTGTAATAGAAACAAATCAGAAGGTGAGTTCCAGAACTCAGCTGTGGACATTTCAGAAGATGAACCGTCAGGCAACAAGGAAAATGAAGAAGAAGATGATGATGTGGGGAAAAAAGTACAGTCAATATTGAGGTGTAAAAGAGTTATGAGGTTTCTGATGATCTGGAAATACAAGTGGAAAATGATGGAGATTTGGATGCTCAATCAATAGTGAAAGAATCTCCAGGTTTATTGGGCAATGGAACGGTTGATATTGTTCATGTGGGTGATTCATCTGAAGTTAATGATATTATAACTTTTTCGTTGCAAGAAATCAGTCATAATGTAATATTCGAGATGATCAAATGATAAAACCAAATGGGCCTATTATATCATTAATGGATAAGGAAAAGGAAGATAGGGTTCCGTCATTTAGTGGGCCTATGTCCAATCAAATAAACGATCGATGGAAACAAAAATGTTTTAGATTATGGTTAGGCACATTATAAACAATAGTCCAGGTGTAGTTCTATAAGGGCCCTTGGTTCTAGTTGATGCGAAGCTTAAAAATAAAAAAATCTTATGTGATTAAAAGGAAAACGCAATTGTTGAAAAGGGTTTCTAGAGTGAAGCTAATGGAAGAAATCTTGGCATTAATGAAGGACAATGGATGAAAAGGGTCGAAAAGGCGAAAAGTAAAGTCGAATAACATGATATTCAGATCTGCGACTATGACAATTTCATTATTCGCGTCATCTGAAGCCATTCGGAACTGTAACAGAATATTCTTGAAGGAATCCCAAGCTGTTTGGGATATGGGAAAAGCTATTGGGTTATGCTACCAAGGTAATGAGGAACAAGTAATAAGTATAATTATAGAATTAGAAAGACAGGATCATGATAGATTTGAGGAAGTGAAAGGCTCCGTGATTGGTTGCTGCGTATTCAAGGGTTAATGGTGTTACAATTAATTATCAATGAAGATTATGAGTGGGAATGGAAGAGGTTTGTGTAAAGTTTCGTAAAATTAGAAAATAAATAAAAAAATAAATTATGAATAATGTTACTTTTACATGATAATAAACCTCATGGACATAATAATGAGATGGGAGGGATTTAAACAACATAATATGGAATGTGATGATACATGTGGAATAAATTGAAATGTTAAAACTTGAATTGTAGAAATCAGAAAAAGATGTATCTGGGCTTCATTCGAACTGAATAAGCTGTTCGTTCAAACGAGCATCCGAAAGTTGGGTGTGATTTTCGTTTCATACTCATTCGAATAAAAGGCACTCATTCAAATGAAGGCCTTATTCGTTCAAACGAGCGTATGACAGAACACTTTTAATTTGCAGGCGGAAAAGCAAAATAGGTACAAATCTTTTTTATTCTTCTCTTCCAAACTCTCTCAAGCCAAGGGAGAAATTAGGGTTTGGGATTTTCATGAATTTTCAAGCCATAACAACACATCATACCACAAGATTTATCTCTAAAAAGAATCTCACCGATTAAAAAGTTAGGATTTCAAGATTTCTTCAAGAAGAAAAGGTAAAATTTTGGGCTTTTCATTTTCTTTTCTAATTTCTTGCAATTTTTTGTAGATCTAACTTGGTTGAGGGAAATAAACGACTGTAAATCCTTTTTTATGTTTTGGGAGTAAGGATTGAGGCTTGAAATTGGAATCTCTCTCTCTCTCTCTCTCTACACATAAGTTTACACTTGTTTTGAGATAGGGCTTCTAACCTAGGTGAACGATGAATGTTAGAGAGAAAACATGCATATTATGACATCTCTATGGACCATGCTATATGAAAAATGTGTGAAAGAATTATGTATATTGCTAGATGGAAATTGTAGATGAATGTTACATGTTTAACCATTAATACATCTTATCTAAAATATTGATATATGTATTCGATGCATAGTCCCAGATTAAAAGTCCTTTACTTGAATGCTCAAGAGTTATTTACTTGTTATTCATGAACTTGTAGGAAGTTGATATGCCAACTAAGTGTTTGATAAAATGCTTAAATGATTGTGATGATGTTGTATGGTGAAATCATTGATTATATTGTGTATGTGACACTTTTTCTTTAATGGGAATGATATTATTCCCTTGGATACCCTTGGTTTTAATGAAAGATTGAATAAATGCTTTGTGAGGAACAGATGAAAAACTAGATAGTTGAAGGGTTGAGAAAGGGAAATAAATAAATTACAAGTTGAGAAAAGGGAAACCGTGGATAGTTACCCAAGGTTTTTTGTGATGAGGATGGTGTCTACCTTCGATTATGAATCGTAACTCTGCATGGGTGGTCGTATATTTCCATCGAGTTTGTAGCCCGAAAAGTACTCAGGCTTAACCGAGAGCCATTATGTAGTCTTGAAGAATTCCGGAAGAAGTAGAAGTAGAAAGTAGCACCATTGAGATGAGTGAGGTAATAACAATCTAAGAAACCTCATTTTGTGTTACATTCTTATTGTAAGAATTGAAATATGCTACTATTGTTGTATTAATGTTTTTATTCCATTAGATTATACTATAAATGTTTATTGGATTGAAATTTTGGGTGACACTTGTTTGACACTACACTTGACCCATACCTACACTTGTCACTGTTTATTCTTTTGCTCTACTGGGGTTATTGTTTGACCCTTATCCAAATGCAGGCAACGGTAAGGAAGCGACCTCTTAAGGACATGGATTGAAGGGCGATTCTTTTTTGTTCTTTTCTTTATTTTTAGGGAATGTAAAAGACCTTTTGGTCTCTATTTATTTTGATGATAAGGCTAGGAAGTCTCAACGAAACTTAAACTTGTTTTGTGTATGAACAAGGGCGATCCTTGGAACTTATGGCTTGCATTCTATTGATTAGGAGGAGAGATCACGTGATAAATACCCTTTTGGAATATATGTATGTAAACCTTGTGGGGTTATATGTATGGAATGTAAATGAACATTTATGTTATCAAAAAACAAGTGAGAATATGCTAATCACAAAATGGTTTGAGATATAAAGGAATTATTTATTTAGCTTGACCTTGATTTACAAGGTCATCTTCAGGTCTTTGGGGCCTGGGGTGTGACAGTTTGGGCAAGAGGGAAAAGCGAACAAGGCTTAAAGTATTATTAAGAAAAATGGATATTGATTTTCTAATACTACAAGAGACTAAAAGAAGGGAATCATTCAAATGGTTCATACAGTTGATTTGGTCAAATATGGAATTTGATTTTCTAGAAGTTGATGCTAATGGATCTGTTTGTTGATTGCTTTGTATTTAGAATCCATAAAAATTTTCAATAGAGCAAGCATGAGGAAATCCTCGATTTTTGTTAATATCAAGTATTGTTGAACCTAATTTTGTGTGTTCATTGATTAATGTATATGGGCCGGATGATGTTGGTACTAGGCGATTATTATGGAGATGTTTGTTAGATCTTAAACCCAAATTTCCAACACCATGGTGTTTGGGTGGGGATTTTAATGAAATAAAAAGCCTGAGTGAAAGACAAGGATGTTCTAGAAGGGATATTGGTATGAGAGATTTTAAAATTTTCATTAAAAATTTAGAAATAATTGATTTACCATTGTTGGGAAGGAAATACACATGGTCTAACTCTTTAGGGGATGGAAAAATGGAGTAGAAGTGACAGATTTTTGTTAGATACTGAATGGTTGGTCAAGTTCAAGTTTAAGCAGTGGGGGTTGGCAAGAAGTTTGTCAAATCACTGCCCAATTCTGCTAAAGGAGGATAATAGAGACTGGGGGCCTAGACCTTTTAGATTTTTGAATCCTTGGTTACTATATCCAAATTTCTTAAAGATTACAGAAAATTATTGGGAAGATATCAAGGTTGTGGGAAGAGCTGGCTTTATTCTATTTAAGAAACTTCAAGGTTTGAGGAAGCTATTGAAAGAATGGAACAAATTTGAGCTCGGTGATTTGAATTCTAAATTGTATTTGACTGAAGAAGCGTTGCATTCCCTTGATTTGATAGCTAAAAGCAGATCATTAGATGATGAAGAAAAAAGAGAGATATGATCTTAAATCAGAGTTTTGGAGAGTTAGTAAGATGTTGGAATGGGCATGGTTTCAAAAATAAGATTGGAGTGGAATTGCAATACAAAATTCTTCCATCAGATTTCTACTGGCCAGCATAGAAGGGATTTTATAGATTCTTTGGTTGTTAATGGAATCTCTGTAAAAGTTAAGAGACATTCTGTTTATTACTTGCAAGGAATTTACAAGGAAGATTGGAAATTTAGGCCATTATTACCATTCTCATAAACGGTAGATGGTTTGAATGATGAAGATAGAAGAAGTCTGGAAGAAAGATTATCTGAAAATGAAATTTGGGAAGCTGTGAAGTCTTATGAAGGTAATAAAGCACCTGAGCCAGACGGTTTCAACTTCTAAGCATAAGAAAAGGCTAGAAATTCATGAAAAATGAATTTAGGAACTTCTTGTATGAGTTTCCTGATAATGCAAGATTGGTGAAAGGTTTGAACTCAACTTTCATTACTCTTATTCCAAAGAGAGACAACCCATCTAACCCATCGGAATTCAGACCTATTAGCCTTATTGGGTGTGTTTACAAAGTTTTGGCTAAATTTTTGGCTCGCAGATTAAAATCAATATTACCAAAACTGATTGGGAAGGCATAATCAGCTTTTTTTATGGTAGAATTATTCAAGATGGAGTTTTAATATAAAATGATGTCGTGGATGATTGGAAGAAAAAGAAAAGGCACGGATTAATAATAAAATTGGATTTTGAGAAGGCATATGATAAAAAAAATTGGAACTACATTTTTAAGTTGTTGGAAGGATTTGGAATTGGAAATAAATGGATTAATTGGATTCGAGAATGTGTTTCAACTGCTTCTTTGTTAATCTTGGACAATGGTTCACCATCCCAAGAATTCAAATGCAAAAAAGGTTGAGACAAGGATATCCATTCTCTCCATTCTTATTTTTACTAGCTACTAAATGGTCGAATCTGTTACTTCGTGATGCCAAACAGGTGGGGTTGATCAGTGGAGTCTCGGTTGGTAATAATGGTATGTCTCTTTCACATCTTCAGTTTGTAGGTGATACAATTTTATTTTGTAAAGTTGGTATACAGGAAATTACTAATATCAAAAGGCTGCTCAGATGTTTTAAAATATGCTCAGGGCTGAAAGTAAATTTTCTGAAGAGTGGAATTGTTGGTGTTGGTGTTTCTGATATACAATTGAAAGAGTGTGTTGATTTATTAAGATGTAGTATTCATGCTTTTCATATTTCTTATCTTGGTTTACCATTGGGGGCTAATCCGAGAGAAGTAAGTACTAGAGAGCCAGTGTTGGAGAAAGCTAAAAAAAAAGGATTAACAATCTGGAAAAAGAGATATTTATCCTTGGGAGGAAGAGTAGTCCTGATCAAGTCAGTATTGAGAAATCTCCCACTTTATTACATGTCATTGTTCAAAGCGCAAGTTAAAGTTGCGAGAGAAATTGAGAAATATTGTAGTAATTTTTTATGGGGAGGTTGTGATAAATCTAAAAGGATGCATTTGATTAATTGGGAGAAAGTCACTTTGAGAAAAAATATGGGAGGCTTGGTTATTAGAAGAATAAGAGATATGAATGACTCTTTACTTTTAAAATGGTGGTGGAGATTCGGTTGTGAAGAAAAAGCAATATGGAGGAGAGTAATTTGTGAAAATTATGAAATGCCAGAAGGTAGATGGATGCCTAGATTCGATAATATTAGTAAATTCTCTTCAATGTGGAAGGCTAAAATCCAATTCAAATTTGGTAATTCAATTTTATTTCAATCATTTTCTAGAAATATATCACTGAAGACTGGAAATGGAGAGAGAATTTTATTTTGGAAGGATTGTTGGTTGTTTGAGGTTCCATTGAAGCAATTATTTCCAAGATTAAGTAATTTGGTTATTAATAAGGAAGTGTCATTGAAGGAAGCTTTTACTCTCAGTGTCTATAACTTGGAATTCAGAGAGCCTTATTTGTTTGGGAGGAGGAAGATTTGGTTCGTCTTGCTGCACTTTGTAATGTTTCTCCTCAGTTTTAGGTTGACAAACAAGACTCCATCATTTGAAAATCTGAAAACTTTATACAATAGCTTTTAAGAAGAGCTTGGGAAGAAAAATTTTCAATTAAAATTAGTTTGGGAAAATGTAGCTCCTCCAAGAGTGAAGTGTTTCAGCTAGCTTGTTTGGTGGGGAAGAATTAATTGTTCTGAAAGATTGATGAAATTAGGCATTATGAAACCAAATGGTGATAATGATGGATTGTGCTGATTGTGTACTATTTCAATGGAATCTGTAAATCATTTGTTATTGTTGTGTCCTATTGCATGGAGGTTATGGTCCAGTTGGTTAAATTGGAAGGGAGTTCAATGGGTGTGCCCAGGTTTAGTAAATGAATTGGTGGATGGGTTGGAAATTTAAAAAACCAAAAAATATTATATGGTGGGTGATTCCTTTAGCTATTATTTGGTCTATTAGGAATGCAAGAAATAAGTTGATATTTGATTGCTCGAAATTTATTTGGGAGGAGGTGGTGGAATTTATCAGGTTGAAGGTAACCATATGGGTTACGAATGTTTATGAATTGTATCTTTTTTCAGTTCAGGACTTCCTATACAAGTTTTCAAGCATTTTGGAAGCATTGTGATACTGATTGAAGCTGAATTGGATTGTCCAGTCAAGTCTTCATGGAAGGTTTTTTTTTTTTTAATTATAGCTTGATGTATTTTCATTTAGTTCTTATATTTTTCTTTTCTTTGTTGGTTTTGTGCTTGCAAATGATAGGCTTCAGGTTTGGTGCCAACTTAGTTGAGATAGAACTTGTTAGCATTGATGCTTTTAGCACTTAGTCTTTATTGATGTACTTGAGTTGTATTTCTTATAACCTCTTTCATCAATAAAATTTTCCTTTGCTGATAAAAAAAAGCAATGAGCAGTAGATATTCTCCTCTTGGTCTTAGTGTTCTTAGGTTTATCAGATTTATTTAGAACAACTACGTGAATACAAATGTTGGTATCTTTTATCTTAGCACTGCTCTCACTACTAGTATCTGATTTCCTAACCCATATTATCTTGGGTTTTTTTTATCAACTTTTTCAGTCTGTCCAATCTTAGTTATCTTAGACATAGATCTAAAATTTGCATTCATTTATTTGTTTAAGAAGATACTCTTTTGAGTATTTGAATTATTCTTATTATTTTATCAAAATATAATTTTTTGTGAGATTTAGGTCTAATGTGTCTTTCTATCCCACAATCATGAAAAATATGAATAAAATTTCTTTATGGTTTTCATCATTGAAAATAGAAAGGTCTCATATGGCTTTTTATACCACAATGATGACAAGTAGGTACAAGTTTTTTACCTTGAGTAAATCTATTTGTATTCTTTGAGCTAGACGCAATATTCTTTTGACAACTATTGTTGTTAACATTCTTAGGTTTTATTGGGATGTTTTTCCTAATGTATTATATTTTTCAACATAACCTAAATCTATTTTATCATTAGCAGTTCTAGAAGATTCAAAGATTTCATTTAGCTTCATTGATCCTTTATTCAATTTTGAATAATTTCATTGGCCTTGTGTAAACCAATTTGATTAGTTTCAACTTATTCTCCATTATTTTTTATGATTCATGCTCTCAAGAAACATTTTGTCTAAGATTTTGTACTTGGCTTCTAGATTAGAATTCTCATTAAATAAGATGCTCACTTCGTTCTTAAGATCATCTATAGTAGATTCAAGGAAGTACTTAATTTATTTTAAGTCATTCAATTTGACAAGTAATTTTTTTATTTAGTTTTTTTATTATAAAACTCTTCATCATCGATGTCCATAGTATGTTTATTGTCACTATTGTCTATACTTGATGATGAACTCAAGGAATCTATTCATCGCATTAATAATATATTTAAATCACTCCTAAACAAAATAATCAATCAGAAAAAATTACTAGAACTTGCTCTGATAAAAATTGTGAAATATATGTGATTTCGGTTTAATATAAAACTAATGCTACCGGTGACTATTAAGAGTGCAAAAAAATTTATATCAAGTTTTAATTAATTAAACCACCAATTTAACTAATAAAGAACGTTTTTTTAATAACCTTAATCAGAGTAAGATGAATTACTATCAAAGATATTCACTTGTTAAATAACTAAGATTTCAAGTTCATGGAAATATCAAAATTAGAATAATGATAATAAAACATGCTACCAAAATAAATTTGAAAGAAGAATATTTTTACATGGAAAACCCTTCTAGAGAATAAAACTCACTCAACTACAAAAGATTCACTAATCAATAATGAACACCGTACAAGTCCACAAAGATATAGCCCACAAACAACTAACCTGGCACAGCTTGTAGATTACCACTAGTCTGCTTGAATCTTCTTGTTGTTTACTTCTTCTTGAATAACCTTTTATAACCATATCACCATCCACAATTCGCAGATTCACCACCGTAGTAGTGTGCGACTCCTTGTGTAATGGAATTACGTGCCTAACCTTACTATATGAACCTATGTGTACTGCCTAACACTAATTATATAGACTTTGCTGGAAATTATGCACATTCTCCTTTTTTATTTTTTTCCTTTTTCAGTTTGTTCCTTTTTTATTTAGTTGACATACTATAATCTCTCTTTCTTTCCCTTCTCCTCTTTTTCCTTTTTTAGTTGGTTAACTTACTATAATCTCTCCCTCGTTTCTTTCTTCTCTTCCCCTTCTCTTTCTATATAACAAGTGACCCATGATCATTGTATATTGTACTGTAAGAAATAACAATAGAAAAGAGTCTTGAGTACTCTTCTCCGTGGATGTAGGCCCTTTGCCGAACCACATAAAATATCGTGTTTCATTCTTTTTCATTGTTTTACATGGTATTAGTGCAAGGACTTTCTTTCCTTTGCATCTATCTGTTCGTGCACTTTGCAGCATCGAGTTTCACTTTTGAATCGCGTTACTTAGTTCTCTTCCATGTCACCATAACCACAAACTCTAGTGATTCTTCTTCAAACATGACTTATGCCTCTGGGAATAACCCAAGTTTACCTTTTTATCTCTATCCTTCTCATAGTCGAGGAATTGTCCTTGTCACCCAACATCTTACCAGCAACAATTATTCTATTTGGTGTCGTGTTGTGAGAATGGCATTATTAGCCAAAAACAAATTGGGTTTTATTTATCGAACCATTCCTAAACCCTCAAATCCCACATCTAGTGTTGTTGAATAAGAGCGATGTAATGATATGTTTTTGTCTTGAATACTTAATTCAGTGTCTCCTTATATTGCAAAATAGTGTCATTTATGTTGATACTACAAAAGAGGTCTGGGATGATCTTCATTGTCATTTCTCTCAAGGTAACGCTACCCGTGTGTTTCAAATCAAGCATTTTATATGTACACAACTTCAGGATCAAGCTTCTATCACTGCCTATTTCACCAGTTTGAAAGCCCTTTGGGATGAACTTGCCTCTTATAATACCATCCCAGAAGGCACTTGTGGGTCTTCTAAATCTCTACAAGAATATCAACAACAAGAGCATGTTTATCAATTTCTCATGGGACTCAATGAGTCTTACAATGCTCTCCATAGTTAGATACTTGCTAGGGAACCTTTGTCATCACTTAGTAAGTTTTATCCATTATTGTTGTAAGAAGAAAAGAAAAGAAAGCTCCATATGGCTAATATTTCTCAACCAGACTCAACGGCACTTGCAGTAATAAAAAATAATCAAAATCAAAATAAGATTCATCTGTCAATTATAGACAACAAAAAGAGGACTCGTCCACAGTGTGAGTATTCCCATAAAATAGGACACGTAAGGGAGAAGTGTTATAAACGCCATGGCTTTCCTCTAAAGCAAGTTAATGCAGCCACCACTATGGGGGACACCAGTGAAACACCTAGGAGTGAGACACCTCAACTTACAACAAAATAGTATCAACATCTCTTCTCTCTTCTTAACATGAACCTCACTCAACCTTCTGTCAATCTCACAAGGTAATCCTTATTCTTCCCTTTAGGTCATTGACACGGGTGTTTTTGATCATATTTCTTCATTTTTCAATATTTTCTCTCATGTCATCCATGTTTCTAATAACCATCCTATTCATTTGCCTAATGAAAAATTTTCATCTATCTCTCACATAGGAACAACCATCATCTCAGATAAAATACAGCTTAATAATGTCCTATGTGTTCCCGTAATCTATTATCTGTTAGCAAACTCATAAAGTCTTTGAATTGTGGTGTTATTTATTTCCCAAATTATTGCATTTTTCAGGACCTTTCCGTGAAACAGACGATTGGACTAGGTAGAGAGCATGGCGGCCTATACTATTTACAGCCAAACATCATTTACTACCTCACTAGCTACTCAGTTACCTACTTTTGATTTGTGGCACTAGCATTTTGGTCATCCTTCCTAATCCTATATTAGTTATTTATCCAAGCAATTTAAGGATATTTCTTATTGTTTGAATTTATTTTTTCATGTTTGTCCGCTTTCGAAACACACTCGTTTACCATTTCCCAATGAAAATAATCGATGTAATGAACCATTTAGTTTAATTTATGTTGACATTTAGGATGATTTTTTTGTTGCTTCATTATCTGGTGCATTTTATTTCTTGACCATTATTGAAGATTATTCGCATTGTACATACCTATATTTGATGAAGCATAAATCTAAAACACAATCTTTACTTAAGAATTTTCATGCTATGATTAAGACGCAGTTTAATCGCCCTATTAAACAAATTCGTAGTGATAATGGCCTTGAATTCATTTCCATGCATTCTTTTTTTCCATTAACATGGCATTATTCATCACCGTACTTGCGTAGGCACACCCCAACAAAATGGTGTTGCCGAATATAAGCATCGTCATATTCTTGAGGTACCTCATGCCTTACTTCTTCAAGCCCATCTACCACTTAAATTTTGGGAGGATTGTGTTTGACTATAGCCTATCTTATTAACCGCATGCCCCCTCCTTTTCTCTCAAGAAAATCCCCACATAAGATTCTTCTCAATATAGAACCATCTTATTCACATCTTCATTTTTTGGGTGCTTGTGTTATGCACAAAACTTGTCGCCCCGAAAACACAAATTCTTACCTCGCGCCATCAAAGGCATTTTCATTGGTTATCCTTTCACTCAACATGGATATAAGATTTACAACCTTGAGAAACATACCATCTTCACTAGTTGTGATGTCATTTTTCATGAAACCATATTTCCTTTCAAACAAGCTGCCTCACTTATGGACCACTCTAATGTCCCCTCCCTCAGCCTGCCCTTGATGATCCTGAGTTATCCACTAAATGCCCTTGTCAAACCAGCAATCCAGTCTCGCCTATATCTCACCCTACTCCACTTCATCACTCTGCCCGCAGTCATCATCCTCTTACATATCTACTTGATTATCATTGTTCACTTCTCACTTCTTCTCCAGTTCTTCCTTAACGGTCGTCCGCACTTTCCTCACAACATACATATGTCCCATATCCACTTCATGAATATCTTTCTTATGATTCTTTACCATCTAATCATTTTGCTTATATTGTTGTTATTTCTGCTGAGGTTGAACCTACTACTTATGTTCAAGCATTCTAACATCCCAAGTGGCGTGAAGTAATGGCAGCTAAAATTTAAGTTCTTGAGCAGAATCATACTTGGACATTTACTCATCTTCCTTCTGGAAAGAAGTCTATTAATTGTAAGTGGGATTATAAAATCAAACACCATTCAGATGGTTCTATTGAAGTGCTATAAGGCACACCTTATTGCAAAAGGTTTTACATAGATAGAATGATTAGGACTATCATGAAACTTTTGCTCCAGTTTCCAAGCTTGTGATTGTCAAGTGCATTTTAGCTGTTGTTCGAATAAAAAATTGGGCCTTGCATCAAAAAGATGTTAACATTGCTTTCTTACATAGCGATCTTCTTGAAGAAGTTTATATGAAACCTCCACTGGGGTTTCGCACTCAAGGGGAGCATTTGGTTTGTCGTCTCCAAAAGTCTTTATATGGTTTCAAGCAAGCCTCTCACAATTGGTTTGAGAAATTTTCTTCTGCTCTTCGCGTTGCTGGCTTTCAACAGTCCCATTGTGACTACTCTCTTTTCACTTCCATCAGAGGTACTTCCATTACAATTGTGTTAGTCTATGTTAATGACATCATCATCACTGGAAATAACAATAATGCCATACTCACCTTGAAGGCTTTCCTACATAATCGCTTTCATATTAAAGATCTTGGTCTCTTGAAATATTTCTTGGGCATAGAAGTTACTCACTCCACACATGGAATTTATTTGTCTTAATGCAAATATGCCTTGGAGATCTTACATGAAACAGGTGTCCTTGGTGCCAAGCTTGTTAACTTTCCTATGGTACAAAATCTTCGACTCACACTTGATGACGGTGCCCTCTTGGATGACTCTAGTCGATATCGCCATCTGGTGGGCCGCCTCATCTATCTCACCATCACCAAACCTGATATTGTTTACTCTGTTCAAATACTTAGCCAATTTATGTTCCAACCACACAAGCCTCACATTGATGTTGCTTATCGAGTCTTAGCATATATTAAATCTTCTCCTAGCAAAGGGATTCTATTGTCTTTTGCTAACTCACCTTTTCTTACCACTTATTGTGACTCGGATTATGGGACTTGTCCAACCACTCGTCGGCTAGTAACTAGTTATTGTGTTTTTCTTGGCAACAGTCCCATTTCATGGAAAAGTACGAAATAGTCTGTTGTCTCTCGTTCTTCTACTGAATTCGAATACCGTTCCATGTCCTCCACCATTTGTGAACTCATTTGGTTTTGCTGGCTTTTATGAGATCTTGGTATTATTCACCACGACCATATGCGGCTTTACTGTGACAATAAAGCTACCATCCACATAGCTACAAATTTGATCTTCCATGAACGCACCAAACACATCGAACTAGACTGTTATCTCATCCGTGAAAATGTTCAAGCTGGCCTGTTTCAACCTTTTCATGTTGTTTCTGCAAATCAAATTGCAGATATTTTTACCAAGACTCTCAATAAAGATCAATTTCATTATCTTAGTGGCAAGTTGGGCATTCACAACATGCACGTTCCAAATTAAGGGGGAAGTATTGGAAATCATGTACATTCTTCTTTTTTATTTCTTCCTTTTTCAATTTTTTCCTTTTTTAATTAGTTGACTTACTATAATCTCTCCTTCTTTCCCTTCTCCTCTTTTTTCTTTTTTACTTGGTTGACTTACTATAATCTCTCCCTCTTTCCGTTCTTTTCTTCCCCTTCTCCTTCTATATAACAAGTGAGTCATGATCATTGTATATTGTACTATGAGAAATAATAATAGAAAAGAGTCTTGAGTACTCTTCTCCGTAAATGTAGGCACATTGTTGAATCACGTAAAATATTGTGTTTCATTATTTTACAAACTTTAACATACAAGGTATAAAACCTTATAGAGAAACTGACTATATTGAATATAAACTAAAGCAAAAATTGTCACAGTGTAACTCTATGTTTTAAGAGGCCAAGATTCTCTGTGTATTATAAAGCACCACTTTTATAATAAAAATTCATGCAAAACGATTGAGCTTCATTTAGACGCAGTTTACAAACAATCACAACCAATCAGTGTGCGACTTTTTCCAAGGCGCTTGGGTGGGAATGCTTCTCTGTTCAGACGTTGTTTTATCCAGACGCAGTTTGAGCTTCATTCGAACTGGACAGCTATTGAAATTTTACTTCATGACTCATGACATAATTTTAACGATTTTTCCAATAACTATTTAGATAATACTAAAATAAGTTTACAAACATACTTATTAATAACTCACATAAGTATACTTAGCATATAGTCAAATGAAACCATACATGAAGTCATTTTAACTCTTATAAAACTCATATCCAAACTTAAACTCAATTCTAAGGTTTAGTGCCGAAGTGTAATGCATGATCTATATGGCAACATATCTTAAATTGCATACTTCTTCGAAATTTGATGTACTTGTGAGGCTTCTTAAGTCTTTACTTTAAGACTAGAAATAATCCACATAACTCAACAATTACTATCTAAAGAAATACATATTTTGGAAAAGAATTTCCAACACAAAATTGTATAATTTTCCTAACAAATAAAAATCCTAAAAATGTTAACATCATATTTTTTATTGTTTGGTTTACTTAGTGTAAGAAAATAAATAGAGTGATTATGAGAAAAAATTATTTCATGAGTCCACAAAAAACTCAATAGTCTAAAGTGAAATAATTTGGTGTGATTCTAAGAGAAGTACACTATTTAAGCACAAATTACAAATGAGACATAATGAAATTAAATTTTATACTGTTCATCCAAAAACATAGTTATTTACGGCATCCTACGATATTGGCACATGTTGAAAAGTTTCTACATGTTTCGGTTACCCTAATCTTGTAAATTTCCATAATTTAATCTCTAAAAAAAAAAATCTTTTAGAGTTGTTGTAGTTAAATTATTTAACTGGAGTTAAGATTGTTAATCTAGATGTTTTGGCAAACTCCTAGTGAACTATATTTACTCAAAGCTCTTCAATTTTGAAAGAATAATGACTCAAGTTTTTAATGGTGGACTCAAATGTCACGCCCCGAATTTCCCACGAACCCGGGGCGCGAGTAACGAGACAGAAAGTGAAATAAATAAAAGGACAAAAGTAATTAGATTCACTAAACATGCGTCCATCATCATCCATACATAAAATAACATCGAATACATTGTTCATCAGTCATTCGGGCTTAAGCCCTTACATAACAAAATACGAGTCTCATGGATCACCAATGCATCACGTGCTTCGCCCTCTCAGGGCATCACTAAGTCTCATGTGGCTGGAGGATCCTCATCTGAAAATGTTGCCCACGAATGGGTCAGCACAACTGCTGGTATGATGAAATGCTAATGCCAGAAATAAAGCTAAGGCGTGGCATGTGCAAAGTGTACATTTATTTCTAAATGACATTCAAACATCTCAGTAATATATATGAATGGTATGCATGACACACCCATGCACAACTCTATGCCACACCCATGTCTCATTTACGGGTACTCCCCGATGGCACGAAGTACCAATGCAATGGCCAATTTTGGGTTTTTCACCACAGGATCTACACCCTCATAATGCAAAGCACCACGTGCTTACCCACGCCATGTTCTCAAAGGATTCATCATATGCCAATATGCCAATGCAATCTCAATGATACATGGTTTCCACAATATAACATGCTCGAGACAATAACACATAAATCACCTAGCTGATTCCACATGCAAGCATATCTCGTAAAATCAACATATACACATGTCGTGAGTCACATTCATCATTCACTAAATATTCATAAGGTACAAGTAACATGTAAGCATGTGAACAACCAATTCCAAATAAATAGGTAAACACATTACAGATAAACACATACAGCATTCAGTCATTCACAAATATTCCTAACTTAACTTCATTTCTAACACTAGCAAAACACCATACCTGATGGGTTGGTATCAACCCTAGAAGATCGTGCGCTATATGTAACTGAACCGACGGATGAAAATGTAGAGGATCAGATCGCCTCCTCCTGTCCTGTCAGTGTCCCTAAAAGTAGAAATTACAACTCAGTCCATTGTTGTTTGAATTTATGCTATTCGTCAAATTTTATGTCTTTAAATTCATAGGTTTCTATTCTGCTAAATTAAACTCTACCATTAGTTTTAGAGCGTTTAAAAAAAGTAAGTCTAGGTTTTCGTAGAACTCAATTTGGACACCGGGGTTCAAAAGGGCAAAACAGTCATTTTGCACTTTACGCGTGTCCTTACATCTTGTGACCTCTTTTCACAAATCGGACTCCACGGTTGAGTCCGGAATGTTCGAGATAATAAAATTCCACTATTTGTTTACCTAATTCGGAGTTCACTTGACAGTGTTTCAAGTTAGGGGCATTTTGGTAATTTTAAGGGTTACTACGGGTCTTTTATTTTTCGGGACCCCGTCTCGTAAAACGGACCTCACCATTGGTCTCGGAATAGTCGAGATAGTCAAAATACACTAATGACTTGTCTCATTTGGACTCCGGGATGTTTTTGAATATTTAATTAATTTAATTAATTTAATTAAATAATTAATTAATTAATTTAATTAATATTTTATTAATAATTTAATCAGGTGGGTCAAAGTGTAATTTCTAACAGTTGGGGGGTCAATTTGTAATTTCTGAAAGTTCAGGGTTAAGGTTCAAATTCAAAAGGTTCAAATTCAAAGGTTTAAATTCTAAAAGGTTCAAATTCATTTAATTTAAAACAATGGGCTGACACGTGGCAGGGGCGACCCGTACCCGCCCGAACCGGAACCAGATCCGACCCAGGACCCGACCCGGCACCCTACCTTCTTCCCCGATTTTCCGGTGAAGCAGCGGTAGGGTTCCGGCGCCTTCTCCGGCGCCGGCGACCGGCCTCCGACGAGTTTTCCCCATTTTCAAAATGCCATTCTCTTCCTTCTTTCACGTAGATCACATCCCCAACCTCCATTTCCCTCAAAACCCCCTCCATCTCCACGAAATAGAGGGTCAAACCCTCGGTCAACTCTCCGGCCAACTTTTCTTCTTCATTTCCGTGACTCGTTGGTCACTGTTTGGACTCCCTCTCTAACCCAATGGGTTCCTGCACTCATGGGGATCATTTTCCCAACAACTAAACGAGGTTTTAAACACCTTTCTCCTAGCCAACCGATTATCGTCCCTACCTGTCACCCACTTTTCCTCTCTCATCTCTCACCCATTTTAGCCCATTCTTGTGGTGTTGTTTCCCATTTTTCATACCCTACAAGACCTAGGAATTTAAATCAACAGTATGCTACAAAACAGATGGTGCACATATATTCAGTTTCTAGAGAGAGAAAGCAAGTGGGTTGAGGTGCTTACCTCAACAATGGTGTCTCCCTCTTGCCTTGCCTCCGTTTCTCAGCCTCTACTTCTCTTCCTTATCTCCTCAGTCTTTCTTTCCTTTTTCTGTTCTCTCACCCGAGACCAATTCTCTTTTTCTCTTCACTTTCTCTCTCTATATCCCTCTCTCTCTCTCTCTCTCCCCAAGACCAACTACCCTCTGCTGATTCTGCACCCCCCCCCACTCCCTGAATTCTACTCACACACACAACCCCACCCATACCCCCTTGAGTGTGTAACACTCAAGGTCACACACACACACACAACCGGCACACACACATGCACACACTGTTCTACACCCATATATATATATATATATATATATTCACTCTTTAATTATACACTCACAGGTACACACATATATTATATAAGTACCTTAAATTTATACATATATATATATATACATATATACATACATCCAATAATTATTATTATAACAATAATAATAATAATAATAATTAATTAACAATTGCAAGAATAAATAATAATAATAAAAAAAAAATTTTCATGTTATAACATCAAAACTCTTAGTCTCGAAAGAACAATGAACTCAAATTCTTAATAGTGGTGATTTTGAGTTACCAATGAGTATAGTCTTTTTACATTAATACCTCAATATCTTGGAAAACTAACGTTTAGTTTATGAGAGGACATATTCTTAAAATAGAATTTACACTCTAAATTAGAGATAATGGTATGACCAACATACTAATTTAATTAATTACTATAAATAGATTTAAAAACTTTGTATAATTTTTTACTATCGCACAAGCTATTTACTTAGAGTCATGCTTTGAAGGCTTCTAGTGTTGAAAGCATTATTTCAACCCATGTTTTTTTTTTTTTCATTTTTTAGGTGGGTGGGTAGGTGGGTAAACTTTGAAAATGTGACTAAAAATACATGTTTACTAAACCACGAGAGTTTGGTAAATAGCATCAAAATAACTTGAGTCTTGTAAATAAGTGTTAAAAACAATGGTCTTGTATTATATTTAAAATAGTATTGTGGGACTATTAAACATAATTTCCTTTACGTGACTCAAATACCGAATCCTTCATAACTATGGTGTAGAAGAAATGGTGTTGTCTAGCATATTTGGTCCATGCAAAGCTCATTTTTATTGGAACAATGCAAAAGAAGGAGAGTATTTAGATATTAACAATCTTAACTCAAGTTAAATACTCTTAACAAAATATATAACGCAAATTTAGTAAAATTTGTTGCAAACTTTGTATTGTGTTCTATTATTATAGGGTTCCATAAATAACTTCTTTACGGGTGAAATCCATTATCCATCTTCTCTTCCTTTTTCACTACTTTTTTTTTAAATTTCTAAAGATTTTCCTTCTTTCTTTCTCCTCTTTGTTTTCTCTTCTCTTCTTCCCTCAATTAACAAACCAAACAATGTGTAATATCGGTCCATAAAAACATGTATCATATTATATTTTCATTAAAAAAAATTAATAATTATGTTAACATTTTGGATCTATAAATTTATTTCATTTAAATGTTGAGTATTATTTTGTTCACTTTGTTAAGTAATTTGTTCTGCCTTTTATCTCATATTGTTTTAATCAATTACATTTGGCTTTTCCTTCCTCTCTCTCTCTCTCTCCGTCTTTATGAGAGCTTTCCTTTTTGCCCTAGTGCAATTTTCACTTCTCTTTTCCTAAGGCTTGGTTTGATTACGAGGAATTCAATACTAGAAAGTGAAACTAATAAAAAGTAAAGAAAAAAAAAAGTGAAAAAAAAAAATTCTTATATCTGTTTGGTTATGAAAAAAAATTAAGAAAGTGACAAGAAAATTATATTAAAAAAAAATCAAATTTCATATTCTAATTTTTTTTTTCAATTGGTAAAAAAAAATAATTTTTTTATATTCGTTATTTTTTATTGAAGAACAAGAGAGTCCCACCAAAAAAAAAAATGTTATTAATATAAAAAAAGAGTTCTCAAAAGATATTGTTGCTTGTTTCTTTAATATTTTATATATATATATATATGTGTGTGTGTGTGTGTGTGTGTGTGTGTGTGTAATATAAGAATTTGTATTAAGTCCAAATACTCAAAACTATCTTATCTTATTAAAATGATGAGCTTTTTTCAAATTTTTTTATTTTTTTTATTGAAGCACAAGAAAATTTTAGAAATACTATTTTATTTATATGAAATAAGAGTTCTAGAAAGATATTGTTACTTATTTCTTTAATATTATATATATTTACACACATGTAAGAAATTATGTTTTTTTATACAAACATGAACTCTTTTGATAATTTAATTGAATAGTAAAAAGATAAGGTACAAAGAGTTATATATACGAATCATAAATATATTTTAACACATAAATAAGTGAAACTAATATAGATTATAAACTACATTTCACCAGAAAAAAATAAAATTTTCCTTTGATTTTTTTAAGAAACAGAAAGTCACTTTTTTGAAAAACTTAGGCAGTTACATGTTTTCTATTTTTATGAAAAATTTTCTCTTTTATGTTAATCAAACTCTAAACAAATTTTAATTTTTTCCCTTTCCTTCACTTTCCATCACTCTCCACCTAACCAAACGAAGCTTAAGAGTTTTGTCTTTCCTTTGTGTTCTAGTGTGGGTTTCTATTTTGTTCCTCTTGGTTTTCTTCCTTTAGACTACAACTTCTTTATGGATTGTTTCCATTGTCTTGAATAGGGAGTCATGTCCGAAACAATTTAGAAGCTTGTAGGGAAGATTCTTTCAAAGAAAATGAACAATCGGGTGGATTCAAAGTCTACCATTAAAAATTGTTGAAATATGGGGTCCTTTGGAATTGTAGAGGTAGGAGAAAATATTTTCCTAATGACTTTTAGATGGAGAAGGTTTTGCAAGAAGGCTCGTGGAGTTCCAATAATAGTTTGATTTTGTTAAAAAAAAAAAACGGAGTCTAGGAATGAAAACCTATATCATTACTTTTGATTTCAGTAGATTTTTTGGTGAAACTTTGGGGATTCCCCTTTGAGTGAACAAGTGGGAAGAGAGATTGGTAATAAAATTGGTTCTTTAATTTGTTGGGTATAGATGTTGGTCTTTCTTCTATTAAGCCATGTGTAGAGGTTTCAGTTCAGTTAGTTAGTTGGTTTCAGTTCAGTTAGTTAGTTGGTTTCAGTTCAATTAGTTAGTTTAGTTAGTCTGTATATAAATAGACTTGGACAGATTGTAAACATAATTTATTCAATTCTTCATTCTTTCATTTTCTTCAATAATACATCTTTTCTTCCCTTCATATTCTGTCATGGTATCAGAGCAAGAAAACTCTGCTTCCGCAAATCCTAATCGTACCAGCTCTTTTGTTGAAGATTTCTCAAATCCTTATTTTCTTCATCATGGAGAAAGTCCTGGATCAGGTTTTAGTTTCACAACCTCTGAATGGTGAAAACTATTATACTTAGAGTCGATCGATGATAATGGCCCTAAATGCCAAGAACAAGACGGGTTTTGTTGATGGAACTTTTTCTTGTCCTGCAAATCGATCTAATCCACTTTTTGTTCAATGGTTCAGATGCAACAATATGGTTCTTTCTTGGATTTTAAACTCTCTTACGCAAGAGATTGCTGCAAGCGTTATCAGTTCCTCTATTGCTGCAGAGGTCTGGAACAATTTGAAGACCAGGTTTACGCAAGGTAATGGTCCGAGTCTTTTTCAACTCAAGAAAGATCTTTCATCATTAGTTCAAGATCAAAGTTCTGTTAGTACGTACTACACAAAACTCAAAGCATTATGGGACGAATTCTCAAATGTTAAGCCTATTCCTAGTTGTACTTGTAAGCCAGGTTGTTCATGTGGAGCTTTGAAGAAAGTGGTTGATCAGCATAATGATGAATATGTTGTTCGATTTCTAATGGGCCTTAACGATTCTTTTACACACATTCGTGGTCAAATTCTCTTAATGGATCCAATTCCATCCATTGACAGAGTCCTATCTCTTACTCTTCAAGAAGAAAAACAGAGGAAAGTTGTTGGATCTTCAATCTTGTCTGAATCTGCTGCTTTGTTTACCAAAAATATGGCCCCTGCATCGACTTTTTCAAGAAATGTCAAGAATTATCAAAACCCAAGATCATGATCAGTTTGTACTCATTGCGGTCTCCTTGGACATACGATTGATAAGTGCTATAAGCTGCATGGATACCCTCCAGGATATCGACAAAGTACAAGGACAAGAACACCTTCTGTTAATCAAGTTTCAGCATCTTCGAATGGCTTTGATGAAGCATCTAATGGTCCAAACTCTACTCCTCAATTCCCCTTTACTCAAGAACAGTGCAATCAACTTCTATCCTTTCTTCAAAACTCCTCACAACAACCATCAGCAATGAATGCCATAGCAAATTCATTGAGTCTATCAGGTATAGTTAATTCTCGTGATCATGTTTTCAAAATGACGAATTCTTGGATAGTTGACAGTGGTGCTACTGATCATATGGTCAGTTCTCTTTCCCATTTTACACCAACTATCTCTGTTGCAAACACTTCAGTAAAATTGCCTAATGGTATCTGCGTTCCAGTAACACACATTGGAACAGTCAAATTATCAGAATCATTGATTCTTGATAATGTTCTGTATGTCCCTTCTTTTTCTTTTAATCTCATATCAGTCAAAAAGCTTGCTGAACACTCATGCTGCTTTGTTTTTCTTGCTAATTTTTGCTTCATACAGGACCAACACTCTTAGAAGACGATTGGAGTGGCTAAACAAGTGGCTGGGCTATATTTGTTTCAAACATCTAATACACATTCTGCTGCCAATTCTAGTAAAATTTCTACTGTTAATTCTACTGTAAACAGTTCTTCTTTTGATCTATGGAATTTTAGGTTAGGTCATCCTTCCTTAAAAAGGATACAAATAATTCACAAATCGTTTCCTGATGTTACTACTTCTTCTACTTTTGATTGTAATACCTGTCCATTGGCAAAACACAAAAGATTGCCATTTAATACCAGTGATTCTATCAGTAATAAAATTCTCGATTTGATTCATATTGACATTTGGGGTCCCCTTTCTGTTGAGTCTATCACTGGTTTCAGATACTTCCTTTCAATTGTTGATGATTGCTCACGATGTACTTGGGTATATCTAATGAAAAATAAATCTGACACTCGCTTTCTTCTTCAGTCATTTTTTAATCTCATTGAGACTCAATTTGACACTCATATCAAAACTATTAGAACTAATAGAGGAAATGAGTTTCGTATGACAGATTTTTATGCTTCTAAAGGAGTAATCCATCAATAAACTTGTAGAGATACACCTCAACAAAATGGTGTAGTTGAGCGTAAACATCAACACCTACTCAATGTGGCACGCTCAGTCCGCTTTCATGCCAATCTACCTCTTAATTTCTGGAGTGAATGCATTTTAACAGCAACTCATTTGCTCAATCGAACTCCATCACCTCTGTTATCCAATAAAAGACCATATGAAATTTTGTTTTCTAAGCCACCAAATTACTCAAATCTTAGAGTATTTGGTTGCCTATGCTTTGCATCAACTCTCTCTCATAATCGTTCAAAGTTTGCCCCTAGATCTCATCCTTGTGTGTTCATTGGATATCCATATGGAACAAAAGGACATAAACTCTAGGATTTGGAAACTAATGTTGTTTTTCTGTCCAGAGATGTTACATTTCGAGAATCTGTTTTTCCATTCAAAACAGGTTATGATCTTCCTACAAAATCACTTGTTCTACCTGTACCACAAACAGATAATGCTACCTTTGATTATCCTCAAACTCAGGATACTTTCACTTCAATTCCAGAAACTACTGAGTCAGTTTCTGTTTCAATCCTAGTTTCAAGCCCAGTTTCATTTCCAGAAAATTCACCACCCAATCCTGAGATAGTTCATTCCCAATTATCAACTAGACAATCCACTTGAATTCATAAGCAACGATCTTATCTTGCAGATTATTATTGCAGCTTAGCCAAAATTACAGATGCCACTTCATCATCTAACTCGAGTGAAGGTTCATCCTTAAGTATTCCATATCCACTATCTTCCTTTATATCATATTCAAATCTGACCACCTCACATAGAGCTTTCACACTTGCTATATCCTCACATAACGAACCTAATTCTTTTGGAGAAGCCATTCAACACAGTCAGTGATGTGATGCCATGGCTACTGAAATCAAAGTCTTAAAAGATAATAAAACTTGGACCCTTACTCCTTTACCTCCTAACAAACATGCTATTGGATGTAAATGGGTTTATAAGGTGAAATACAACTCTAATGGGTCTATTGAACGGTATAAAACCCGATTAGTTGCTAAGGGCTATACACAACAAGAGGGATTGGATTATCTGGAGACTTTTTCACTAGTTGCAAAACTGGTTACTGTCAAGGTACTCTTAGCCATAGCCGCATCTAAAAACTGGTCATTGCACCAATTAGATGTCAACAATGCATTTTTGCATGGAGACTTAGAAGAAGAAGTTTATATGTCCCTTCCACAAGGTTTTTCCTGTAATTCAAAAGGTGTTGCAGCCCAGGGGGATTTCATGCCCACTGTCCAGTCAAATTCTGCTAATCAGCTTGTATGCAAATTAAACAAATCTTTGTATGGTCTAAAACAGGCATCAAGGCAGTGGTTTTCTAAATTTTCTACTGCTCTGTTGAAACATGGTTTTATTCAATCCTCAGCTGATCCAACTTTGTTTACAAGACAGAAACACAGCTCTTTCATTACTTTATTGGTATATGTCGATGATATCATCATCACCAGCAATGATGATTCAGCAGTAAATGACTTAAAGAAATTTCTTCATTCTCAATTCAAGCTCAAAGATCTTGGAGCTTTGAAGTACTTTCTTGGTCTTGAAATTGCAAGATCAACGAAAGGGATAGCTGTTTCACAAAGGAAATATGCTTTGGAGATATTATCGGATTCAGGCTACCTGGCTTCTAAACCTGCCTCATTCCCAATGGATCAAAATCTTAGACTCTCCAAAACAGAAGGAACACCTCTTGAAGATCCACTCTGTTACAGAAGATTAGTGGGCAGACTTCTTTACCTAACTATAACGAGACCAGATTTTGTCATTTGCAATTCAAATCTTAAGCCAATATGTAGCAGCACCTACTGATGTGCATTTGGCAGCAGCCTATCGAGTGTTAAGATATATCAAACACAACCCTAGGCCAAGGAATTTTTTTTCCCTCCTCAAGTGACTTACAACTCAAAGCTTTTTGTGATGCAGACTGGGCTACTTACAGGGACACTAGGAAGTCGATCACTGGTTTTTGTATTTTCCTTGGACAATCACTTGTTTCATGGAAATCCAAGAAACAGAACACGGTGTCTAGATCCACAACAGAGGCTGAATATCGTGCGATGGCAACTACTACATGTGAAATAACGTGGCTGCAACACTTGCTCAAAGACTTGTCTATCCCTCAAACCAAATCAGCTTTACTTTTCTATGATAATGAGGCTGTTGTCCACATATCTTCCAACCCTGTTTTTCACGAACGAACCAAGCATATTGACATAGATTGTCATATTGTTCGGGAAAAACTCTTGGCAAGAACCATCAAGACCTTGCATGTTTCATCCATTCACCAAGTAGCAGATATCCTAACTAAGCCCCTCGGCTTCAACTCTTTTTCTAGTATTCTTTCCAAGATAGGGTGTCATTGACATTTACACTCCATCTTGAGGGGGAGCATTAAGCCATGTGTAGAGGTTTCAGTTCAGTTAGTTAGTTGGTTTCAGTTCAGTTCAGTTAGTTAGTTGGTTTCAGTTCAGTTAGTTAGTTTAGTTAGTCTGTATATAAATAGACTTGGACAGATTGTAAACATAATTTATTCAATTCTTCATTCTTTCATTTTCTTCAATAATACATCTTTTCTTCGCTTCATATTCTGTCATCTTCTAAAGGCCAACAAAAATTCTTGCACATTCGGGTTACTGTTGAGATCAATAAACCTTTATGCTATGGGTGCAAACTTAAGAGTTAGAATGGGGTTGTTAACTGGGTTGAGTTCAAGTATGAAATACTCCCACAATTATTTTATTATTATGGTCTTATTGGCTATGATGAGAAAGCATGTTATCAAGTTTTCCAAGATAGTAAATTTGGAAATAGAAGGAAGAACCGATATGGTCCATGGTTGAAGGCCTAGAGTCCCACCCTTCGATTTTTACAACAGGGAGTTTCAAAGGTCACTACTATGTCACCATCTTCATCCTAATCTGATTCTTAGAATAGTACTAGTGGTAAGGAAGTCAATGTGCAATTTTTGCCTGAAATGGAAAAGGAGACGATGGTGAGAGAGGGTAGTTAGTGGCACGTTGCCCACAATGCCAGGGGTGGTGCACATAGGAGTTGTAATAGTTGGGATGGCTGAGGTTGTAGTACCAAAAAAACTAGGAACAGTCGATTCAGATAGAAAAAAGTGTGAAGTTGGGGATTGTTGTTACCAGTTTTTTTGAACACACATGATTCCCTTCAAGACTTTCTTACAAGACAAGGGTCAGAAGTCACCAGATTGGCCCGGTATGGCCACTACGGTGTTTAAGTTAGAAGAGGAATTGAACAAAAGATTAATTTCGAAAGTAGAGTTTTCCATAAGTTAGGGCATACTTTATGTTCTTATTTATAGGTAAAGATTGTGTTGATTCCAATAAGGATTAGGATCGAAAAGATCGGGTTTAGAGTGTATCCATTCATGGAATTTCTTTATTGAACTCTCCTTCCCGAATTAGGCTTGTAGCATGACTCTAATCAATAGTAAGTTCGGTAGACTCCTGGCTCACTGCAACCCTTCAAATCATTGCCCTTCAGACCTCTATAGTATTTTTATCCAGACTTGAATAGTTTGGAAGCGATTGAAGTTGGTCCTACTCTAATAAAGGGCCAATTAGCACAACAACATGGCCCATTATTTGATGTTCCAATTGATAAGACTAATATGCAACAAGGGTATCAGGTTAATATGGTTGGACCATGTATGTTACAGACCACAAATGTTGAACCCACTTTGAGTTTTTAAGTGGAGTGAAAGGAACCCAGCCTTTAAAGGTTCATTCTAGATTAGGGAAGAAGTCAACTAGATATTTATGAATTGGGAAAGTTCATTTGCAGAAGTTGGTGGGTGAGGACTGTGTTGCTGCTTCGGCTAAAAATGTAAACGTAGTTTTTTCGAGGTTGAATTGCCTAATTGTGTGAGGAAGTTTTGTTATGAATAAGATACTGAAGCCAATTTGTCTTTGAATTTGATTAATTCTACAGATATTGATATGGTTCGAGGGCTATCTTCAATTGTAGATGCTTGGGTTGATAGTCTTTTAGACCGTATGGATTTTATTACTGATGAAGTGCATGTGGCGGAAGCCAACTTTAAGCGACCCCCAAGTCTCCAAATGAAGCTTATTTCCTAGAATTGTCAAGTGGTGGGGAACTCCCTGACAGTTCATGATCTTAAGGAGTTAATTCAACTCTATTCCCCTCAAATTATCTTTTTTTATCAAAAACTAAAATGTCTCTAGTTTTATTCCTCAACTTGCACGAGGTTTGTGGTGTTATCAGTGTTTATGAGTTGATCTAGTAGGACGTGCAAGAGGTTTGGCAATTTTCTATTAGTCTAGTTCAGACATTAAACTTGTGAATCAGTTTAGTTGAGAAGCTACACATTACCCAAGTTACTGATCATGATAGATACTTGGGTTTACCTTCGATAATTGGTAGATCAAAGAAGGATTTGTTTACCTCCATTCAATAGCTGGTGGAATCAAGAACTAGTGGTTGGAAAAAAAATAAAAAACAGAAGTTGTTGTCTGCTGCAGGGAAAGATTGTAGCTACAACTATCCCGTCATATGCGATGTGAATTTTCAAATTGCCAATTCGAATTTGTAAAGAAATCACATCTTGGATTAGTAATTTCTGATTTCTGGTGGGATCAAAAGTTAGATGAAGTTGGCACATAGGGATGCAAAAAAGGCCTACAGGCCGGGCAAGTTTGATCGAGAGTCAGGCCGGATTATTATGCGTTTACGCCAAATTAGCAGGTCAGGTCAAGCTCAGAGAATAAGGTCCCTACCCTAGCCCGGTCTTACCTCTTAATATGGACTTGCAGGCCAAAAAAAAAATTTAGAAAAAATTACTAAAAAGTTTTTAAAATAAAATTTTCAATCCAAGAAATTCCTAATACAATTCTTCTATTTAAAAAGTCCCAAAAAAAAAATCTTTTAATACAAAAAAATTCAATTATTAACTTTCATCTAACACTGTAAAAAATATTATTGATTATACTAAAATGGCCTTTAAGATATATTTTTAAAAAAAAAAAGAGACTAAAAAATTTATAAAATTAAATTTTTCAATCCCAAAAAAATCATAACATTTTATAAAGTAATATTTTATTTTATAGGCATTTTAGATAAATTAAAAATTTTGTGGTTTTTTTGAATTGAATAATTTTTTTTATCTATTATTTAGTATTTTTTAAAATGTATCTTGAAGGTTATTTTAGTCTAATTAATAATATTTTCTAACGACGTTAAAATGAAAGTTAATAATTAGACTTTTTTGTATTAAACTTTTCTTTTTCAGATCTTTTAGATTAGAAAAAAATATTTCATGGACTTTTTAGATTGAAAAGATTATTTTAAGGATTCTTTAGTATTTTTTTCAAAAATTTATTTTAAAATTGTAATTAAGTCATAGATAATTACATCAATAAATAATTAACAAATAAAATGTTAACGTATAATAGATTAGAAAATTATAAAAGTTACAATTGATGAATAAATTTTTTTTTTTTGGTTGTGCAAATGATTTAATAATTTGAATGAAAAGTATGAAGACAAGTATTTGATATATAAGAGGAGCTAATATTCTTTAATATTTACATGTATGATAATGGTGTGAAGTTTGAATTGTGATATAAAAAGAAATTAAATAGATACTGATTTGCCAAGTTGGAAGTATATCAAATAATAATAAATAATAAGAACATTTGAATTGGAAAGTAATGAATAATTATTTTATGTTTTAAAGAGTTGAATTTATGATTTTTAAGTGTTCGAACTTGTAAGAATCGGATTTCAGGCCAGATTTCAATCCAAAAAATCAAATCAAAACCCGAAGTAGAGGTACCCAGCTAGAGCCGAGCCAGGCCGGGCTGCGGGCCATTTGTGCACCCCTATAGGCACAGTTTGGATGTTTTGAAAAGAGAAGGGAGTCTGGGATTTCGGGACTTATTTAGTGCTTTCAATTTGGCTTTGTTTCAAAAACAAGCATGGCGGATTCTACAAGATCCGAATTCACTTGTTTCTCGACTTTTGAAACATAGATATTTCCATTATGGCACTCTGTTGGAGGGAAGATGTCCCTCTTGGATATGGAGAAGTTAACAAGTATTTTGGAGGGGCAAAGAGTGTTATTGGCAGGTTTACAACAGAGTAGGGGATGGTTATTCTATGAGGGTTTGGGATGATCTATGGCTCCCAAAACCTCCTCCTTTCAAGCCCTCTACTCATCGGCATAGTGTTGCTAATGGTGCTCATGCCAAAGTTATAGATCATTTTTCTGGTGATGGTAGGAGTTGGCAGGTCACGAAGGTTTCTCCAGACTTTGATGTGACTAATGCTAATTTTATTTTGCAAATTCCCTTGGGCGGATTTCAGTATCATGAAAAGTTAGTGGATTTTTTTACAAAACATTAGTAAGTTTTTTTTATTATTTAACCCGACAAACGTAAGATTTTACTTATTTATTAAATCTATTTTTATTTTTTAAAATCACATCTTTAGATACAATTTCAAAGTTAATTTTTTAACGAAATCACATCTTCAAGATGTGAATTTGAAATCGCACTTTAAAGATGCGATTTTAAACCAATAACGATCGCACTTTAAAGATGCGATCTTAAACCAATAATGATTTGGAATGACTTGCACAAAGTAACAAGGATTTGAGATAACTCTCAAATTTTTGTTGGTTTGAAGAATATGCGATTTCAAACTTGCATTTTGAAGATACGATTTAAAAACTACATGAGTTTAGTAAATATGTAAAAACCTACATAAGTCAAATTAAATCAAACCCAAACTACAGTAGATTTGATAAAAAATTCCAAGTTAGTGTGGCAGTATTCTCCTCATGGTCTGTACACTATTAAAATTCTTTCTTCCTTCGGTTTTAAAAAAAAAATATATATATATATATATTTTGATTCAATTACATTTGATTTTGCAAAACTTGATTGAATAAAATTATTTAGAAACAATATATAAATAATGGCTATAGAACAGTCTTTCCATTGAACATCTTCACGAGGTGAGAGAGCAGCTGCAAATGATCCAAAACTGTGAAATGGCCTATCATACCCATATATAGTATTGGTAATAGCACCCTTATAAATATTAGAAGGCACCTACCTCACTAGTCACTCCAAGTTGCTCAAATATCACTCAACTATTTACCTCCGTATGTTTCATAAATTTTGCCAGCGAAAAGAAAAGGAAAGCAAAATAATTTCTCCTTTTTTTTTTTACTCCAAAAAAAGTTAGAAAATATCTACTTTTTTACATTGTCCTTTTATTTCCCTCACTAAATTTATAAACCACCTTTGCCGCTTCTGCTCCTACCACTCTCTCGACTGCCACCACCCCTGCTTCCACCTCCACCTCCACCTCCACCTCCAGTGCTCTTGCCTCCATTTTTTAGCACTGCAGGCTGTAGCAACCCAAGATGCTTTCTGGGATAACTGCATGGTGAAGGTTAAAGATTCTAAAACAGGGTTTAGTTCAACCAGTCTCTGCTGGTATACATAGCATAGCCTCCTCCGCAGGGTTTGTTGGCACTAGCAGTCTAGCACCATGATAATTTCTGTGACACTGCAAAGAGGAAATGAAGGCACCAAACAATGCACACGTCTGTCTACAAAATGGCCCAAGTGTGGGTGGAGTTAAAGACACTGGGTTCTACCCAATACGTTTCGAGGTACTGGACAAGCATCCAAGAACCTGACTTGCAAATCCAATAATCCATTGCACCTACTGGCAGTCTAACGAATACATAATATAAGAATAATCAGTTGTCCAAAAGGTGAGAAGCTTATGCATGAATAAGCGGCACAGATTCTAAAGATGAAAGAACCACAAATACAGTTCATGCCTCCTAGCAACAGTTCCATCACTCCTCCATTTTGCTCATTGCAGTTCCATATGGTAATTCTGTGTCTAACCCGAGGTGGGATAAGTTGGGAAGAGATTTTGGTAATATCCTCGAGGTCTCATGTTAAACTCCCACCCCAAGAGCCATTTAATTTTATATATATCTGTGTGTGTGTGTGTGTAATGGTAAGTTCCGTTTCTTTGAAAAATTGTGTCAGAAGATTTAACAACTGCATTGTGCGGTGACTTCAGGCCATGGCAAACCATTTATTGAACCAATAAGCTACTGAGTTTGTTGAAGATCAATAATTATTTAGACAAAGCAATTACTAATAATTCTAAATGTTAATGCACCGATAATTGGGGTGCATCAATGTATCCTTCGGTTCAAGGATTCCAATGGCAACCATTGACTCCTGAAAATTGGTAATTCGAATAGTAATTGGGTCAAGGTCCTAAAAATTCAAGAATGTCGGACACCTTGCTAGTATAATATTCAGGGCAGACGTGGTTTGATGGGTCTTGAAGGGTAGATTGAGTCGTCACACCTGCAACCATAGCAGCTACATGAATATGAATACTAGGCTAATGAACAGAGAACAGCTTTGATAGTACAGGTACAAAGAAAAATAATTGGCATTTTACAAGTGAGAAAACTACAAATCTTCTTGTTGGAAAATTAAGAGAAACCTTCTACCTGAAAGAACTAGAAGAGTTCTGCAGCCAGCACTCTGTCCAAATAAAATATCAGTGTCCAATCTGTCACCCACCATACACATTTTGGAGGTAGTGATGTGAAATCTGCAAAACAAATAAAATAAGAGGACATTTTTATACACTACTTCCCTCCATGGCTTAATGGTCAATATATAATCTAACAGCTCTAGAACTGTATAAATACTAAAGGAGATGAACAAAAAACAAAACCCAATGCTTATTAATATGCGGTGGTTCCATATTCTCCACAATATACATGTACCCTACCACTTCATCAGTACTTATTTTACCTTTTTTGGGAAAACAAGTAAAAACATCAATCATTAAGAACAAAACCATGAACACTCAGGGAAAACCATTTTAAAGGCCATCACCTAATGTGGTCAGGCATGTGTGGGTTGAAGAGTGGGGTGCACTGGTTATAGACCTAATCTTTTGCATTATTTTGCAAACAATGGCAGCCCTCATGCTCAAACTCACTTTTCACAACTTGCACCCCAAGCATTTAGTATGCACCAAGCAATGGGCCCTACCAACAAAACAACTTAAAAAGAATTCTCTCATTAATAATTCCACAAGTAATGGAAAATCAAACAGTAGCAAGCATGCATTTTGGTAAGCCTCAATTGACAAAATCCCATAGCACTTCAACAAATTTGCATATTTCAGAAAGAGGACAAATGGACTGAATGACTCGAATTTTTAGGGAGTAATACTACTATACCCAAAACATTTTCCCAAAAGTAAAATCCTGAATGCCAAGACAATATCTATTTGCAACACATTAAATCATGAAATGATGTACATCTAATCAAATCCTGCCACATCCTAAGAAGCACGGACATGGACACAAGGACATGGACACGGAAACGGACACGGACACACGGATGCGGTATTTCTCCAAAAAAAATATATGACCAAATAATAAAAATCTAACATTATTTCAATTAAAAATATCATAAAAGCACATAAATCACAAAAATCTTATTGTGATATTAAAATAACAAAGCCATTAGATAAAAATTTAACTTATTTAAGAGTTTCATTTAATCATTAACATCCATAATTGATGATCCAAAACAAATTTACTAACTAATATGTACAACATATATATGTGTGAATAACAAAAAAAAACAGATGTGAAGAGGAGAAAATAAGGGAAAATCCAACAAAAAAATGTGTAGTACATGTCCTAACGTGTCCAAAACGTATCCGAAATTTGGAAAAAATAAAAAATTTGGACACTCTTTTGTGTGTCCGACACGTGTTCGGAAAGTGTCCCGAGTGTCGGTGTCGGTGTTAGTGTCTGTGTTTCATAGGCCACATCATTTTGTAAACTACTTTTGGAAAGAAAAAAATTGACAAACTTAGAACTTTATATTTTAGGACTATTCAATCAGTTAAAATCCTATGATTTCACTTTTGACTTCTATACCAGGCATTCAGGTGGCTTCCAATGCAGATTAATAATTCAGCAGTTAAATATGAGAGTAGAGAGTATGAGTGAAGGCCCCATTGTGAGTCATGGGCCCGAGATGATACAAATACAATTATGTAGAACTACAAAAAATATTCTGCTTACTTTTGTAGTAAAAAGTCCATCAAAAATGTTGATGGTTTTCCAACTACAATAGGCTCTTTTTGAGTTGACCCACGTATGGCTGCAACCATACATCCTGCACCTGAAACCAAAAGTTGAAAATTATAAAGCTGCAACGTGCAGTGAATTACTGCACATCAAGTTTGGGTTCATTAAGGAAGAACTTGATGTGAAAGATTACCAGGCCACTCTTGTAGTTCAGTCATATGTCCCACTGCATCACGGTTGGTAGCAATGAAGAGACATCCTGGATTTTCACGTATGCACAGAGTTCCATACCTGCCAGTTAAAATACTAAATAGTAAAAAAAGTAGTGATTCTTATAAATGTAAATGAGCTTCCGTGATCGGGAGGCCCTTAGAAAAAGTCAAAATTTGTATAAATAAATATTATTTTTTTGCTGCTTACCACCATGCTATCTTTATTTTTTGTCACCACCATGTTATCTTAGTTATGCATTTCTATCTAGAAGCCCAAATGTTGGTCATTTGAGCATATATTCAGCTGGTGCCAAGGCCCTGCTCGGATCATCATCCAGTTCTTCTAAACTGTGGTGGTTTCAGTGAAGGTAGAAGCCCTTTCAGATTTGAGAACATGTGACTTGAGGCAGAGGGCTTTTCTGATCTGGTCAGGGGGTGGTGGCAATCGTATGTGGTTAGGGGCTCGCCAACCTTTTGCATTGCTAAGAAGTTAAAAATGCTCAAGGAGGACCTGAGAAAATGGAACAAAGAGATTTTTAGAAATATTAGTGTTCAGAAAAAGCAAATCCTGCAGCAGCTTTCAGATCTGGACAGGGAAGAACAGCTTGGTCCTTTGCCAGAGGGAAAGAAGGTGGAAAGGGAAGGTCTGAAGGGTAGATTTAGTACAGTTGTGAAGGCTGAGGAGACTTCATGGCGTCCAAAATCTCGAGCCATTTGGTTAAAGGAAGGAGACCGCAATACTGGTTTTTTTCCATAGGACAGCCTCGGCTCACTATAGGAGGAACAAAATCTCATCCATTGTGATTGAGGGTCAGTACCTTACGGAAGAAGGAGCTGTGAAGGGAGGGATTGTGGAGTTCTACAAGAAGCTGTATTCCGAGCCGAATCATTGGAGGCCAGAAGTGGATGACTTGGTGGTGAGATGGTTGAATGGTGAGGAGGTGGCTGTTTTGCAACTTCCTTTTACAGAGGAAAAAGTGCTGGAAGCGTTAGGGGCCTGTGATGGTGACAAAGCACCGGGTCCTGATGGATTTTCCCTAGCTTTCAATAAGTATTGTTGGCGTGTGGTGGGAGGGGAAGTGATGGAGGTTTTCAGCAGCTTTCATAGGGATGGAGGTTTTGAGAAGAGTCTTAATGCTTCTTTCATTGCTCTCATCCCTAAAAAAGAAGGGGCAAGCAACATCAAAGACTTTAGACCAATTAGTTTGGTGGGGAGTGTGTACAAATTGCTGGCTCAAGTCTTATCTCGGAGATTGCGGAAGGTTATGTGCAATATCATTTCTAATGGTCAAAATGCATTTGTGGAGAGCAGGTAAATTCTGGATGCGGCCCTTATAGCTAAAGAGTGCATTGATGAGAGACAAAAGATCTATGAAGCACGGACACTCTATTTTGGCTCGGACACCGACTCTCTCGGACACTTCCCGGACACATGTCCGAATACTTGAATCATGAAGGTTGATGATAAAATGAAGAAGTTCTTTATTTTTTATCTAATAACTTTCTTATTTTAATATCTTAATAATATTTTTTAAATTTATATAGTTTTTATATCAATTTTAATTAAAATAACATTAGGTTTTTATTATATGGTCATATAAAAATATAAAAAATTTATATATATTCAACATGTCCCTAACGTGTCCGTGTCCCACTTTTTTAAGAAATAACGTGCCTGCATGTCCGTGTCGTGTCGTATCTATGTCCCGTGCCCGTGTCTCGTATCCGTATCTGTGCTTCTTAGCAAAAGATGAAAAAAAAAGGCATTGTGTGCAAGCTAGACATTGAGAAGACTTATCATCATGTTAATTGGGCTTTTTTGATGAACTTGATGTGGAAAATGGGTTTTGGGGAAAAGTGGAGGAGGTGGATGAGCACATGTGTCGGGTCCGTCTCATTTTCAGTTTTACTGAATAGATACTCAGTGGGCTTCTTCAGGTCCTTGCGGGGATTGAGACAGGGGGATCCATTGTCTCCCTTTTTATTTGTGATTGTGATGGAGGCTTTCAACAAGTTCATAAGCAGAGCTGAGGAGATAAGTCTCATTAGGGGTTTCCTAATGAAGGATAGAAGGGGGAACGAGGTTGTGATTTCTCATCTTCTGTTTGCAGACGATACCATTAACTTTTGTGAACCTTCTATCAGACAGCTCCGGTTTATCAAGTGCATCTTGGTTTGCTTTGAGGCCATGTTGGGTTTGAGAATCAACTTGTCTAATAGCACTATTTTCCCGGTAGGTGAGGTCCAGGGCATTGATCTTCTGGCCAATTCTTTGGGGTGTAAAGTGAAGTCCTTCCAAGCTACCTACTTGGGCCTTCCGCTCGGAGCTTCGACAAGGTCTTGTGCTTTATGGGACCCTATGGTAATCGTTTTCAAAGAAAGCTAGCAGGGTGGAAAGGGCAATTGCTCTCGAAAGGAGGTAGACTTATCCTTGTGATGAGTGTCCTTGGTAACATGCCTACCTACTTTATGTCTTTGTTTCTGATTCCAACCACAGTAGGAAATAAGTTAGAAAGGATTCGAAGAAAGTTTCTTTGGGGTCACGAGGGTGATAGGAGAAAAATTCACTTGGTGAGTGGGCATAAAGTGAAGAAGCCTCTGTCCTTGGGAAGGTTGGGGGTGAAGGACCTTAAGATTTTTAATAAGGCTCTTCTTGGTAAATGGTTGTGGAGGTTCGGTCTTGAAGAGGATGAGCTATGAAGGAGGGTTATTACAGCCAAGTATGGGTGTGGGGGAGGGGGGTGGAGGTCGGCTGGGGTAGTAGGGGTTAGGGGCTATGGGGAGCAATCAGGGGTGTATGGGAGGAGTTTCAAAAGAGAGTTAGATTTGATGTAGGTTTGGGGTCTCGAGTGAAGTTTTGGGTGGATATTTGGAGTGGGGAAGAGTCTCTGAGGGAGTTGTTTCCGGTTTTATATGGTTTGGCTGTTGACAGGGGGTCTTGGGTGAGCAAGAGTATGGAAAGGGTTGGGGAGAGATTGGTTTGGAGTCCTAGGTTTAGAAGGGCTTTTTCAATTGGGAATTGGAAGAGGTGGGGCACTTTCTTAGCATCATTCAAGGAGTGTGAGTGAGAGAAGGATGTTAGGGTGTGGTTGCCATCTAAACGGTCTTTTTCTGTTCAAACCTTTTACAGGAGCTTGACAAATTTTGCAGATTTGGAATTTCCTTGGTTTTTGGTCTAGCACTCAAGGGCCCTCCCAGGGTTGCGTTTTTTGTTTAGGAGGCCTCGTGGAAAGCCATCCTAACAGCAGAAAAATTGAAGCGAAGAGGTTTCCATGTGGCAAGTTGGTGTTACATGTGTAAAGAAGAGGGAAGAAAATGTAGATCACATTCTTATCCACTGTTCAGTGGCAAAGGAATGTTGGAATCTGATTTTTGCTATTTTTGGGTATTTCATAGTCCTTCCTTACTCAGTTAAGGAGCTTTTGTTGGGATAGACTAGCATTAAGATGGACAGGGAGATGAAGAAAATCTGGAAGATGGCTCCGGCTTGTCTCATGTAAAGCCTGTGGAAGGAGAGAAATAATAGAATTTTTGGGAGAAAGGAGCAGTCCATAGTGTCTTTGAAAGATAATTTTCTGAGATTACTATTTTTTTGGGCTAAAGAGGTTCTCCCTGTAAATGCTTTAGATGTGATTTCTTTTTTGGAGTCGCTAAGATCCATGTAAATTTGTAGTGATGGGTTTGCCCCCCTTGGGCACCTTATTAATATACTCGTACTTATCAAAAAAAAATTACAATGCACATGTTTGTAACCTATTACATTTCAGTATTCTCAAAAAACACAACCATTCGAACATAAATCTCATTTGCAAGTCCTCTAACAATTTTTTTGTAAAAAAATTCTTTATTGTCAATAATTGTCATCTATCAAAAAAGCAAGTGTCTTGTGTGCTATAGTGATGCATCAGAAGTGAATACATCTTTAAGGATCTCAGAGAATTGAATGCATAAAAGTTAAAAACCTGGATAATCTCTACAAATAATCCCACCCACCTCACTGAGCCCACCACCACCCAAGCAAACAAATTTTCTTCTATCTTGTGTCCGGGATTGGGGGTTGGTTCTTGTCTTGTATATAATCATCATCTATCATAAAGCCATAGTGTCTTGAGGGATATAGGGATGCATTAGACAGGTGAATAAACCTTTTAAGTATCTTAGAGAATTGAATGCATAAAATTTAGAAACCATGATTAAATCACAATAATCCCACCCAAGTTGACCCAACCCCCACCAAAACAAACCAATTTTCTTCTCTCTTGCATGCAAGATTGGGGGTTGGCCATTGTCACCAACTTTTCATATCAGCAATTCTTGTCACCTTGCAACAAAGGTTCCTCATACTAGTACAATAAGATGAGGGCTCATGGTAATCTTAGAGGAGAGCAAAGCATTAAATTGTTAGCATCTTCATGTAGGCCCATCCAAGCAAGTGGTAAGAAATTGTGTAAGTTGATCCAGTAATAGAGCTTAGATAGGAGATCTAGTATCTGAATACTCTTTTTCTACTCTTTTACAGACAGGATATATCCAGTAGGACCAGTACAACCATGGTTTAAAGCCACAACTGAGACTAAGACATATCTCCTGCGTAGATGCACCTCAGTCTTGAATCCTTCCAAGACAAGAACAATACACATTCCAAGTATCAACTGAGATTACCTCGTCTTGGGATGTATTACAAGACATCTTGCGTGTATCACCGAAGACATTGTCATCTCGTCAAGAAGTCGTGTAAGATGACCCTCGATACACTGCGATAACATTATCTTGCAAATTAGATTAAATGAAACAATAACAGCCGCTCATCTCAGTTACAATTTGATGTTTAAACACATCCTTGCATCTCCCAAGTATAGAACTCAATTCCAAATACCTTGAATAGTGATTAGATCTTCTGGGTAATTCTCCAAAGGCAATCTACTCTTCAAAGGTCAATTATGTGCTTCTCCAAAAGTCTCACTTTCTATATCCATTCTCAAATTTTAACGGTGCATGATCTCTTGCACTCCTCTTTTATTTTTTTTATTTTTGATAGGAAAGTAGCCATTGGAGTGGAAGTTGAACCTGGGACCATCGATTTAATTATTTATTTATTTATTATTATTATTATTATTATTATTTTGACATCAAGTAAAACTCTCCCTCACTCTCACAATCAAGAGACTCTCATTATCTATTTTCATTTTCCAATTGTGCGTCCATTCCTTTTATTTATTTATTTTAATGATATCAACTAAACGCACTCATTTTTTCATTCCAAATAAAAGGTGTAATGGTTAATAATTGAGTAGCCTGATAGGGCCTAATTGATAATTCAGACAATGTTGTGTGTTAGATGATATATTCTGCTGATACATTCATTTTAATGGAATTTTTTGAACCTTATATCTAGCATATCATTGTGTATCAACCGTTATTGATCTGCGATATCATGATAAACTCATCTCAGGGCCCTCCGAGTTAGTGACTGATACTAGGACTTTGAAGTTTGAACTACAGGTACACCCTCCTTAAACACCATCTTTCAAATGCATGTGACTGGCAAGTCAAGATTAGGAACTAGCAATTAAAATTTTCCATCTAAGAGATTATAGGTGGTGGACTAGTGAGTTCGGGTTCCTTAATGAGGAGGTAGTACACATAGAATGGAACGGGGATCAAAGAACAAACTCAGACTGAGTGGAGTGGAGTGGAGTGGAGTGGAGTCGTCCAGGGAAAGGAAGACCAAGATTGGCAGTAAGAGGCCAAGAGTGTATTTTGTCTAAGCTGAATAACAGAAAGAAAGAATTCAAGGCATTCATTGCCTAAAAAGGCTTACTAGTCCATAAGTTTTATAGTCTAAGGGTACACTACCTAGTTGGACCAAGATCCAGAATGAAAGAGCTAACTGGACCTTCCCACTAGTGAGCATAAACTTCCCAACTTGGCAAATGAAACCATGATGGTGTGCTCAAGTTGAAGTGGCACAAGAGAAATACATATCTCCCTCCCACCCTGCATGCAGATTGATCATGAAACAATTCACCACCCTTTTGACCATAAGTGTGGAGCCATGACTTTGCAAGGGTCACAACATCAACTGCCAAGTCATGAAACCCTAAAGATCTCAAGAAGTCGGCAATGTGAAGTTGAGTCACTAGTCACAACTCACACCACTAACTCGTAAAGCTTTGCCCCACTCCCAACCCTATGCAAGCATCATTATGTCAAGGTGATTTACTATATAGAAACTTTAAAGAGGCCTTGAGGTCTTGGTCAATATAAATGACCACTTCAGCTTGAGTTTCAATTTTGCTTCATTCCTTGTACCAAGATCCATGACCAAGGTAGGTCAAGCATTAGTGGTCTAATGAGATGTTAGGTTGTCACCATGGGCAGGCCCATGTGCTGCTACCATGCATCTAAAACTAGAAATGATGCATATAGCTAGTAGTACCAAGTGCCTACATTTCATCGCCAGCATGCATGCCACATGCAGAGCGGATGCAAATGTGCACCTTATTGTACACCAAAGTGTCACCTCCACATAAGTTTAGCTCACCTCACTTGTCAAACGGCCGCTTCTAAAGGGTGGCAAGCTTATGCACCCCTTCCTACGTGGTAGCGAAAAAGGAGAAAAAATGGAACAGATCCTTATCTCAAACATCAAAGCAACATGGAAAGTTAAAGTTCAATATCCTACTACTAAGGGCCTCAGTTTGGTTGATCCCACATCAGCTTGCAATCGGACCTTGTGCCTACTTCATTTGGGTCCAGTGCCTTCAACTATGATCATAAAGCATCCTCATTTTTCTACATGGTATCAAAATTCAGCAGTAGTTTAATCAAGGAACCTGCTGTTTTGTTGTCAAATGCAATGGGTTTTGAAGTAGTTATGAGAACCAATATTTTAAGATTGTTTCACAAGTCACTAGGGATAAATTGGAATTGGAAAATCTCTTTTTTGGGATCTTGCCGAAGATGTCTAATTGTGCTTCAAAATATCTAATATTCTTGCTCTCTTTCTCATGAAAGAAGCCATGGTAGAGCGTTCTTAGATAGTAGAGTCATGGAAGAATGTTGTTTGGGTAACAATAACAGAGTGGCAATGTCAAATTACAGTTATCCTACAGGTTCAGTATTCCATAATCCATTATATCAATGGAATAATAGGCCACGAGGGTCTGACTCTCAACCCAAAAGTCAAGGGCTTAGACATCTCAATGAAACTCTATTAAGCAAGTTGCTTTGGAGTTTGGAGTGTAGACAAAATGCAAAGGAGGGTGGTGGAAGGGAAGTTAGGGGGTGGACTTCAAGAGGAGTAATTTACTTTCCCTTATGAGATTCCTTTAGAAGGAAATCAGGAAAGGTTGGAAAGAATTTTCTAAAGATCTGGGTTTTCTGGTGGGTGACGGAAGTAGGGTGAGGTTTTGGCATGGGTGTGAGAATGTCCCCTTGAAAGTCGCATTCCTAGGGCTATGCTACAAATGAGCCAGGTTGAGCTTTATGTTACTCAAGCTCATCTAATGTGAAAAACATCACTGCTCAGACTCAGGCTTGCCCTAGATAAGATACATTAGCAGCTCAGCGGCTACTAGGTTGCTCATGAGCCTAGGTTGACACATTTAAAAACCGAAAACATTGACCATTTTATGGACACTTGTCGTGTTTTGATCCATCCAAAATTTAAAATAATGAAACAAAAGTCAAAAGGTAACAGTATGTCCGCTTTTACCCCCTTTACAAGGCTTTACCCATCGTAGTATAATTGTAATAATAGTATAGAAAAAAACCACTACTCTTTATTATTATTATTATTACTACTATTATTATTATTATATGTGTCACAAATATAGTATATATATAATAATATTTTTCAATCAACTTGTATCAGTCTAGATCCAAGGTCAATCTGCAAGATAACAGATAAACCAAATTCAAATTGTTAAGTAGGTTTATGGAGCATAGTCCCTATATGGAATCCAGATAATCTGATTGGGTATTAATCAAAAATTGATAAATTGAGTAGCCCTTATAAATTGAGTAGCCCAGATGTCAGTCCCTTTTTCAGCCATTCTCGTTATGGTCAATACCTAACATTCTCTTCTTGACTATCAAAAGTACTTCCCATGCTTTTAAAGCCAAAAATTAAAGCAGATTTTGCTTTCAAAAGCCATTGAAATACTTCCAAAAGGAAAACCAAGGAATGCTTAAATATGTGTCAATTTTTCAAACAACAAAACATTTTGGGATAACAATCAAACAAGTATAGAAGCCACAGGAAGGACCCATTTACTAATAGTTCTTTGTTCTAGATTTACAATGCAAATGTACACAAGAGGAAGTCCCTAGGAGGTATATGATAGAGCCAATGTTGCTAGAATTCAAAGGATCAATTATGTGCCGAGTTTGTGCCTGGGTGCTTGGAAAGTTTAACGAAGCCCTTGCCCATGATAAATAACTAAAGTAAAGGAATAAATGGCAAAAAAAGGAAATAAGGGTTTTTCTTACTGTAGCTTGTAATAATTTATATACTGGTCTAGTCCAACCACAACGGCTCCAACCTGGGATTAGAAATTGTAGCATTTATAATCATGAGCTGACACAAGAAGTAAAATGATTAAAGAAATTATGGACGAGATGTTATATTACACTCTTATCATGCTCAAAGAGAGTATCTGGTTTCAATTGTGCCGTCTTTTTCCCATCTTCCTGCAATAAATTATTTTCGTCCAATGCAACAATCAAAAAACTGGTAAAAGTCTCCCTAAAATGAAACAGAATACTAATTGTTTAGAAAACTTTATTACATGTCTTTCAGAATTTGAATAAAATCCTATATAAAATTTACACCAAACATTTGAAAACTAGTTGAACCCACCAAGTTGAACAAAAGGTATGAATCTAAGTGAAGGGAGCATCTAAATTCTTGAATATTGGAAAAATTGCAAGAGGGTAATGAAGGATCTCAATAAACAAGACTAAAAACATTGGGTTCATTAGTTTTTTCACCCTCTCCCTATTCCTTTTAAAGCACAGTTACCAGATTGGGAAGCAGACAGCCTACGAAGGAAAAACATGGAATATTGATAATGGTTAGTAGTCTAAAGATGTCTAAATACCCAAAGGAATAAATGTACGAAATCGTATGTTGAAGTGTTAAGAAACAAACTAGGCCCTGAAATTTGATTAAATAACAATGTCAATGAGTTAATTAATATTATGCATAGGATACGCATCAAGTTCTCTCCTCTCTACGAAGAAAACATAGTGGTTCCCCTAGATATTGTAAGACAGTCTACTTCAAAAGTTTTTGAAACAAAAAAGAAAGGAAGTGGAATTGGTTATGAGAAGAGTCCTAAAAATGTAAGAGAGGCTTCCACGAGTTCTCAAAGCAGGAAACAAAGGAAGTGGTACCCACTATAGGTGGGGAAAAAAGTTATACTATTTGTGGAGCAATCCTCCCCCCCCCCCCCTCCCAAAAAAAAACACTGGTGGTGGAGGGGGGGTGAGGCACTAGTAAATGGTTTACCAAAAGCATAAAAGATTGAAACCGCAATTAGAACATAAAAATTGCAGGTAGAATTCTGTTATTTAGAACTTCAAATATAGGAAAGCTTACCGTGCCACCAAGACCGGTAAAACCAGCAAGCTCTAGCTCTTCCAATATGCCATCCTCGCCTATTACATAAACCTGCAAAAATGATTGAAAGGAAAATATCATCATCATAAAACATTTGGCCACTCAACAAAGCCTTATCCCTATTGGCAGTGCAATAATGGTTATGAGATTGGTGAATAGAGAGCCGGACAAAATAGAGATTATGACGAAGTGTCCACTGTCCAACCAAACTAAGCTGAAGGGTGTGTGGGACCAAAATAACTATAGAATAATTTTGGGCAAAAAATGGAAGAACTATGACCATTTGATTAAAAAAACAAAATCGCCATTTTCTATAGGTTTTGATGTATTTTGCTAAAAAACTGGATGAATAATTGATTATGGGTTGTTTTACGATCAAAAGAATAAAAAGGGTTGGGATGCTTTGGTGGAGGAGTGTATTTCTCATAGTGGGGATTCTTCGGCATGGGCTCCTTATTTTAGGAGGAACCTTAAGGATTGGGAGATGGGAGATGATGTGAGGCTGATGGAATCATGGAAGTATTACATCTAATAAGGAGGACAGGGTGATGTGGACCATGAATCATTCAAGGAACTTTTCTGTCCGATCATTTTACAGTGCGCCAGAAGGTAGTAAGTGTAAGGATTTCCCAAGGAAGAGGGTTTGAAATTCTAAGGTGCCAACTAAAGTAGCTTTTTTTGTGCGGGCAGCAACTTAGGAAATAGTGCTAACCATGGATAATTTGCAAAGGAGGAAATTTCATTTATCTGTTAGGTGCCCTTTATGGAAAGAAGAGATGGAAATGGTTAATCATCTCTTCCTTCATTGTAAGGTGCCTTGGGATGCATGATGTCTTATCCTCGCTCTATTTGGTCACGCATCGGTTATGCCAAATACAGTCAAGGGGCTTATTTTTTGTTGGGAGGTCGTAGGGTAAGGATTTGAGAAAGACTTTGCACGTGGTTCCTCATTGCCTCCTTTGGTGTATATGGAAGGAAAGGAACTCAAGGGTGCTTGAGGGGGAAGAGATTGTACCTAGTAGATTTAAGGATAATGTTTTGAGAATGCTTCACTTTTGGGTTAAGGAAGCTGATCCTTTGTATGATATATCTTCTTTTGTTGATTTTTTGGAGTTACGGCTTTAGTTTTTGTGCCGTTCTCATTTTGTAAATATGGGTTCACCCCCCTCTGGCGTCTTTTAATGCAATTACCTTTACTTATCAACAAAAAAAAAAAAAGTTGTTTGGACACGGCAGTAACCTTGGCAATCTGGCTGAAGTTGGATTAATTTTCAAAATAACATCCCATGAGCACCACTGAACTCTGTTATCAGGTTTTTATCCAACCAGTAAATTGATAATGACCACAACATCCGCAGTACTTTATGATCTCAGCTTTTAAACTTATGTATCATATTCATTTCATTAGAGAGAATGTCATTATAATCAGCCTTTGTGTGTAAAGTTTTTTACATCTTAATCTTCTTTACTTATAAAGTATTAGCTGCACCAAAGTCCTAATTTTCTTAGAATTGAAGCACCTTCTGGTCTAAAATTGCACCTAGTAATCAAAGAAATTATTTGAGATGAACACTAACCTTCTTTTCTCGAGGAAAGTCATTGACCTTTAAGAACATAGCCGCGGCAAATGACGAGGAGAATATCTCATCCTGGAAACATTGTGAAACGAATTTTAATAAAATTGGGCAATTGGGCATGTGCATAGCATTTTTTAAAAAAAAAAAAGAAAAAAGGTTATCGAATTGATAAATCATTGAAACGAACCTCACTAACTGCAATTCCAAGGGAATGGAACTTTTTCGCATATTGCCTCCTTGACTTTGTCGAATTGTTGGTCACAAACATCAGCTTCTTCCCCTGCAACAGAAGCACAGTTGTCCTATTATATTATACAATATACGTGTGTGTATGAATGTATTGTAATTAACCAAAATTTTATAAAGGAACAAAAAAATTGAAAAGACCAAGACAAATATAATACTTTGGACCGAAGCATTTCTAATGTCTGCGGTACCCCATCAATGAGCTTATCACCCTTCCAAATTACACCTAAAATATGTGTGTTTATATACATAGAGAGAAACAAATAAGTGAGATCATGTTATAAATAGAAATATCAATCTCAGGGACAAAATATAATCAGGAAAAGAAAAATGAAAAACTGACCATCACAATCGAAGAGGAAAGCATCAACAGAATCGAAGAGATCTCTAACGTTCTGAGGAGAGAGAAGCTGAGAAGCTGTCGTTGCTTCGGTTTTGCAGTTCATTTTCGTTGCAGGGGGCGATTTGGAGATGAATAGACAACTTCAGCAAACTTTTGTAATTGCTTTTCCAGTAACTTGAACCAGCTTTTTTTTGGAATATGCCTTCAGCAGTTCCATTCCATTGGCTGTACAGAAGACTGCCCCACTTTCTTTTTGGTTTTTTAGGTGTAAACTGAAAAGGTCGCTTACATGCCCCCACTTTCCACAAATCGGACAGGTTTCCCAATTTATTTTTGTTTTTTTTTTTTACTTTATTTCCATTTACCTCCCTAGGTTTAGCCATATTCCAACTTGACCCGACTTGTTTCAAAAATCTATCGCATGCCGTCCTTGCTATTAGCTTTTATTCGTGACTACGATCAAAGGAGAAAACCGTCATTAGACTTCATTAAATTATTATAATAGAAAAAAGGCATTCGATCATAAAAAATATACTAAAATTATTATCTAATTCAAATCTAAACATATTAATTCATAAAGTCTTTTAATTATTTAGTGTCAAAAATACCCATCAAATAAAATTCCTTGAAATTGGAAATAACATAATTTCTTTTTATAATATTTTAAAATTTATAAATCCGTTCTTAATCAAATTTATATATTTGGATTCTAAATATCAAAATCTATCAAACAAAATCTACATTAAATATAAAATTTAAAAAAAAAAATCACTCTAAAACTGTAAAAATTCATCTCAACAAAAGTGTAAAAATTTACACTAGTGAAAATGTAAAAATTCATTTCAGCAAAAATGCAATACTTTACACTCAATGAAACTATAAAATTTACAGATTTATATAAAATTGAAAAAATATTTAATTGTTATTAATGTTTTTAAGCTTTTGAGCCACACACTGGATGGCAAAAAAATCCAATGTAGTAAATATTTGTGAAAAAACAAACAATATTTAAACTGCAATAAATAAATAAATAACTCACCAGTGAAAACTGTAAATTTTACAATTCATAACATCTCTTCATACCCCCTTCTCTCTTTCTCATCTACAAAATCTTACCTATAAATTTGTTCAAGGCTAGAGAGAGAGAGGCCACGGGGAGGCTTATCTAATCTAACACCAACCCCTCCAAAAACTCATCCAACGTCCACATGTATCACTTTTTTTATATGTGAATTCAAAGCAATTGCAACTTTTCTTTAAGTCTTTGAATGCCCACCTCTGAAGCTCAAGCAAAAATTTGATTCAATGCCATAAACTTCTCAGTGGACAACTTTCTCTGCCCCTCTTTTTGGTGAGAGACAATGATGGTGTTGTGATTAGGTCATAGGGGATGGTTGCGATAAGGTTTTCCTACATATTGTGGTGACAGTGAAGCCATGGTGTGCGGGAGTGACAACCTAATGATGGCGAACTACGGGTGCAGTGGCCAACTACTATTTAGTGGTGTTGGCTAGTGGTGTGATCGGTGTTAACTCTCTACGATGGAGATAATAGATCTGGTTTTCTTGTTGGTAATGATCGACTAATAGTCTATGGTAGGACAGCTGCATGGTGGAGTACGAGAAGGTCTGTGGGATTTTAGGTTTATGTGAAAATGCATAGGGGTGTTATTGTCATTTAACAAAAAAAATTACAAGTTCTATATCATCAAAATGGACTAGAGCTAGAAATTAGAGACAACAATTCTCTTTCTCCTTATAATTGAAAAAAGTGTGGATTTTAACATAATTAAACATCTTATTCAGGGAGTTAAGGTTAATTAACTCTAAAAAGAAAAACTTACAATCCTAAAATGCATCTCGGATGCACATCTCAATAAACGCCAATGTTTGCCTCCATCTCTCATCACCAGTTTACTCCATAATACGAACCACCCCCTATATCTCATACTTCTACGCATCATTAGAGATGAAACATTATTCCATCAACAACACCTCTTTATCTCACACCACTATCAGCGAAAAGGTATTTACCACCGAAGGTGACAACCAAAAGAGATCTAAGGAGACAATCAGAGGGAAAAATCGAAAGGAATAAAAGAGCACAAAATCGGCGAAAACATCATCTAGCACTTAAACTAACAAAATATGAAAGCATACATGTTTGGTTGAGACAAACCTTTCCTATTCAATATTTTTATCATGTGTGTTTAGGTGAGAGTGAAACTAAAATAGATTTCTTTTGTTCATTATTTCTTTCAAAGTCTAGAAACTCATTTGAAATTATTGAGTGTCCATATTTTTTTTAGACCTAGGGTTTAAAAATGAGGGAGAAATAGTGTTTGATTTTATGTAATTTGCAGTTTAATTAGATTGTATGATAGTTTTATTTTTGTGAAATTAAGCCATGTTTGGACAACGGGATAAGAGGGGTTGGATAGGATAAATGTTATCCTATTCTATATTTGGTGTCTTTAATTGGATTGGATATTTATATCCCATGAACCATTTATAACCCACTCGGGTGGGATATAACTTATACCAAGGAGGTGGTGGTATTTGAGTTATCCCATCCATTGGAATAAAAATATAATGTTACATCATCAAAAAAATTACAATACCGCAATATAGAGAGAGACGAATACGTCGAATAATCGAGTTAAAAAATTCAAAATTATTATTTTTTAATTGTTCAAAATCATTTTTTTGAACGTTGCCAACTTTTTAATGTATTTTTTATATCAATAAATGAGTTTTTATATATATATATATATATAGACACTACTTATATGCATGCATGTAATCATTGATTAGGATGATTTTTAATAATACGGATTATGATTTTTTTTAGTCACGTAGAAAATGGGAGACTGTTATATTGTGAATGGTGTTTTCACAATCACATTCTAAAATATTGTGATTATGGTTATTAGATTTCACAATTGATTTGTGAATAAATTTTTAATTTTAGATACATTGTATGCATATATTTGAAAAAAAAAATTAAATGATGTTTAGAAAAAAAAAAAATTGAAGACCTTGAGAAAAATAGTACATAAGAAAATAAAAAATGGGTATATCTGAACCTTATATCCGTTAGGTACCCAAACACAAGATTGGAATATAACAACATGTCTAGTCTTTTATCCAGGTCAGTTCCAAACACTAGATTAAAATATTCAATATCCCACAGGATCTTATATCATATTTGATCCAACTATATCCTATCTGTTAGCTCTGAAGGTTTTCAACCAAGGGTATCTCAGTAATTTTGATAATAACAAAGTATTCTCCAATTGGGCTAATGTTTTATCCAAGTGAAACGCAAATAAGTTATCTAGGTCAAAGAAGATTGTTGACCAAGAAACGACAAAATTCATCAAGCTAAAGGACTCCACTGAAGAGCATGCTTCAAGGCAAAAATCAAAACAAGTGGAATGCTCCCATAATGAATCAAGAAAATGGAGACACTCAAACCCAAAGATTCAAGATAAGTCAAGTGAAGACTTTTTATTTTCCTTGTTTTAGATTTTGAGTGATTTAGATTAATCATTAATCGTAAGTTCTTACTATTTAAAATGATCAACTAAGAACTAACCTCAAATGATTTTTCAAAACAAAACAAATGCTACACTTTAAGTTTTGAAAAATCAAAAGGTTTTGATAAAAGTACACTGAAGAAGACATTCACTGTCCAGACCAGTCGACCAGTTCATGGAACTAGTCGGCTGGTTTTTAAGGCTTATTTTACACATATCAAATTAGTTGACCAATTCTAGAAACCAATTGACTGAGTGACTGTTTTCATAAAACAATCTGAACTCACTGTCCAAAACAGTCGACCTCTCAGGAGAATCAGTCGATTATTTTTAAAGGCTAAAAATGGCATAATTTGTTGGGATAAGAGGGTTGTAGTTTTTGCATTGTAATGGCTTGGTCTCCACCTACAAGGGGGTCAGAATAGTAGAAAAACTCAAGTGAGGATGCTTGTGTCGTGGACATAGGAAGTTTTCTGAATCTTGTAAACTTTTGTATTTGTTCTCTCTCTCCCTCTCTCTCTCTCTCTATCTCTCTCTCTCTCTTTCTATTGTTTATTTATTTGTACATTTACAACATTCATTTTTAAATATCCAAAAAGAAACTAATATTTGTAAAATATCCTATTCACCCCCTTTTAGGATAAATATCTAAGCAACACTATCAAATCCCACTTTCTTACTCGATCGTCTAAATAAGGCCTTAGGGCTTAATTGTAATAACTTAAAAAATTGTCAAAGGGTAATTTGGTAATTATTCAGTCTTAATTAATGGTACATAATTAATTAAAGAAAATGCATAAGATAACTTGTGAAATTAACTAATAAATGATATATATAATATTGGGAGGTTAAAATATAATTTTTATAATTTGTTCAAGATTGGTGTGGGCTACTAGGTTAAATAATCAAAAATTGGATACAGATAAATATGAAATTTTAATGATAGAATTTGGAGAAATAAAGGCCATATTTGGAATCAACACATCAAAATTAGCTACCTTGCCAATTTAAGTATAATTTTGATATAATTTATTTATGGCTGCGTGTGTGCACGCGTTTGGCCAACTTGTAATGTGGTGTTTTGGGAACTGTGCAAAGCTTCCAAAGGAAGCTTGAGATTTATTTTCTATGATAGGATAGTTAGCTTGCTTCCATTGGTTAGAAAGGGACTCAATGTAGTAGTGGTTGTATGCATGTGTATGTGTGTGAAAGGTGTATGGTAAGGGAATAAGGATTAACAACATGTACAAGGATGGGATAACACAACTTTCTTTCTCTTTATTTCCCTTTCCCTCCTACTCAGCTAAACCCTTCCACTATTTTCAAAACTCTTTCTCTCTCTCTCTCTCTCTCTCTCTCTCTCTCTCTCTCTCTCTCTCTCTCTCTCTCTCTCTCTTTTTCCCACCCTAAAATGATGGGTATGGATGTACATGTATGTGTATATATAGTGTGATGTGTGTGAGAATGAGAGGTGAATATGTAAAGGTCATAAAGTGTGTGTGTGTGTGTGTGTTACGAGTTTACAATGTGAGTGTATTAGCGTGCTTATATATGTGTGTATTGTGTAAACAATAAAGGTGTGTGCAAATGTATGTGTATCTGTGTGTAAGGATGCATTGTGAAGAAAGGAAGAACAAGAAGAAAAAAGAAAAAAAAAAAAAAAGGAAAGAAGAAGAAATATGACTAGTGAAGCACTAGATAGAGGCTGGAACAGTGAGAGAGGAAGCCATTGACGACCACCTCAAGCTCTCTCTCCATAAATTTTCTCTCTATAGTGAAGACAAAAGAGGTAAGGAATTTATTTTGACACTTCTAAGCTCTTTATATGACAAATGTGTATATTTGTGTGTGATTCATTGCGTGTAGATGAGTAGATATATATACACACACACACATGGGGGTTATGGAAAATAACCAAGAGCGGATGACCAAACTCGTCCATCCAAATGACTGAATCTTTACATTGGATGACAAGTTACTTGCACTATGGGCAGCCATGGTTGAATTTTTCCAAACTCAAAATTTAAGGTTGTGTGTCACCCCCCGAATTCTCACAAACCCGGGAAATGAGTGAAATAAACAAAAAGGGAATAATAAAAGACAATTTCATGCATTTCAAACACTAATCCAATTCATGTTCTAATACTAATCCATAAGGCCTTGCCCGTTGTTTCATAACATACAAATAAACATGTATAGTTTAGGGCTTATGCCCTTGTACAATATCAAAATATGCCCCAAGGGCCAAAATCCTTCTAAGTTCATGTTTCCTCCACTCTGCAAGACTTCCTCAAGTCTCAAGTGCCGGGAGCGTCATCTGAAATATGATATCCCACGAATGGGTCAACTGCAACTGCTGGTATGACACAATGCTCATGCAAGGAACAAAATTAAAGCATGGCATATGCAAGTGTGCATTTATAATCTACATTCCATCCAATTCATCAGCATAATACAAAAGTGGTATGCGTGACACACCCATGCAAACTCTATGCCACACCCATGTCTCGTTTACGGACCGCATTCGATGGATCCATGAGTACCAATGCAACGACCAATTTTGGGTTTTTCACCACAGGATCTACACCCTCATAATGCAATTGCACCGAAGTGCTCAACCCACACTTTGTTCCAAAGAATTCACCATATGCCAATATGTTTTTGATTTCACCATGCAATAACGCAATCTCAATGCAGCATTTTATCGAACATATTAGGCATGCTTTCATTAATGCATTTTTACTTAAAGCAACAATAACATTTGAATCACAAAACTCCTCCCACAAGTCAGTATGCTATGCACCATCAATTTAAACACATGCTCAAATCACCCATTCACTATCTTTACGATTCTCCAAGAACGTACAATCACATACAACACCAACACATGAAAATAATCATAACTCCCAAAGAGTAACAAAGAGCACACAAACACATAGACAATCAACTCAAGCAACATTCCCTATGTGATTGTCTAACATCAATTAAACATATGATTCATTCAATCAACATACAAATTATTCCTAAACTTAATCCTATTCCTTACTTAGCAAAATATCATACCTGATGGGTTGGTCTCAACCCTAGGAAGTCTTGCACGCTGTGTAGCTAAACTAATCAATGAGAATGCAGTCCCCTCTACTGTATCTATCAAGAAGATCAAACCGCCGCCTCCTTTCCTTTCAGTGTTCCTAAGATTCGCAATTTATGTCTTAGTGTATCATCACATAAATTTATGCTATTCATCAAATTTTATGTCTCTTTACTATTGGTATCTCTTTTACTTGAATAGACTCTACCATTGAATTCGGAACTTCGAACAAAGTCGATTTAGGCTTTCGTGAAATTTAATTTGAATGTTCGTACTAAAAAGGGTAAAACAGTCATTTTTTACTTTTACGGTTTCTTACTTCTTGAGACCTCTTCTCATAAATCGGATTCCACTGTTGAGTCCGGAATGCTCGAAATAATAAAAATTCACTATTCTTTTATTTTAATCGGAGTTTGTTTGACTACTCTTCGACTCAAGGGCATTTTGGTCTTTTACTCTTTCTTGCATCGCATTGTTCGGTGCTTCGTTTGCTAGTATGGACTCCACCATTGAGTCCAAAATGTCCGACATAATTAAAATGAACTATCTTTTATGTCTAACAGCCTTGGGTATTGTTAAGGGCAATACAGTCATTTATGATTTACGTGTTTGTATTTTTTGGGACTTTAATTTCACCAATTGGACTCCACCATTGAGTCCAAGGGTGCCCGAAATAGTAAAAATATACTATTCATTTATTCATTTTGGACTTCGTTTGACCTATTTAGGCCTTAAGGGTAAAATAGTCATTTTACCCAAATTAATAAAGTAATTAAATAATTTATTTTATTATTTATTTATTTTCAAGGGCTTATTTAAATAAATTTCTTAAAATCTGGGCCAGATCATAATTATTCAAAGCTGTTGGGGCCAAACTGTAATTAAAACAAGTTAGGGTTTTTTTCTTAATTAAATTAAATTATTGAACCAGTAGGTTCATCACCCTAAACCTTAGACCGATTCATATTTCCCCTAAACCGACCGGTCCAAGCTTCCCAATTAAACCAGAATCAAATAACCCTCTTAATCCCCTTATCCACAGTTGGGTTAGGATCAACCCAATTTCAATTTCCTATAGCTGTTACCAAATAACCCCAATTGAACTTTAAATTTTTAAAACTTAACGCCTAAAACGACGTAGTTCGACTTGCCCCTTCTGGTCTGGTTCCGACCCGACCCAAATCCGATCCAACCCGTGTCTGGTATTGTTCATTGTCTTCCTCATGACGATGAACAGTAACCCTAAAACCGAAAATCTTAAAAGCTAAATTCGTGAGTTTTTGGCCATGGATTTCCACTGTTATTGATTCTAAGGTGTTTTTGGAAGCTTAATAAACACTTTGACATTTGTTTTGTGGATTGGAACGAGCTCAAAAGTTAGGTCTATGGTGGGATAATCGAACCTGCAACTGATCCATACATGCTTTTTTTTGGCCCAAAGCTTGTGGGACTTCTTCTGTTGTGACCTATTCGTCATGGGCTTCAAGCCCCCATTCTCAAAATCATATTTAACAGTGGGTTTTGAAGCTTGTGACTAAAACTCGAAACCTGCACCTCTAAATTTGTGGGGTCTTCTCTAGGCTATTAGGTTGCAGAACAAGGTCTTTGAGATGCTGTTAGGGTCTAGTAAACGTTCCTACAACCCAAACGTGGTTTGGTTCAAGTGGTTTCAGACCTGCTCCAAGAGAGGTCTTTTAATGGCTGTTCTTCACGGTTTTGGGTTTTGTTAAGCCCTTTTCTATCTTCTAGTTCAATTCTGATAGTTTATAATGCCCAAATGAACTCATGCATGCTTAAGAAGGGCTTAAAACAACTTGCATATATTCCTAAACTTTAGAGAAAGAAAATAATGGGTTTTTGTAGATTTACCTCAACACTGGATTCTCGTTCCTTCTTCTCCTTGTTCTCTTCCTCCTCTCCTCTTCTGAATCCCAAATCACTCCTCAGTTTCTCACTTGCTTTCTCTCCTTCTATTTTCCTTAATCAACCACACACTATGTATAAACATCATCACACTTGCCTCTCTCTCTCCCCCCCTTTCCACTTTAGACCTACTCTCATCATCACCTCTACTCTTTGTGTACTCACACACTCTTCCAGTTCTGATCTCACACTATCACACGTAACACTCATATGCCTGCATATATATATATATATATATATACACACACACACATATACAAATGACAGCACACACACACACAACTCCCCTCACCTGTTCACCTGCTGTTTCCCTTCTCATTTTCCTCTTTTTTGAACTCCTCTCTGTCCCTTCTCTTGTCTTTCTGCTTTTCATTAAATGCATTGCTTGTGTTTGTAGTCATATATATTATATTACACACACCAAACGCAATAACCTACACACACACACACACACACAACCGACACTACACACCCACTTGCATGCTACACTTTATCTTGGCACACATGTATAAACACATATACACAAATACACTTAATTACACACAATTGTACACTTATACACATTTACATATATACATGTATATTTAGGTATATTTCCTCATTTTCATGTATACATATATATTAGAATATTTTTCATAGTCTAAATTAATTAAAATTTGACACATTCAAATAGTGCTCTATCATATAAGAAAAAAAATTTATTCTTTTTTTTTTTTTTTTCCAGGTCTTTACATTGTGTTTGGATAGTTATTGAGAAAGGTTTTTTTAAAGTAGGATTTTGAAATATATTTTTAAATGTTTCTTGAAATTTGTGAAAAAATGTTTGGATATGATAATTTGAATTGTGTTTTGAAGTTGAAAATATTGAACATGTGTTTGGATATGTGAAGTTGTATTTTTTTCAATTAAAGTTATAAAGTAAAATAATTAATGGATATGTGAAGTTGTATTTTTTTTCTATTGAAGTTATAAACTAAAATAATTAATGGCATGTATTATTGCATAAATGCTAGTTTAATTTTTTTTTCCATTTTTCTTTATATTTTTTTCTTCTAGCTATGAGATTTTGAAATTTTTTTTAATAAACTAATATGCAACAACTTGATTAACCTTATATTGTACTGCATGAATACATAAAAAAAAAAAAAAAAACATAATTGCATAAATATATTTATAAAAATTGTCTAGGATATTTTCTAGCTAAAAAAATGAAAAATACACTAGTCGTTAATTGCATTAGTTTTCCCAAACTACCTAGGTCATAATTAATAGAAATAATAAAAGCACGATAACTAAACAAAGGATTAGGTGCAAAATTATGCAACATGCACATTTTTTCCTGCATCCCATATATGATTTCAGTGCAGTGTGCCTTATAAATTGTCCATGGTATTTGTCAACCTAGAAAAATGAACCATAGTGATCTCCACCCAAGGGACATCAATAGAACAAATGGTCATTATTTTTTCGTTTGTGCGCTGTCTATGTGCGCATTTATCCATGACCGCATGTACAGTAAGGTGCCTCCATTATATATCTTAACAGTACAATGCAAAACTTTGTTTTAGTATAAAACATAATACAACGACTTGTTTAAAAAAACACATACAAAGTTATGTCAAAACAACAAGAAAATTATCTAAGTTAACCAAATTAAAGTTACACTTAATTTTAAACATAGATACATGTTTTAATGATTGTCATAATCCTCCCACATTTGGAAGGCTATTTCATCGCGTAATTGTGTCATGTGATTCATTTGTTATTGTGACATGTCAACTTCAAGATAGGCGAGATTATTGTTCATCTCTAACTCTATGTTATCCGCTTGAAATTCAATAGACAGTTCGTCCCCAATTGCATTTAAACAAATAAAGTTATGAAGTGCACAATAAGCAACAACTAATGGTTCTTGCCGAACAACTTTGTAATTCGGCATACTCTTAAGTAGGGAAAAACAAGCCTTCAATATGTCAAAAGATCTCTCTATTACATTGCACAAAGACGAATATCTATAATTAAATAACTCCCTATACCCACTAAATGCACGAGTCTTGCCCTGAAACTCTTGCATGTGGTATCTCTCACCACGATATGGGGATAAAAAGCCACCCACATTGGTATATCCAGCATCAACCACATAATATTTACCTAATAAAAAATTTAAATAATTTTACACAAATGTTATTATAAACTATAAAAATAATTAGTCTTAAATATTTATTACTAATTTGGCGTAACACATCTTCTTACCATTAGGTGGCATAGGAAATTTGGCTCCGGGTAATGTTATAGCATTTAAGAACACAAGAGAATCATTAGCACTATCCTCCCAACCTGTGTATACAAATGTGAAAAGCACATCAAATGAACAAGTAGCTAGCACATTTTGTGTGAATATTGTTTTGTGCCTACGAAATGCAGTATATTTAGAAACAGTCACCCATGCAGACACATGCATTCTATCAATTGCACCGGGGCAATCCTATCAAATATACAAAAGGGATTTTGATAAAAATTTAAAAGATAAAGGAAAATGTATCATGAAATTTAGTCATGATGCGTACTAGAAAATAAGGATTAAATTTGGGATTCCTCACAATTTTTGGAGCAGTTTCGCGTGGTTACTTTGGTCGAATTATTTAGACCCCTAATTTAGCCAAAACCCTCATAACCCATTTGACATGGTGATTGATAGTTTCATTTGAATGTTGTCACAACTCTATCTAGTATTATGACCTATAGTTAGCAATAATATTGCTAACGATTCTTCAATTCAGACATGACGGTGAGGTTCTGTATCAAGAAACCCGTTCCTTAATGTGTTACAAAGTAACATGAAAGTAGGTGCATTCATACGCAGCATGTCATATATTCGCGTTGGATGCTCGAATAGTAACTCATGTACATAGTCAACCCTAGTTAAGGCTGATGTCCTACATTATTGCTTTCCAATACTATTTGTTAGTTGGTTATGCATTTGATTCAACATAAATGCATCCATTATCATATCTACATCTTCTATATCAGATTCAGTTGAAGAATCTCTCGACATTTTACTGTAGTTTATAAAACGACTTTGTAATTTAACCGTAATTGAAATTTAATTCAACGTTAGACATTGATGAAATTCACCTTTAAGTCATTATCACTATTTTCTACAGAATATATATGCCTTATAGACACATCCATTAATTTTTTTGCAGTATAGATCCAAATTTCAACCGTGTGTATTTATCAGCATCCAATAGGTTTTGTCACCTAAACTTACTACTTTAAAATCAATGATTTATTTATTTTTTTTTTAGGTGAATAGCATATCAGTTGAAATTTTATGAAATATGTTCCATACATAGGATGAATGATTTGGGTCGAATTATCGTGTTAAAAAAAACAAGCAAGATGATATACTTACAAAGCCTGAGAGCTAGAGGAGAAAAATGTGACAGTTGTGGTATTATCCGACTAGCAATCCTGTAGAGAATAAAAAAAAAAAAGATTTCTTTAATATTTACACTAAACTAATGATAAAAGTCATGCATTATAGGGAAAAAACTATTCAATTTTCTACATTAACATACTACTACCATCCTAGAGACATAAGGAGAATCACACAAACACTACAAGCATGGTTCATGAACTATATGCTAGAAAACAAAAAGACAGACTAACTTCCATGGGTCAATGAACACATGGAAAAACAACATAAGCTAACCAACAAAACCATCAAAGTAAAGAGATGGCGATCACATGTAACTATCATAACCAACAGATTTAGGAAACCTCAAGACAAAATGAAGATAGACAACTACTACCACACCTAATCACAACCTCCCTACAAACCTTGCAACCATTGCAGTTGTTGGATGCTCGCATTTCTATGAAGAGAATGACTTTGTAGCCTTCAGATACTGCTCATGCTCCAAATTATCTAAAATATTCAATGCATTCATACAAGACTTAATCGAGTACCGATCTTCTAAGTTAGAGGAAGTCTCAATAGTAGTGGTAGTGCCTTCTATTTGCTTCTTACAAACCATAGAAAAATCTATAAATGCATCTAATGCTATGTGTATATTGAACACCTTACTAGATTTAATAGCTCTAACAGTTGTTAGCCCAGTAGAAGCATGTTTACCACTACTGTGAACACGGTTTCCATCCAAAGGGGACTCCTGCATATCGGTACTTAGATTGACATGAACCCCAGCCCCTATAAAATCATCTAAATCCCTATCCTCATCTGAATTCAGTGGCAACTGGCATGATAACCTGGCTAAGTACCCATTAACAATGGAAGTGTTGAATATTATGCCCAACAAATTATAATGTTTGTATCTCTTTCACCGAATTTGATGTGCAGTTAGATGGACCTACAATTATTAAATGGAAACATGTTAAGCAACATATCCGATATAGACAGTAAAACAAAAAATATTTTTGTAAGTATAAGAAATAACCTTAAGAAATTTGTACCATACATCCTTAGTAGCAGTGTTTGTTTCTGGATCCCATCCAAATCCAGTAATAGTAGGGCCCAACAATGTTGTGAACGCACGATATTTCATTTTAAGCCTATTGTACTTTGTTTTCAATTTTTGCACGGTGTATCGCTTGCCAAACAAAGTAAATAATTGTTCATCTAGCTTTTGCCACACATGTCTGTTAAAATTATTGGTTTGCAAAAGGTTCTTCTGAACCTCGTCCACCAACATTCTGATAAATGCTTCCTCCACCCTTGGAGGCCAGTGTACAGAATCTTCAAATTCTTCCATTTGTTGGACATCTAAAGCAATTTTGGTTTATAATATGAAAATAAACTAATGATATTAAAAAGGGAAGTAAAGAATCACAAACAAAAAAAAAAACATGTTATTAATATGGAATATGTTTTAATATAACTTCTATGTCCCTTTTGGTGATATTTGTAAGTGATTTTCCATGGCAGCAACGGTCAACATATAAAGTTATGAAGTCATTTTTTTTCCTATTCAATGTGTTGCCCATAGCGTTCAAACAAAACTCGTACGTCTAGTAAGAAAAAAGGCGTCCATGGAAGCAAATGTTATATACAAGAACTAAAATATCATAAACATAGAGATATAAAATACAAGAAAATAATAATACCTTCTTGAACGGTAAAGGAGGAACTGGTACTGCATTCTCATTCGTGTAACTGTGTTATGTAGAATCGGCAAGAAGTTTGTCTAACTTTCTCTTTTGCCGTCTTGTTAGCATTTAATGCAATGAAGACATTGGTTTGCGAATGATAATATATAGAAGCAGTCCTTCGTATATCTATTACATTGCTCCGAAATTAGAAACACGATACTCTGAATCTACTATATGTGTTGATTGATTAAGCAGTCACGCCTATCAAAATTGTATCTTTCTGTTTTAACATCAGGAGATTAACTCTGATTAAGGGGTTTTAGGGAGACATTAATAAAAATAGGTTTCTTACCATGGAGTCTATGTGAGAGAGAATGGATCAACTTGTGTAATATATAGAAAGGGAGACAAAACAAGCAGGTGAGAGTCGTGAGAGGGAGAGATGGTATAATTTGTTATGTATGAGAGGAAGAATGAGACTGACACTGTGTTGTTAAGGGGAGGAGTGGATTTGGTAGTCATATACATACAAAGAGAGAATGTGAGAGATAGAGAAATAGAAAAAAAGTGAGAGCTAGAGAGGTTTCAAACAAGTTCGACTTGGTAAAACAAATGTGAGCTAATGTATCTGGGTTCTTGATTAACCTTTATTCTATGCTACATTAGGGATTCTATTTTTTCATGAGATTCTAATAGAGATTTAATGAAATCTTACTTAGATTTCTTTGCACAGGTCAATCTAATGGATAGGATTTTTGAGCTTCCAAACGATCAATTTTGTCAACAGAGAAATATGTTAAATGAGCAGCCCTCCTTCAGAGACACAAAAAGACAATGATAAATGAAAACAAGTCACGGTGAGAGCAAGAGTGAAAGAGAAATACATTTAAACCTGGTTTGCACATAAATACCAACAATCCAAATAATGAGGGTCAGTTGAGAGAGATGGGCCTCACCATAATTGAGAGAGAGAGAGAGAGAGAAAGAGAGTTCAGAAAGGGTCTTGTAGAGTAAAGAGTGAGTGAGAGAGATAAAGACCATATGGGTTATCGGAAGTAGGGGTCATACGCGTTGCGTGTGTCAATGAACAAAACTTTCAGTCATATCGATTGGTTATATCCAAGTTATAGTGAAGAAACAAGGTTTGAATGATAGAGAGAAATGTATGTGAGAGTATCAGCTGGCGTGAAAGAGTATCAACTGTTAGTGATATTTTCTCTAAGGCCACAGTGATAGAGAGAGTTATATGAGAAGAAATTTGAATGACTGTGAAAAGATAAAGGCTGCATATGCATCTAATCAAGTCGGTTGTCCTCCATTAATTCAGCCTTCCAAAGCATTTGAATTTGTTACTGCCTTCCATCTCCACATGATTGTGTCAATGAGTGAGAAAAAGTAAATTAAGTTACTTTTTGGATACGATTTTAGAAATTGCACAATGAAATCAGATTTGATGTATTTTCCAATCATAATGATCCAAACACGTTTTGTAGTTTTTCTAACTTCAATTATGTTTTGGGTTAACTAAACAAACAAAGCCTAAATGGCTTGAGAGATTTAATCCATCAGAACAAGAAACAATGGCATAAAATGACATTAATGTGTTTAGTAAACGAGAAAATATGAGAAAACCCACTTCAGGAATTAGGATTTTCCACAAGCACGTATAGGCGTCTCCATAAAAAAGATGATACTTTTCACCAATCCAAACATGACGTCGTTTGATGCATTTAATTGACAGATTTGCAATTTTACATTAGACCGATCGATTCATAAATGTCATGGGCCAGTTCGTTTAAAACTATTATGGACCAGTTCACTTATAGGGTATCCGAACCAGATGGTTTTTAAGGTTCCTAAACCGGTCTATCCACAGGGGACCTAGATCATTTGGCTTTGAAGATTTAAGGCTAGTTCTTTTTTTACATAGAAAATTAGATTGATTTAGCCAAATCTAGTTGGATCAGAATTTTCAAAAATCATAAATTCGACCTTGAACTTTGTACTAATTATAAATTAGCCCTATAAATAAATAAATAAATTAATAATTAAATTAATTCCACTAAGATTATGGTAAAATCATTATTTTGCCCTTAGGCCTAAAGATGGTAAATAAAAGGTGAATTAAATTGCAAAAAAGAGCATGTCCAAAGTTTTTTACCGCTCCAAAATCAATGGCAAGGTCTATTTGGACATTTGGGACCCGGAATGGCCCCACATAATTTTAAAATGATGAAAATGCCCATAATATTAATATAGGCAATTAAAATGCAAAATAAACTTCAAAAAGGGCATGTCCAAGGTTTTTGGATGCCCTGAATTCAAATATAATGTCAGATTAGACAAATTGGAACTCGATAATGGTCTTACCTAAATTGATAAAATGATAATAATGCCCTTAGGATTTAAATGAGTAATTAAATAGCTAATTAAGATCTAGAAAGTGCATTTCTTAGATTTTCGAATGCCCCGAACACTAATACAATGTTAGAGTTAAAGAATTGCGGCATAATGTGGTCCCACATGAATGTATAAAATTATGATAATGCTCATTGATATAAAATAGATATCTAAAAGGATTAATAAAATAGTGACCTATCTTACAATTTTGGACCTTCTGGATACGTTTATAAGGTTTGTTTTGTAAGACAATGTCTCGATAGATGTGAAACTAATATAATAAAATTACAAATGACCCTTATGGGTTTGAAAAACATTTAAATGATGTAAAATTATTGAGATGGGACCGGGTGTAAGAACTTATTTTTAGTATCTATTTGGGTAAATAGATAACTTATGAATAAGTTCAGGTATAATTAATATTAAAGGATTTATAGAACTACTATGAAGCTTGAATAACAAAGGACAAGGTGGACAATAAAATTATAATATGAGATCATATAATATTTAAGACAAAATATAAAGAACATACGTAGTATATCCTTACTGTACAATAATAACTAGGATTAGTACCGCCTATGAATTTTGCTCTTGACGCACATCCTCAGCAGATACTGATGAGTGCGTAAAAGTGCACTCTAAATACCCAATTATTGGATTAAAATGCTAGAATGTGACCCTATTATGAGAGTATAATGTTTAATATTTTTAGTTCATTTATATTTAATTTTATGATATATATTCTCTGTTTAAGTGAGCTAATTAATATATTTATTGAATTAGGGAAGCATTGAAGGTCAAAGAAGAGTCATGGAGTATATTGTGCAATTCTTGGCTTTTTTATAGATTCAACCATTGAGTTTCAATTGAGATTTGGATGGTGCTAGAGTTTCAAAATGAGAAAGTGGTCTTCATGAAATATTTAGAGGACGTCTTGGGATTTTTAAAAAGGTCTGGTTTGCAAAAATCAGAGTTCGTTTGGGCATCCAAATATTATTTCAAAGACAGGCGTGGAAAGCTGCTATGAACATGTCCGTCCAGCCAACTTGAAGAGACTATAACTTGAGCTTCCAAAGTCCAAATCAGGTGGTTTTTAACCTTAAAATTATCTACTCATCCATGGCTACAACTTTTGTGAAGAACTCGAATTGAGATTCCATCGTTATCCAATGGAAAAATGGGCTTGAACATTGTGGCTGTGTGCATATGCGGCTGGAAAAGAAGAAATAAAAAGAATTAAAAGGGGGGGCTTGGTTGTACGGCTGAGCAATAGTGCAGCCAAGACAAAAGGAGAGAAATAAAGAAAGAAAGAAAAATATATAAAGAAAAGTCAAACTTGGTGGCTGATCAGGAAACCAAAAGAAAAGCAATGAAAATAAAGAGACCAAGTGATGCGGCAGGCTTGGCTTGCATTCAGTGGTGGGCCCTATTGGATGCAATTGAGGCGCATGGGTTGAATTCAGAAAGCAATGGTTGGCCTGTTGTGCGGCTATCTTGAAGCTGGGCGCTGCTTTGGCTTGTGGGGCCCGACGTCAAAAAGAAAAAGAGAGGCAATTGGCTTGGCAGTGGGCTTCGTGTGGGCTGCCAATGCGTGGGGCGTTAGCTTGCAATTGGCGTGGGCCCTAGGCGCGAGTGAAAGAAAGCCATTAGGGCTTATGCGGCACTGGGAGATTTAAAAGGAAAAAAAGAGGCTGTTTTGAGGGAGTTCGTGCGCAGGAGAGATCACTGCTGCGGCGGAGGAGAAGAGGAAACAGAACAGGGACGTGCGGCGGCGCAGAGTGCGCCAGAAGCCGCAGCTGCTCCATGACTCAGCTTTTCTTTGTGAAATTTATGTTATTCATCTTGTACATGGGTAACTAAATTTTTAAGTGGAGTTAGGAATGAACTTGTACCATATATGACTATTTTGATTTATTTTAATTCCTGTACATGGTTTTAATTTGTTAAATTCTTCGTTGATCATTCTAAATTTATTAGTTAGATTTTATTGACCGAATAATTAAAGGTTTTAGTCCGTTTATAGATTCAGTCATGCTTTTTCTATCGAATGGATTAATGTTTTGATTATTTTTGGAATAATTAAATATTTATATTGATTCAATTCTTTGCTGCAATATTACTCGTTCGGTATATTGTCATCGTTGAGTTTTTTCAATGTGAATATTAATTTGAGAGGTTTAAAAGTGTTGAATGATGTTTCGAAGGATTATTTTCAGTCTAATTTTGATGCATAATTTTAAATCTTCCGATTGAGATTTTTGGAATTTAATTTCTCAATTGAGTTATCTGTGAATTAAAAATAATTGAAATACCATATATGTGCAAGGGATTTCCGACACTCCACTGTTCGTTAAATTTGAATATTTTCTTCCATTAATTAATTTGTTTAATTTTTAGTTGCATTCAAAATCACTTTTTATATTTTATTTTCTTATTAACCGTCTAATACTTCTGTAGTTTCAGAAATTCTGTTTATTATTCTTTTAATTTAGTCTCCCTGTGGAATCGACACCCTAAAACTACACTACAATTATCCGCGTTATTCTTTGGGCGTAATCAGATACCTTTGGCCTTGCTGTTGTATACACCCTACCTTACCTATTATGATATTTATATTAGCTTTCTGCATTTGACCTCATGATATAATATGACTGAATATTTGGTTATGCATTTTTTGCATACTGGCATCATGTATTGCACTACATATGATGTGGAACATGTAATGCATACGTGAGATTGATATTGAAGTAGGGTCAATCCTACATAACTAATTTTTTTTTGTAATCCAAATTATATTATGTTGAGAATTGTGTCTCCATTCGGCTATGGGCCAAAAACCCACGTGGGAGGGATTGACATGGGTTTGGCTGTTTTTTGGGACTGTTATCAGAGTCGGTTGATCCTTTGTATATATGTTCATCGTTAAAACATTGTATAATATAATCATGAAAAACATGCATACATAAAGCATGGATATATTATATCAAATGTATTGATGGATGGTTTATATATTATTATGGTGGATTATGTTGTGAATTCCACATTACTTTGAATACTTCACTATTGACGATGTATTGTAAACTATGTTGATGGAGGTGTGTCGCGGGGTAAATAGATATATTTAGATTATATATTTAATAAATGTGTTATCAATCATTATTCTATAGTTTTACAGTACATGATGATATTTTATATATTGGTACTCTTATTTATATGTCTCTATCATTGGCTTATGATCATTATTGTGTGCACTTATTACATGTTGGACATTGGGCACTACCCAATTAGCATTCACGTTAGTTTTTACATTCTACGTGCTTGTGTGTTTTGGAAAATTCTACTGAGCATTGTGGCTCACCCTTGCTATTCGTGGGAATAGCAAGTACTAGACTTGTAAAAGACAGTTGCAAGATCGATCTCAGACATAATAAAGATGTAACGTCTTGTAAATTTTGTAATATTAAATAAATATTTTATAATATGGATAATGAATATTAATAATATATAATTAATTTTTTATAATAAATATTGGGTTAGAAAAAAATTTGGAGACCATTGGAATTCATTTAGACACATTAAATGACCATAGGGGCAAAATATTCATTTTACCCTCATCACGGGTTTACGCAAGTGTAGTACCCGAGAGATGTTGTATTATGACTTAAAAGAACCTTAAAATATTGGGTTTGTCATGAATCACACTGTGTACACATGGAAATGGCAAAAAAAAAGGCAATTAAAGGAAAGAAAGAAAATCAATTAATGAATGGCAAAAAGGTCAAATGACCTAAGCCAAAGTTTTGGCTATAAATAGAGGCCTTGCATGACCTAGCAGCCCAGTCTTTCCACATTTCTTATTTCTCTCTCTCTCTCTCTCTCTCTCTGTGCACTCTTTAACTCTCACGACACACTTTAGAGAAAGGAAAAGGGGGAACCTAGGGTTTCAAGTTTTTCTCTCAAATCCCTCATCTTTTCATGAGATCCAACTACAATAAGGACATCTAGTGCAAGATCTCTCATCTAGAAGGCATTTACCATCAATTTGGAGTTAGGATCTTGAAAGATCTAACAATAACAAAGGAAGAAAAATTAGGGTTTTGTACAAACCTTCAAGAAACAAGGTAGGGACTTTTAAACCTAAATAAAAAGTATGTGTATAGATAGATTTGACAATTCATGAACTTATTTCATGATATACATGTGTTAGTTTTTGAATATTTTACCATATGTTGCATGTGACTTAAAGACTTGATTATTTGATGGTTTCTCTTCTTTGAATGACTCATTTTTACCTTGTTTTGACATTGACTACACTTCCGATTAAATAGGGAATGATTAGAGGGTGTATTCATAATATAGGTTTTAAATGTAAAATGCATGAAATTCTCTCATGTTATAAAGTGATGCTTTGAACATTGTTGCATGAATGATTGATTATATTAGTGAATTTAACATGAACGGTCGATATGAATGTTGATAAAATGACATTGGAATAATGAGAATAGGAACTTGGAAATGAATGGACATTTGGGCTAAAGATGGGTTGCGTCAATTGTGTGCTCTTAAGCATGGTGAGATTGCTCTTTCCTGCAGTTTGATATTGTGTTTGGGATGGTGTCTCCCTTCGGCTTGCAAGCCATAAACTGGCGTAGGTGTTCATTTGTCTCCATTGCATTAGTAACCTGAAAAACATACAAGGCTTACCAAGGTTAACGAGGAACATCAGTCGACTGGTACCTAGACCCAATCGACTGAAACTCACAGACTTTAAATTCTACTCTGCACTCTGCTATCTAGACAACACTATTATTGAATACCTCATTTACATTAAATTTTATTTAAGTAAATGATTTTCTTTTTATTTACTTAAGACATTACAATGTAAATAAGGAAGTAGCCCCTATTTGGAACCAATAAAAATAGTCCCAAGGCCTAATTGCTTAAGAATAAAAAGTCAACTCTCCATTCCAAGAACAAAATTCTAAAGTATCTAAAAATGCCGCCTTGGACCATAACTAGTTGAGTGGGTTACCCTATAGCTAAAATTTAGTAAAAATCATTTTTAGACTATTGGATACCTAAGGAACAATTATTGAGACTTTTTCAAAGCCAATTCAAAGAATTTTAAATAGCTAGTTTTTTAGGCCTTAGCATGGCAATACATTGGTCAAACCTAAGTGTTCGGGAGTCTGATTGACTCCCATTGACCTGTTCAACTTTAGATATCATCTATTGATATTCCTTGGTAATTTTCCATCACTTCCAGAGTCTTTAGAACTCAAGTTGTGACAATTGCACGACTTTGAGGTGGACATTATCCTCACTCGTATTACTTGTAATACTATAGTTGATTTCCTAACATTTCATGTGGATCATGGCTTGAGATTATGGGAATGAGAGTATGTTTTACAACCTTGCTACGAGGATCTTTTGTGTGATTTTCATTATTATAAACTTGTTGTCCATCTAGGGAGTATGAAAACGTACCACATTCTTCGTAGACAATATTGGAAGAGAGGTATGAAGCTCAATATTGTGACTTATGTTAATTGGTGTTGGTGTCTGACTTGTCAGTGGATTAAGGTAAAGCATTAGGGGCCACATGATTACTTCTACCACTTTCAGTTGTTGAGTGGAGACGAGAGCACGTGACTATAAATTTTGTGCTAGGTTTACCTAGATTATCATATGGACACAATGTTGTTTAAGTTATAGTGGATCAAGTGATGAAATCTACGCATTTCTTGACAATCAAAATTATAGATTTAGTAGATGCACTTAACTGATTGTACATTCATGAGATCTTAAGCCCTTATATAGTTTTGGTATCTATTATTTTTGGATGTTTGTGATTACTTTGTGTAACTCCCTCTATAAGTTTCAGAGGCAATTAGGGTTTTATTGATAAGATCTTTGGTGGGTCGGAGGAAAATTGGAGTGGTTTTGCAGATATCCATGGTGGGTTTGAGAGAATTAGGGTTTTATTGAGCCATAAGGTGTAAAATTGAGTTTTATTGATAGTTTTTTTTATTAAAAAAAAGAAGAAGAAGGGTTTTCATGGATAAAATCTTTGGTGATTTTGTTGGGATTTTGGGTTGTTTTTACAGATTCCCATGGTGGTTTTAGATATAGTTGGGGGTTTATCAAGGCTTAAGGCATAGAATTCGGAAAGTAGAATTCAATTTACTAGCAAGGAAAAGTGGAATCTAACTGAGAAACTTTGATTAATCTCTTAAAATTTTAGATCTTATGGACATGTGATGAAGAACAATTGAAGTAACCCATATTCGGTTGTAAGTTTTAGACTACTTTCCATTCTCTTTTTAAATTTTATTAATCTTCCTCTCATTAAGGATAACACTTGAATCTTTCTTTCTTTGATTGTTTTGTACACATTTTTTAATGATCAGTGAAGTTTAATCCTTCTACATATATAAACATTTTGAATTATATGATATGAATGTGTTGGGATCATATTTTTAATTTTAATTTTTTTGCAGGAACATAGACATGGGTCATTTATACTTGACTCAAGTCTCACCTAGTGATGGACCTTTTTGTGCATCGTCATTTATTGTGGGCTCCCAAAAGTGAACCAAGAAAATCCACCTCGAGCCGAAGGTCTTCATGTCAAAAAATGGGGACTCGTATATGCAGATGTAAAGACAGTTTAGTGGGTTTGTATGTGACTCGGATCTTGGAGAGGAAGTTGCCGCCTTGCATGCTAGTCTTGAAGGCTCTGTTTGGTCAGCTGCCATTGATAAAAAGCATGCAGTTGATCCCACTACAGTTTATACTATTGCGCAATACAATTCTCCTTTTTAATTTGATAATAGAATGAATGAGATATGCGGAACACATCTTTAGCAGCCTTTTGAGTTTTTTTTTTTTTAAAGACGGATCCGGGTTGAACCCCGGTTGACCCGGCCATGTTTAAGCCAACCCGTTTAATTGCAGATTAAGATTGGGCCTGATCCATTTGTAATTTGACCCGTTTTCAATTCGTCTATTTTGTTAAGTCTATTTATAATTAATAAGTTAATTTAACATTACAATATTATAAAAAAATACATAATTTTAAACAGACAAATCAAATAAACTTAATACTAACACTAAATTTTTAAATATGAGTCTTAAGATAAATAAATAAATTTAATTTATTATTGAATAAAAATAATATTCACATAAAATAAAATTTAAACTGATGACCGATTTCAAATAAGATAACATGGTGAATATGCTAATCCCAATTGGTTGGATCCAATTTGAAGCTCGAAGAATCAATCTATAAAATTATCGATTTTGTTATTTTATTTTTCAAAATTTGTATTGAATTGTGAGTCCTGTGGTCAAATGCCACAGATATAGAAGAGAGCCTGGGATTTGGCACCGCAGGGTTGAGAAAATGTCTTTATAGCGAAGTGGGAATTGGTGTCGTGTGACCCATTTATTGGGCCGCCAACCAGGGACGTATTTATTCGGCAGCCGGCGACGTGAGCAAGATTTTATAGTTATCCAATTGCCCAACGACAAAAGTTGTTAGCTGGACTTGCCATCATAAAGGCCGAAAACGTCATATAGCCTACAATTAGTACAAAGTTGTTTTCAGATTCCAAGTTTAACGCTACACTAATAAAATATTAATATTTTTTTTTTAAAAAAAAAATTCTCAAATAATAAGATATTAATTTCTCATGTCATTATTTGGATACCCAATAATTAATATCAGATAAACTACTATTGTTATAAAAATTAAAAATTAAAAATTAAAAATTAAAAATCCTATATATTCTTAATTTATATTTTTATTTGTATTATGTGACATTTTTTTTATCACACATAATGTAATTCTTAAAAGCACCGAGAGATTCAGAAATTGTCATTACGAGGGCGGATTGAAGATATTAAAATTTAAGAGAGTTTATATGATTATATTAAAAAATTTGGAGGAGCCAAGTCTTATTTTGTGAAAATATTTTAACAAAATTAGTAGTAAAAATATAATATTAAAACTTTAGAATGGGCATGTCCTATTTTATTAAAATATTTTTAAAAAATTAAGAGTAAAAAATATAATATTAAAATTTTTGCGAGGAAATGGTCCCTACTTGTCCTCTCTTACATCCTCCCCTACTTAGAAGCCTTAAATAATATTGCATTATTCGGAGAATACAAATGAACATAAAAATTAAAAATATATAACTTTGAAATAAAGATAAAATAGTTTTAAAAATTTATAAAAATAAAATTTTTATACGAAGAATTTATGAATTCTTTTCATAATTTGATGTACAATGATTTATTTATTTTTAATTACTCTGACTTTAAATTACAAATTCATGTAACAATTATAATTTAATTGGGATTAACATTTTTCTTTCAAATCAACTTCAATGAATCCTGAAAGTGCATGAAGGATAGAATGGAGGACATTTTAGAAGCCGGTGCAATGCCTTTTAGCTGAATCCCAAGCACCCTTCTTTTTTATTTTTATAGAAGTCAGTGTTATAATTCATGTATTATAATAAATATTAGTACAATTAATTCAACTAATTTAATTAACTTACAAGACATAATCTAAACTAAGAGCCTCTCTAATATAAGAATTGGATATATGATCCAATCGAGCCCATAGCTGGGTGCAAGGAAGGACAAAAGTATATGGAGGCTACACTGGGCTATAATCTACCCCAAATTTTGAAAATTTATTTTTGTACATATAAAATTTTGGGTCGTTTGATCTCTAGTCCATGAGATGGACTTTTTTACTATAAGGTCCATGTCAAAACGCTGTAATCCATTAAGTCCATAAATTTTTTGGGGACAAAAATTACCCCTTCACCATACAAGGCGTTGAGACTGGAGAAGTCTTGAATTTTTTTTTTCAAACTTTAAAATTCAATAACTTGTAATCTATAAAAAAATAATTTAATAAAATTTATATATTTGGATTTTAAACAACAAGATCTATCAAACAAGATCCATATTGGATATGAAATTAAAAAAAATAAATATAAAGTGTAAAAATTTACATGGCAGAACTCTCTCTCAGCTCTCACTATCAAATTTTACACTGCAAAACTCTCTCCCTAGTTCTCCCGGTCAAAATTTACACTTCATAAAAAATGAGGAAAAAAACAATCGTTATTAGCTTTATATAGCTATTACCTACACATTATAAGTCCAAAAACTGACATTCAAAATGTTGCAAAAAAATTGTGAAAAAAATAATATTTAACTATTTACACCCTTACCATAGTGTAAAATTTACCGTTGAATCAGATTGATTTCTTTGTTTGTGTTTTTCACTCATACATATGTGTATCATCAAATCACAATAAACTATAGACTTCATGGGAGCATAAGGTGGCCACTAAAAGACAAAACCTTACCGCCTTTTCGATTGTGTGATTTGCAAGCTAAAGAACGGAAATCAAGGAAGCATAATCAATATACCTTCTTCAAATTGGGTTGGATGTTGGAAAAGAAGGGAATGGAGAGATATAGAAGGAACAATGATACCAACAACCAACATTGACGACGACAATCGCCGACATCAGCCATGTCACTAGAGTCAATCATTGTTTGCTTCTATTTCCTATGTTTATGGGTTTAGGCAAGTGAGAGAAATCAAGAGAGAGACGGGATAGATAGACGGTTGAGAAATTAGATGGTGGAGGGCTGATTTTGTCATTAAAAAAATATTACATTGCCACCTCATTACTTTTGGATCTAAACTCAATTAATTTAAAAACTCAGACTTTTGAGATTACAATGTTTTTTCTTGGACCTTAATTTATAAATACTTATTTTGAGGGACTTCTTACTAATTAACTCAAACATTTTAGCCCTTTTCAAGTTATCCCACCCTAAAATATTGGCCCAATCCAATTTTTACCATTGAATGCTATTATTTTTCTCATTTTTTACCCTAAAATTTTGTAGCCCTCCCCAAACATTTTTCCTAGTTCCACCCTTGGCTGGGTGCGTGGACCTAAATGCTCACATCACTCTAGTAGAGAGTGAGACTGTAAAGATCTAAAAAAATCAGGGTAAACTTTTTGTTTTTGCCTGTAGGGCACTATTCATGCACCGTTTGCCAGTAGGGCACTATACATGCATCATTTAGGCATAAGTCATGTTTAGGAGTATAATTTGAGTGTTTCATAGAATATAAATATGTTTAGAATATTAAAATATACCTCCTGTATGAATTTGAGCCTAATTGGAGATAATTTAAAAAATTAGACCAAAAGGCATCTCGAGTAGCCCGGGTGGAACCGGCCAAAACTGCCCGTAGGCGAAAATAATTTTTTTGAAAAATTTTATTTAAAATAATTTTAAGAACTTTGGCTAAAGCAGAATGTTAGATTGAGGCGTTTCAAGGCGGGTTGTAGTGTAACGAGGTCCCGAATTCATTAAGGGCAAAAGGGTCTTTTTGCCCCTTTACCTCTTTACTATAAATACAGTCCCTTAGAGATAAAAATCTTAGAATTTGTTATGAGAAGAAGCAGAAGTCGTGCGTGGAGAGAAAAGTGAAGCAAACCTAGGGTTTTCTAAGTTTCAAACCACCAAAACACATCTCTAGGCTAGGATTCTCATAAGACTTCCTTCTAGGACGTTGTTCCCCATGTCAAGGACTACATTCTCACTGATTGGTTTGGTTGCACAGCAAACAAAACTCTCTAGGGTTGAGAAAAACCCTTTTAGGTATGATATCTTGCTAAGTTAGGAATAGATTTAAGTTTCCTTGTCCTTTTTATAAGTTGATTGAACGATTTGTATGTTTATTTGCTATTAGAAAGTCACTTAGGATGTCGTTGATTTGAAAACCTAGAGTTTTTTATTTGTGTACTTGTGTGTTCTTTGAGTTTTTTGAGAAATTGTTACAATGATGAAGATAAAATTTGTATATGTGTTTAAATTATTACATGGTAGCTTGTATTCATGTGGATAGACCTTGTGTTTTGGAACATATGGTTGTTTAATGCATTGATGCTTTGTGTAATTGTGTGTTCTTGGAGAATTAGGAAGATTGTGAACATGTAACTTGAGCATAGGTTTAAATTGATTGTATATAGCATGTGTTCATGTGGAAGAAATCTTGGGATTTGAAAGTTATATCTTACTTCATGAATGATGCATGATTTAAGGTGTATACCAAGTATTTGATAAAATACCTCATTGTGATTGCATAGAAAAATCACGGCATATTGGCATGGTGTGAACGTTTGGAAACATAATGTGGGCTGAGCACATTGGTGCTATGCATTATGAGGGTGTAGATCCTATGGTGAAAAAACTCAAAATTAGCCATTGGTACTCGCAACCCAATGGGGATGGACCATGAAGCGAGACATACGATTGGTATTCGCATTCCAACGGGGAAGGGTCGTGAAGCGAGACATGGGTGTGGCATAGAGTTGCATGTGTGTGTCATGCATATTGACATTGCATAACATTGAGGGATTAGAGGGTTATAGCTTCTAAATGTACACTTGCACATGCCACACCTTAAATCTTGTTCCTTGCATTAGCACTATGTCATACCAACGGTTGTGCTGACCCCTTGTGGGATATCATATTACAGATGAGACTCTCGGTACTTGAGACTTGATGAAATCTTGAAGAGCGGAGGAAAAATGGACCACACAGGATATTTGGCCCTTGGGGCATATTTTGAGTTGTATAAGGGCATAAGCCCTAAGCCATATGAAATAAACTTGTAGAAATTTTGTATATTATGAAAACAATGGGCAAAACCTTATATTTGTAATGAACATGAAGTTTGTAGCATTTAAATTTTAAGTATATGAGTACATATAGTGGATTGTATAATTAAATGATGTATGTTTAATTTCTATGAAATTGTGGCCAACGAGTGAGGATGAAATGTATAAATCCTTATTTATATAAAGTATTATGAATATTAGGTGGGAAAAGACTTGGAAAACAAAGGGGACTATGTTGAAATTTTGTAAAATTAAAAGATTTGTTAGGTGTATAAAACACCCTATAAATGGGTGGAAAAAGTGCCAAAAAGTGAGGATTAAAAACCTTGAAGAAATAGGCTAAAACTAGAGAAAAAATAGCTTGCAAAACTTTGGAAAATAGAGAAAATTGGCTGTTGGACAGAGAAATTCAGCCGCAGCCAGCTACAATAAACTTGCAAAAAAATGGAAAAATTAGGTTGTAGTCGCTACAGTAGCCCCTATCCAGCCGCTCAGCTGTGCGCGGGCGCCTACATGTCTGGGCCGCGACCCCCGCACACGCCTCACGCGTGCCCACTACCTGTACCCGTCCGCCTGCTGCTTGACAACTATCGCACCAGCCCTAACAGCCCCTTGACACTTGCCCTTGGCCACCCTTTTGAGCCATGTTTGGCCACGTTTTTGGGCCATGTCTGGCCACCCTATTGGGCCATGTTTGGCCAATCCTTAGGCCATGTTTGGCTACCCTATTGGGCTATGCTTAGCCACTTCCTTAAACCAATTTTGGTAGACCTTTTGACCTATTCTTGGCCATGCCTTAAAGCATTTGGGGCCCATTTAGGCCATTATTTCAAGACATTTTTAGAGATATTTTGGGGCTATTTTGGAGACCATTCTTGACATGACTTAGACCTATTTTGAATAATAATTAGGGAAGATATTTAATTGACATTAGAAGACCATTTTGATTAAGTCAAATAACAAGTTTTCATCTCTAATTTTGGGTAAACATGGGAGAATGAATGCAAAATCAACTAAATCCATCTTAATGGCCATTCATTTACTTTTCTTATTTCATTTCACTCACTCCCCGAGTTTGTGGAAATTTGGGGCATAACAGAGAGTTGAACCCATGACCTACCTTTTGAAGGAAGCATGGATGGCCAATTGCACTAGTGAATTCCAAGCACACTTCTTAGCGAGGGAAAAATGAGGAGAAAAAGTAATAGGGTTAGGAATTTTTTAGAAAAATATTAGTGAAAATATTTTGGATTTGTCAAAATTTTGGAATGAAAATAATGAAATTAAGATTGAGTTTGGCCAAAATTTTAAGTGAAAAATGAGAGAAATGATGGGTAAAGATTGAATTGAGCTTGAATTTTAGAGTAAGGTATATTGAAATGATCAAAATTTTACATGTATAAAAAAATATTAAGAGTTTAGGGTGGGCAATAGTTCGGCCCAACTTACTAAAGATTTCGCCGTTACTTCTCAAGCTGTCAAGGATATATATATATATATATATATATTGAAATAACCAAAAAGCACCACCATTGTTAAGATTAGGATACGTAGATACAGTTGTTCATCACCCCAACTGCAAATACGAGGTTACATATAGGGGCAGCTCTACCATTGTGTCACTAACATAATGACTTTAGATCCCACCTATAAAGATTACCCTAAATTTATAGATGTCTATTGTACAATTTAGGCCATTATGTCACTAAAGTAATGAATTTAGATCGCACCTATAAAGATTACCCTAAATTTATAGATGTTTATTGTATAATTTAAATTAGAAACCTAACACATATAAAAGTTTAAGTCCACAAAGTATCTGATGTAGGACAGATTTAGTACCTTAAAAATAAAAAAATTTGTTTTAGAATTGTATTAGGATTGTTTAGTTTTCTATTTTGATTTATTTCTAATTTTCTTGTTTCCTAGTTTTATTTGGGTTAGTATTGGAAATATAGGTATTAGTAGTTTCTTATTCAAATTAATAGTTTTTATTATATTAGAATTAGTATAAAAATAGAATTTTTTATTTCCTAGTCAAAATGGTAACGTTCTAACACTATAAATATGATGTAATAGATTTTTATGGTTATGTTTTTTTATCAATAATATTTAATTATGAATTTTAGAGAATTATTTTCTTAGGTGAGGAGTCTCCATGTTTGTGGACTCTTATTTTCTTAGGTGAGGTGTTCCTATGTTTTCTAAGAAATTCGGCGTGTTCAATTCTCCTTCTCATGTTTCCATTCCGCATCAAAATCCCATAAAATCTTTTAGTCAAAAATAGTATTTAAGACACCAAACATTTGAAAAAAAGAAAAGTAGATAGTTTTTTTTTTTGTATTTATTAGTGGACTTCTATTTGAATCCATCTCATTTTCTATTGCCATTGATTTGCATAAAGAAAATGTGAATAGTTCTTTTTTATCTTGTTGACTAGAGTTTTATTCAACATCTATATATGGGCAAATTACACTTACCTCCACTGAGGTTTCTGACAATTGCAGAAACTTTTTTTATAGTTTCTGAAATAACACTGTCCCCCTTCTGGTTTACTGATTTGTAACAGATTCCCCCCTACCGTCAAGAGTCGTTAATTGACTAACGGAATTCGATGATGTCAGCTTCAAATTTTATTCAAATGCCAACTTTGCCCTTAAGGTTTTCTCTCTTCTCTCTCTAACCCCCCCCCCCCAACACACACACACACACATATATATATATAATCACATGAAAAATTAGGTCACCATAATCACTGTAAATTTTTTTTTTCAAAAAAATAAAAAACCAATTAAATAAATCCAAATCATTGTAAATTTTTTTTTCAAAAAAATAAAAATCCAATTAAATAAATTCAAATCACTATAATTTTTTTTTTCAAAAAAATAAAAAATCAATTAAATAAATCCAAATCACTGTAATTTTTTTTTCAAAAAAATAAAATATCAATTAAATAAATCCAAATCACTGTAAATTTTGAGTTGGTCCTAGTTTTGACTCAGTGTTCTCAACCATTTTCAGAACCAGAACCCAAACAAACACACTTTTTTCTCTTAAATCTCTTCTCTCTTTTTGGATCAAAATCCATCAAAAGTAGCAAAATTTCATACCCAAATTAATAAAGAAAATCATTATTTCCCCCAATTTTTTTATATTTCTCAAAACAATTAAAGAAATGAAGATAGATCTGAAGTGAAAAACCCAAATCTGAATCTCTATCAACACTTCCATCAAACCTTGCATTCTTCTCTCTTTTTGGATCAAAATCCATCAAAAGTAGCAAAATTTCATACCCAAATTAATAAAGAAAATCATTATTTCTCCCAATTTTTTTATATTTCTCAAAACAATTAAAGAAATGAAGATAGATCTGAAGTGAAGAACCCAAATCTGAGCAGTGGTCGAATCTAATCAACTCCAATGTGGTCGATTACGGTGGTTGCTTCGGTGGTCGGTGGCCGTGTGGTTGCTTCGGTGGTTTCAGGTGGCATCGGAGATGGTGATGGTGCCGACAATGGCTGCGATGTTGGTGGTTGTGTTGTTGTAACCCTTACCAGCCCATCCCATGTTGAAGAAGCGTACTCTACCTTATCAGGGATTTCTATCATCTCTGGGAGTTATGCAATCTTTGAGCCAACCACAACCCTTCAATCAAGATAGGCTCAACCTCAGCAGATTCAGCAGCAAACTAAATTTTACCAAATGGGTAACAGAGATAAGATCATAGAACCCCTATACCCATCTGATCAAAGCTTGATTCAACCAAACAGGTCTACTGGTTCTTGGAATCGAAGCCTCCTGATCAGCAACACTGCAAATCCTACTATCTCAAATCCCAGTCTTTGGAACAGCAAACTGGGACTTCTTTGAACCCAAATCAATGGCCTGATCTAACAGGCTATGGCCCTCCTACATGATCTTCACCACCCATTCTGTTCTTCGGCCGCCAACCATATCCAAGCATCTAACTGATTTTCCTATCTTCTCTCTCTGCAAAAGAGGGTTTTGTAATCTAAAACCCTCTTTGGAATATATATATATATATATATATATATATATACATACACACAAAATCCCTCTCTCTTTCTTTCAAACCACCACCGAGTGGCCCAGATCAACGATGGTGGTGGAGCGGCCATGGGTGGCTGGCCGGTGTTGCTTTGGGTAGAGAAAATAAGAGAGAGAGAGGTGAGATGGAGTGGGAGTGGGGAGAGAGAGTTGAGAGAGGAAAAATAAAATAAAAAATATTATTAAAATATAAGGATAATTTGGTAAATGGACTAATTTCGTTAACATCGTTTGGGGACAATTTCTGATAGGGGGACAATGTTATTTTTGAAACTATAAGAGAGGTTTCTGTAATTATCAGAAACCTCAAGGGAGGTAAGTGTAATTATCTCTCTATATATTTATAGTGTTGAAACACTATTAGAATTATATATATATATATTATAATATATCTAATTTATTTTACAGTATATAAATTTTTTATTAATAATAAAAATAAAAAATGCCTCATTTCTAATTTTTCTTTGGGCTTCAAATTGTGTCCAGACGGATGATAGGTCTTTAGCTCAGTTCGGTAATCTCACGTTGAGTCTTCTTCTCCTCCCAAGTTAGCTAGTGTATCGAACAATCACGCATAGAGCATATCAAATCTCTGTCTTGACCAAGATGATTTTCTAACATAGCTACTACTTCAGATATGAAGTTCATGATCACGGATTCCAACAAGAAAACTACCTCTTTAAGCTTATCCGTTCATTATGAAATCTGTGATTCGCTTCACAAAATTTTTTTCGCAAAAATGACAACTAATTGACCATATAATAGAGGAAAGGTACGCATAAAAAAAATTCATAAACCCAATTTCTCTATTCAATTCTTAAAGAGATTTATTTCATCATTCTTACCTTGACTTGATCCTCGGCAGGGGCGGAGCTAAGATTGTTTTGAAGGGGTGCTAGTGCCTAGCCAGCCTAATAAGATAATATTATTAATATTAAAGGTTTGATTATTATAAGAAAGAAAAAAAATTATTTAATAAAAAAAAGTTTATAAATTTTCAAGTAAGAAAAAAAATATTTTTTTATGTAATTTTTTTAAGGAAGCAGATTAAGAACCTTTCAAATATGGATCCTAAAAAGTATCTTAACTCGTGATTGAGTGAAAATAATGCTCACATCCCTCCTAATAAGAGGGTTGAAACTTGAACTTATAACCTCTCCTTTGGAAGAGAGTATGTAATACCCTGATCCATTGTAACCGAGCCAACATGGTCTAATGTTACGATAACGAAATAAATTTGGTTAAATTTCAATAATGGGAATGTACGGATGAAGGTCACGATAAACGGATGACAATAATAAAAGAAATAAAATTAAAAAGGGGAGAAAACAAAATGAAAAAAATAAAAAGGAAATAAGAATTAGGAAAAAATAAATAAATAAGTAAAGTAAAAATTCAGAAATAAAAAGAAAATAAATAAACAAAATAAAAATAAAATAAAATAAAAAGAAATTGAAATAAAATAGGAAATTTATTATGGAAATAATATATGTATATATGGAGGTAATATATTTATATGGAGAGTGTGTAATATATATATATATATATATATACACATAAACACATAAGGTATAATTACCTGTAACTGAAGAAGAAGGAAAGAAATAAAGAGGAGAAGAAAAACGGATGGGAGGGGCTGAAGTGCAGAACTGGAAAGGCGCGGGAGAAAGAGAGAGAGAGAGAGAGAAATTAAGTGAGGGGCGTTCTCTGGTTTTATATAAACATCCATGCGTTAGAATCAAAGGAAGAAGAAAAAAAAAAAAGAAACACAGAGAAAAAAAAAAAAAACGGAGCAAGCGGCGCAAGCAGGGAGCGGCAGATAGCGGCACTACGGCGTGGGAGCGAGGCACTGAACCAAGGAAGGAAATAAAGGGAACTGAGGGCATTACGAGGACATATAAGTGAAAAGAAGTGGGAGAAATCAGAAGGTGGGGAGATACCGCAAACAGGAACCGAAATCAGGAATTGGGTATGGATCAGTTTCTATTTTTTTTACATCTTCAAGCATGCAAATATAGTTTGATGTAGTGTTTTGTAAGCATGAATGATAGGATATATTGAGGGTTTCATGAGAATGAAATTAGAGAAATTATGCAACAAGAACAGAGCATGAAATTCGGTTTACAGGAGAAAACGAAAGAAAACACAGTTACAGAGAAAGATTAAAAAAAAAAATCTGTTTTGTAATTTTGATCCATGAAATTTAATTTGAATGCTTTGGATTTATGTGTATAAGTTGTAGGAACATTGTAGGGATTAATTGGTGTTGAAACAGTAGAGAAAAGGTGAGAAAATGGAAGAAAAAGGGGCTGCCGGAAACCGCACAGCCCCTGTGCAGTGACGGTTTTCCCTATTTTGGGAGTGTTCCGGCACTCCGATTGGAAACCCGAGGATAGATTTGAGTTGCCCATGATCTGTAGGTGTGAACCCCACTGAAAAATGCAAGAAAATCCGTCGCCGGCAAGTCGCCGTTGACGGAGAAGATGACCAGCATGCCGGAAATGGTGTAGTGCGGCTGGGGGTTTTGTGATTTTATTTTGGCCAAACCGGGTCGGGTCTGACCCGACCCACCCATTCAGATGACTGCCCAACACTTGTACTTCATGTGTAAATTTTTAAATTTGAGTTTAGATAGTGTTTGGTTAGAAAGGAGAGCTATCCAATGGTTGGGTTAAACTTGAACAAAAAAAAAAAGAGAATTAAAATGTAATAACAGGGAATGGAAAAAATTGGTATGGGCAGGGAATTGAACCTGTGACCAAAGGGGAAAAGGTGAGAAGCTTAGCCACTGTGCCACCAAGGCACATGTGGTCTGTTTGGGCTCAAATACGATATGTATTATCCATATTAATTAATTTAAATAAATGACTTAAATTAATAACTTTTAAATTTAATTTCGACGACTAAATTAGTAGAACGAATAATGAAAACTTATTATTTTGGACCCTCTGAATTTAATAGTGAGGTCCGTTTTACGAGACGAAGTCCCGAAAAAATAAAATAACCGTAGAATGCCAAAATGACCAAAATGCCCCTACGTCAAAGGTAAGTCAAACGGACTCCGATTTAGTTAAGTAAATAGTGAATTTTTATTAATTCAAACCTACTGGACTCAACGGTGAGGTCCAAATTATGAAAACAGAACCCAAAAAGTAGAGACACGTAAATGACCATTTTGCCCTTGGGTAAATTAAGTTTAAAATGGAAATCGTAAAACATAAATTAGTAAGGGAGGTATTTAGAATAACGAGGCATAAATTTGGTAAATGATATGAAAGCTGAAACGTGTTTATTGATTTATAGGCAAGTCAAAAGGAAAAGAGAAAGTCACGGGATATTAAGACGTTGATGAGGTAAGTGGATTCCTATCTTTGATACGTGGTTTCCAAGCCACGTTCTTTTCATTACTGCCAACCTTGTACTCATATATGTATTCACTATCATTGTTTCCCACCATGGATATTGTTCTACCTGGTGGATGCCTATTGGTTGATGTTGCATGACTGATTCATTTCATTGATATACATTTACTGTATGTTATGTTGTGATGTTCCATGTTTTGTACATTCATATGGAATACTATAGAATCTTAATTTATGTTAAGTGCCGGGTTTTGTGCTCAGTCACATTACCCATCTGATGCTATCTGGTTGACTGGGACCTTCGGGTCAATTTATTGGACCTACGGGTCAAAAAGACTTATGGCAATTATGGCGTTTTTACGCAGTAAGGTTAATGGGCATTTTGTATGCATTTATGTTAATGGGGGTATGCCGGGCCCCAAATGACCGAGGGTCTGCCAAACCCTGAACAGAGTAAAGGCATCATCCATGTTAATTGATGTAATTCTATGTTGATTGGTTTTGTTTTATTGGACTTGATTGTGACCGTTTCATTGTGGCAGTATTTATATTGATTGTATTCATTGAGCCTAATCTATATTCATGCTACGTTGTTACTCTTGACGGTTATTGTACGTTATCATTCATTGGTACTCTTGACCGTTATTGTACCTTGTCATTTATTGGCCATTGAGGCATTTTACAGTTGACTGAAATCATTGTCATGACTGGCTATCATGTTACCTTGACTTGTATTCATTTATGTCATTCCCACCCGTATTGGGGATAGGCTTCTACTTACTGAGTTTGTAGCTCACCCCTTACTAAATTTTTTCAGGTGAGCATGTTATGGAACCACAGTAGGAGATCCAGAGCGTAGGGAGACGGTTAAGGAGCACAGTAGAATACAGTAGTTCTCCCATGCACTCACCACCTAAAACAATGGTTTATGTTTAAGTTATGTTGGTTTACGTTTGGATTGTCAAACTTATTTAGTTTTGAAACAATGATGTATTAAGATTTCCGCACTTTAATGTTATGGTTATATTTCTTATTGTTATCATTGGTAAAAGAATGAAAAAAGTAGGGACGGCCATTGGGTCAGCCCCACGACACGAGATCCGCATAGGGTGGGTTTCGGGTCGTGACAGAGTATGAGTGGCCAATTGTGCTAGCTCCAATTGGTTAATTTTTATGTAAATTATAAAAAAAATCATTCAAATTTAAGAGTTATCCAAAGAGATCTAGTTATCTTATAAATAGTTTACTTAGTGCGGTATAAGTTGTATCGACTAAATATACCAATATGGTATAAATAATCAACCAATTCAATTATATGTAAACTAGTGTTTTAAGATTACTATATCCTAATATAATACAATTATTCACACTGAATTTTCACTTAAAATATAAAATTAAATATTAGGCTATGAATTGGTCAAACAAACTAACAATAATTAGATTGGTTGCATAAAGGGTAAAGTTAAGTGTCCCTTACATGTATGAGATTTGATTTGAGGAGGGGGATTCATTGAAACAACCCCCCCCCCCCCCCAAAAAAAACTATCACTTGAGCCCCTCCAATGATCTTATTTATCTCTTGTTTCCTGAGCAAAATTGTTTGAACAATCTCAACGGTTGATCCAAAGTCGACTGGAGCATAAGGTCAATAAAACAATTACTTTAGGCCTCACTTAAATAAAATGCCCCAACTTTTAGGTATTAAAGTATAATAAAAATAGATGTTTAAGATTAATAAAAGTTTAATTATACAAAAAGGTCCCAAATTTTATGTATTTATCGTATAATTAAATTAAAAGTGTAGGGTTAATAAAAATCGAACTCCACAAAAAAGGCCCCTCAAAAATTTCATGAAAAAAACTTAATTCTATTTATAGAGTTTTATTAGTATTGTACTCTGCTTTGTTATTTTTTTCTATTTAGATAAAAAAGAATTATGTAAAAATTTTATTATTAAAATTTTATTCAATATATAATTTTTTTTTATTAAAAAATAATAAAATTTTAAGATAAATTACTCTGACACTCCTTGTGGTTGGCCTGTTTTTCATTTAACCCCCTTCAGGAATCAAACCCGACAGGTCGACCCATTAGGGTAAAATATTACTACACTTTACCTTTTCCATCATTCTTCCGTGAATTTTTTGGACGAAATAACATCACGTGATTACACGTGATGTTATAAAATATGCTCTTTGAGGAAAATGCCTTCCCTTGCATCTGAACATATATACGAATACACACATACATATGTGTGTGTGCGTGTATATATATATATATATATATATTCACACATGAAGCCATTACTCTCTCTCTCTCTCGGTGTGCTATGTTTTCTCTCTCTTAACTCTCTAAATCCTACTGTTCCTTTTGTCGATTCCCTCTAGCCCACCTTCCTACGTGTATTTTTCCATTGTTGATAGTATTTTGTTGAAGAAGATTGACTCAACTAGTAGTCAATCTTCAAATTCAAGTTAAAAATCAAATTTAAACCTTCGAGCAACCTCTTATTGCAGTCTTAGGGCTCCAATAAGGATGTCTTGTACAAATGAGAACACAGGAAGACGATTCTTTGGGTGTTCAAATTATAAGGTAAAAATCTCTTTTTAAGGTATTTGATTTTGGTTTAGTTTAAAAGTATAATGTGGTTTTTCTTTCTGTATAATTTTCTAGAGAAACATGCCATGTGGTTTTTTCTGTTAGGTTGATCATCATACTTGTGAAAGCGGGATGGCATTTGGGACACATTTTTTTAAGAAGAACCTTGAGTTTTAAATAAGGAATGAAGAGCTCCAAAAGAAAAATGAAGAATTGCAGTTGAAGAATGTAGTGCTAGAGTTGCAGATGAAAAATCAAGACCTAAAAATACAGAGAAAAAATGAAGAGTTGAAGTTGCAATTGATGAAGAAGAAAGTTGCATATGGAAAAAAAATAAAGTTGATATGCATGGTTATGATATTGATGCTTTCCACCATATGGGTTAAGTACCCAAGCGTTGGTTCTGCTGAAGTTGAAAAGTATCTAAGCTTGCCTTGATGTATTTTTTGGTTTGGTTTTGTTTTGTTGGTGTAATGAATTGGAAGGAAAGTTGTATTTGGTGTAATGAGCCTAAATGTTGTTAATGTGAAATTTGTCTTTAACCTTGTTAAGAAAAGTTGTATTGAATTGGATATTTATTGCTTTACTTGAACATATATATAAAAAAGTATACAAGAACAAACATCCATTCATAAAACAAAGGTATATCCAAAATGTGCTTAACTTGTCTTCCATTGATAAGCAAAAAACATTGTCCCAATTCCAAATATATATATATATATATATATATATCAGTTGGTGTCTTCATAATACATTACAAAAATCATATGACTAATCCCAACTGTCTGTGACTACATGATTTCCTTTAAACCAAAAAACATTGTCCCACTTTATTTCCAGTTGACCCATTAGTCGATCACTAGGTGGATTGGACTTTTGGTGAAGGAACCTTGGCTTGAAAACTTGCCATTGGCAATTTTACTTGATCTCCTTTGGACCTGCAATTTGGATTTTCCTTTTTCTGGTGCTTGATGCAATGGTACTTTGCATGCCCAATTCCTTGACTAGATGGGATGCCTTGAATGGATTGGGTGCTTTTTCTCTCAATCTTGCACCAATGAACAAAATATGAATACCATTGTATTGAAACATATTAAAGTTTAATAATAAATAAATAGGTTTTACCACGAATGATGAATTAACTGGACTGAACATTAACTGTCCAATGCCTTGATGAATTGTGTTTGTTCTCCTTCTGCCACCACTTGAACTTGACAGGCCCTTTTTTAAGTTCTGCTATTTTGTCAAACATGTTTGCACTTTCCACACCTAAGTGTTATAGCCATCTCACTTGTTTGGATTTTTAGGTTCATCAATAGCCTTTCTTCTTGTCTTTTTTGGTCTGCCAGGAGGCCTACACATTAGTAGAGGCATAATGGGGTCATTTTCAGTATGAACCCACATACTTTGGTCAGGAATTAGAGAGATGATAGACTCATAAGATTTCATATAAGTTTCCCTGTTGATATACCACTATGTGACACACCAACCACTGCATGACACGTGCAACTGCAAGATCGGTTCATGACCCATAATAGAGCTCAGGCTCGGCCATATAACTTGTGTTCGGTCGCCCAGCTCGGGCTCAGCCACATAACTTGTGCTCGGTCGCTTAGTTCATGTTCGGCCTTATAATCTGTGTTCGGCCATTTAGTACATGCCCGGTCACACATCTCATCCTCAGTCAGTCAAGGGCATAACCTACATGGGCCGAGCTCATAGTATCAAAGCAAGACAGTTCTCCCATAAAGACTAACTTGTATAGATGCAAGCTTGCAATACAATACATCAATGATCAGACCTAATCATCGCTTCAGTAAGCACCAAGTAGGAAATAAGGAAGCTATCTCCAACAAGGAAACTGCCACACTAAGTTACCATATTCAACAAGGTAACTGATATCTCCAGAGATCCAATCCCTATATTCATGGCTCCAAATCCTAATCAACTTAGGAGAGATATTGCCTATAAATTCAACCCTAAAGGTACGCTTTATTTTCATGCTCATTATTTTGGCTTTCATTACGAGTCTTTCAATTCAATTTATTGACTTAAGCATCGGAGCGGCTACCGCCGGAGCCAACCCGGTGGTCCTCTGATCTTCTGTTTCGAGTGTTTCGCAGGGAGCCGAGCTTGGATCTCACGTGGGCCAAAAAGTGCAGCATCAGTTTGGCGCCGTCTGTGGGAAACGACAATCACCAAGTGCTCTACTCAATCTAAGTTCATCTTTCGTCTATTAGAGGGATTATGGCTCCCAACTTGCGACCCAGGAATAACACTCAAAACCCTCATCCTCAACCAACTGCTGGACGAGGAAGAGGGCGAGGGAATAACCCTGCACAGGAAGAACTAATCGAAACTAGGCGGCAGAACCAGTTGCTACGGGAACAGCTTTTGACCATGACCAGGACCCTGGCAATGTTCACCCAGAATCATGAAACCAATCCTCAAAATCCACCCGTTGTCACTCAACAGCAGCAGCCTCTTGCGGCCGCCGGTGTTCATATAGACCCCCAGCCGTCGTCGGCAGCCGGTCGAGGGATTCCCGCCTTTGTCCCGGAGGTCCATTATCGAAGTACTACCCGACCCCCCGTCCCGGGGGCCTCGGGAGTAAACTACGTTCCACAAGGATCACCTCCTCAAGTAGTTCCTGTACCACCAGTACCAGAGAATCAGAACAACCCCCCAGTAGCGGGCCAAGATCAGCCTACCCATATAGGCCCTGAGGCCGTGAGACCTGCCTCGCAGCAACCCGTTTTACCAAGAGGGTCAGTAAGAGCCGAAGAAGTTGCTGAATCAATAGACCGTACTGCTATCATAAGGGGTGCCCAGTATCCAGACCAGGACGAGCTGGCCAGATTGCTCGGGAGGTCGGCCACCCTGTTCACCAATGCTGTCATGGCCGAGGAAAGACCCAAGAAATTTATCGTCCCTAAATTCACCCCTTATGATGGGACTGGGGACCCGGGGGACCACCTCTCCCACTACCAGCACACCATGGCTTTGCACGGCACTTCTGATGCCTTCTTATGCAGAACGTTCGTGACCAGCCTCAATGGTACCGCCCTAAAGTGGTTCCACCACCTCCCGCCGAACTCAGTATCTGGCTTTTATGAGCTCGGCAGAAGGTTCTTGGACAGATTCATGACTAGCAGGAGGCTAAGAAAGGGTCCGGAATTCCTTCTGAACATAAAGCAAACGAGGGAAGAATCGCTCAGGGGGTATATAGCACGTTTTAACGCCGAGCTCACTGAGGTAACAGATTGCAGCCCCGGTTTCCTAGTGGCTGCTCTAGCCGCTGGACTTGCTCAAGGAGGGTTTAGAGACTCCCTGACCAAAAGTCCCCCTGCGGACATGGCAGCACTCATGGACCGTGCAAGGAAGTACATCAACCTGGAGGAGGCCAGGGACACCTCTAGAAAGGTCAAAGAGCAAGCTCAGAAAGACGATCACAAGAAAGATAGTCAAAAGAAGGACACCAGCTCGGCCAGGAAGAGAGTCAGGAGCCCAGAAAAAAGGGGGGCCCCCAGAACCTCCTTCAATTCTGGACTAAGGGAATTCAACCACTTCACTCCTCTAAACGCCTCTCCGTACAACATATTGAAGCAAGTAAGATCTCGAGAAAATATGAGATGGCCGGAGCCTTTGAAAGGAGACCCCAGCTATCGAGATCAGACCAAATATTGTGACTTTCACAAAGACCGAGGGCACACAACCAATACCTGCAAAGCTCTCAAGCATGAGATTGAGCAGCTAATAAGGAGAGGAAGGCTGCAGGAGTTCGTCAAGCAGGACGGAGGACAGAACCCCCGTGACGAACGACCCCAGCAGAGAAAAACCGACCAGAGGCAGGAGCAGAAAGGAGGCAGGAACGAACCCCCACGACAGAACAATCAGGTGATCTATGTCCTACACGCAGATTCCCCTGCAACAGGCACCTCTAACAGGTCAAGGAAACGATATGCTCGAGAGGCCAGGTCTGCTCCCAACATCATGCAGGTCGCTAACTTGGAGAAAAGGTTAAAGCCCTTGCCGGAAATCCAATTTACGGATCACGACCTTAGGGGAGTTCATTGTCCTCACAGCGACGCCCTGGTTATCTCCCTTAAGATCGCCAACTTCGATATCCGGAGAGTTCTCGTCGACACTGGGTGTTCGACCAATGTACTGTTCTACGACCCTTTCAAGCATATGAAGCTCGACCCCAATAACATTAAGCCCACGAGCATAATCATGACGGGCTTTGATGGAAACACTAACACTCCACTAGGAAGGGTCGATCTGGCCACCACTGCGGGTGAAGGGGACGGACAGAAGACCACGATAGCCGAGTACATGGTCATAAAAGCCAAATCTCCCTACAACGTCATAATTGGAAGGCCCTGGCTACATGAGATGGGAGCAGTCACCTCAACCCTCCATCAATGCTTAAAATACGTTCACAATCAGACAGTCTACTCCATCAGAGGATGCCAACCGACCTCCCGAGAGTGCCATGCCCTCGCACTCAAAGCTAAGGCCCCCAAATAGCAATTATTGCACGCCCGTGTGTGCAAGGATGCAATCTACCCTTGCTGTCACGAGGCAGAAGACTGTCCCTCCAAAATTGAAGAACCATTGAGCCCCAGAGGAAGGGATAGCAGAGCCAAGCCTATAGGGGAGCCTATTAAAGTCCTGGTCAGCTCAGAGGATCAGGGACGTTACCTGCAGATAGGTCCCGACCTGACGCATGCCGAGCAGGATGAGCTGGTCAAGTTTTTGAAGAAAAACCTCTCCGTATTTGCCTGGGAGACAAGCGACATGGAAGGGATAGATCCCGACCTGATCACGCACAGACTAATGGTGGATCCAGATCATCCACCAGTGAGACAAAAGAGAAGGCCTCTCGCTCCAGAACGGCATCAGGTCATCAACGACGAGGTTCAAAGGTTGCTCAACGCCAACATGATACGAGAGGTATCTTATCCTGATTGGTTGGCCAACACTGTTCTGGTCAAAAAGAAGAATGGTAAATGGAGAGTCTGTGTCGACTACACAGATCTCAACAAAGCATGCCCAAAGGATAGCTTCCCTCTTCCACGAATAGATCAGTTAGTCGATGCAACTGCAGGGCACGAGCTCATGAGCTTCATGGATGCTTATTCTGGGTACAATCAAATACAGATGCATCCTCCCGATCAAGAGAAGACTTCATTCATCACCGAACGAGGTCTCTATTGCTACAAAGTGATGCCGTTCGGACTAAAGAATGCTGGAGCTACCTACCAACGTCTTGTTAATAAGATGTTCGGCTCCTTGATCGGCAGCACTATGGAAGTTTATATCGACGATATGCTGGTCAAGAGCCTAAGGAAGAGCAGTCATCTCCAACACCTAGCGCGAACCTTCGATATCCTCAGACAATATAAAATGAAGCTCAATCCCTCAAAGTGCACCTTTGGTGTAACAAAAGGGAAGTTCCTTGGGTACATAGTCTCTCAAAGAGGTATAGAAGCAGACCCAACTCAGATCGGGGCTCTGATCGGACTGAAATCCCCAAAGGTCCGAAAGGACATTCAAGCTCTGAACGGCCGGATAGCAGCTCTCAGCAGATTCATCTCCAAATCCACGGATCGGTGTCTACCCTTCTTCAAGGCTCTGAAAGGTAAAAAATCTTTGCAATGGACTGACGAGTGTGAAAAATCCTTTCAGGAACTCAAAAGATACTTGGCTTCGCCCGAGCTCTTATCAAAACCAATCCAAGGAGAAAGGCTGCTTCTCTATCTCGCAGTCTCTGAGAACGCTGTCAGTTCGGTACTGGTTAGGCAAGACAGGAGCGTGCAGAGGCCCATCTTCTATGTCAGCAAGGCATTACTAGACACAGAAAAGAGGTACCCCGAAATTGAGAAGCTAGCCCTTGCTCTCATAGTTTCTGCACGGAAGCTGAGACCATACTTCCAAGCACATCCCATAGAAATTCCGACTGCCTACCCACTGAAAGCAGTCCTAAGAAAACCAGAAGTATCAGGACGGTTGGTCAAGTGGTCAGTGGAACTGGGGGAGTTCGATTTGTCCTACATTCCACGAGTCTCAATTAAAGGGCAAGCCTTGGCAGACTTCGTCGCAGAATTCACTCCCGCGCTGCTAGGCAAAGCTCAAGTCTCAGACGAGGTGGGGACTTGGAAGTTGTATGCTGATGGATCATCCACTGACCGAGGTGCCGGAGCAGGGCTAGTACTACACTCTCCTGATGGACTTACAACCGAAAGGGCAATTAGCTTGGGGTTCAGAGCCTCCAACAACGAAGCGGAATATGAGGCCCTTATCTTAGGAATGAAGCTAGCTCAGGAGTGCGAGGTACAGAGCCTCGAGGTATTTTCTGACTCCCAACTGGTGGTTAGCCAGGTTCAAGGAGAATATGCCATCAAGGATGAAAGAATGCTCCGATATTCGGAACTAGTCAACTTGCTAAAACATTCCTTCCGAGCATTCTCAATCCAAAAAATAGAAAGAGGACAGAACAGCCGAGCCGATGCCTTAGCAAACATGGCATCTCACATGAAAACGGGGGTGGAGTCAACGATAAAGTTCTCTCACCAGCCAAGGCCTAGCACTGAGGAGATCCAGGTCGCCCAAGTCACGGAACAGCCTCAGAGCTGGATGACTCCTATACTCCAGTACCTGGAGGAGGGACTCCTCCCAGAGGACAGAAATAAGGCAAAAAGAATCCGCATCAGAGCAGCTCGGTATCTTGTCCTTAACGGAAAACTCTACCGAAGGTCTTACACCCAGCCATTGTTAAAATGCCTAGCACCTGAAGAGTCTCAATATGTCTTGGCAGAAATCCATGAAGGAATCTGTGGAAATCACAATGGGGGGAGAACCATAGCCCACCGAGCTCTAACCCAAGGCTACTACTGGCCTGAGATGCTGAAGGAAGCAAAGGAATATACTCGAAAGTGTGACAAATGCCAGAGGTTCGCCCCTTATCAGCATCAGCCGCAACATGAGCTCATCCCCATTACTAGCCCATGGCCCTTTGCACAGTGGGGAATGGACATCATAGGACCATTACCTAAAGCCAAGCCGAACAGGAGATACCTATTGGTGGCTGTTGACTACTTTTCAAAATGGGCCGAAGCAGAACCACTGACTCGCATCACTGAAAAAGAGATAAAGAGTTTTACTTGGAAAAATATAGTCTGCAGGTTCGGCATACCTCATGTGATCGTCTCAGATAATGGCACGCAGTTCACTGGGAAAATATTCAAGAAATTCTGCCAGGACCTAAACATCAAACAGCACTTTTCCTCCCCTGGTCATCCTCAGGCCAACGGGCAGGCCGAGGTCACCAACCGAACTATCCTCGACGCTCTCAAGAAAAGATTAGAGGAAGCTAAAGGGGGATGGGTCGAGGAACTCCCTGGGGCACTCTGGGCCTACCGGACAACCAGGAGAACTCCAACATCGGAAACTCCCTTCTCCCTAGCCTACGGAACTGAGGCAGTAATCCCTGTTGAGGTCGGCATGCCGACCTTAAGGGCTGAGGCTTTCAACGAAGAGACCAATGACCAACAACTAGCAGAAAATTTGGATCTGCTCGAAGAAAGAAGAGAGCAGGCCGTAATCAGAATGGAAGCATATCAGCGCAGGATGGTTAACCGCTCAAAAATTGGCCTCAAACCTACCAATTTCCAAGTTGGGGACCTCGTCCTAAGAAGGGTTTTCCAGAACACCAAGGACCCCACCATGGGGAAGTTATCACCGAACTGGGAAGGTCCCTACAGAATTGTCAAAACAGTTAGACCGACCACTTATTGGTTGGAAAGCATGAATGGGAAACCTGTTCCCAGGCCTTGGAACATGGAACATTTGCGAAAATATTATCAATAAAGTACTTTCTTTTTATTTCAACATCTTTCGTGAAACATCTCAATGTACAGACCTCTCAGGTCTGGTCCATCTTAATGCACAGGCTCAGGTCTGGTCCATTTCAATGTACAGACTTCAGGTCTGGTCCATCTTAATGCACAGGCTCAGGTCTGGTCCATTTCAATGTACAGACTTCAGGTCTGGTCCATCTCAATGCACAGACTATAAGTCTGGTCCATCTCAATGTACAGACCTCTCAGGTCTGGTCCATCTTAATGCACAGGCTCAGGTCTGGTCCATTTCAATGTACAGACTTCAGGTCTGGTCCATCTTAATGCACAGACTATAAGTCTGGTCCATCTCAATGTACAGACCTCTCAGGTCTGGTCCATCTTAATGCACAGGCTCAGGTCTGGTCCATTTCAATGTACAGACCTCTCAGGTCTGGTCCATCTTAATGCACAGGCTCAGGTCTGGTCCATTTCAATGTACAGACCTCTCAGGTCTGGTCCATCTTAATGCACAGGCTCAGGTCTGGTCCATTTCAATGTACAGACTTCAGGTCTGGTCCATCTCAATGCACAGACTATAAGTCTGGTCCATCTCAATGTACAGACCTCTCAGGTCTGGTCCATCTTAATGCACAGGCTCAGGTCTAGTCCATTTCAATGTACAGACTTCAGGTCTGGTCCATCTTAATGCACAGACTATAAGTCTGGTCCATCTCAATGTACAGACCTCTCAGGTCTGGTCCATCTTAATGCACAGGCTTAGGTCTGGTCCATTTCAATGTACAGACTTCAGGTCTGGTCCATCTTAATGCACAGGCTCAGGTCTGGTCCATTTCAATGTACAGACTTCAGGTCTGGTCCATCTTAATGTACAGACTTCAGGTATGGTACGTTACAATGCACAGACCTCAGGTCTGTTCCATCTTAATAAACAAAATCCCTAAGTCTGATCTATCTTGATATATAAGGATGATGTTCTATTGCAAGAACACGAAACTAGGTGCCGACAGTTATAAACAGGCGAGGATAACTCTAAATGCTCAGTCACACTAACCATCAAAAAAATCCTTACAAATACAAGTCGCTCAGTTCGGCGATCAAGCTCAGGTTCCTGCTCTAAAAGATCAGAGTAACTGTCTTGTACCAGTTTCTACGACTGTTAATCAGAGATCAGATTGATTAATTATTATTCAAGTCATCTTTCTTAAAGAAAATCCATGATTCAAAAACCCCTCCAATACCAAGAGTTCGGCATAAGTTGGTTATTACTACACATTACTTCAGGATTGCCATAAGTTAGTTCTGGAGACAACCCATGGTCGGTAAAAACAATACTCTGGGTTCCGAGCAGGTTTACTTGGGTCATAATACAAGCCTCAAAGGCCGAAGTCCGTTCATACACCACAAAACATTGATACATATTTAGAACAGAATTCAAAGATTGCCAACAATCAAAGAAAGATAGAGACAAAAACTGAAGAGAAGATATTTTCATTAATATTTGAGCTCGGTTACAAAAAGATGAAACAGGACTACAAAAGTTTTCCCTAAACTAAGGGGCTTGCAGATCCGTCGTCCTGATCACCATCCTCGTCCTCGTCATCGTCGTCAATCCCAGACAGGTCAATATCCGGGTACTTGGCAAGAAGCTTGGACTTGAAGTTGTCATAACCGAGCTGCGCAATAGTATCACCCATCTTCTCAAGCTCGGTCTTCAACCTGGCCTCGGTCTCAACCTTGGCCTCATCAACCTTCTGAACAAGTGAAGACTGAAGAGCACTGTTCTCCTCCTTCAGTTTGGTCAGGTCCTGAAGAAGGGAGTCTCGTTCAGATCGCAAAGAATCCCTCTCAAGTTTAATAGAATCCCTTTCGGATTCCATAATTGAGAAGCAATTCCTCGCCTCCTTCAGCTCGTCCTCGGCTGTGGTGGCTTGAGATTGAGCCGTACCGAGCTGAAGCCTGGCTTCATCCAGCTCCTCCTCCAACCTCTCCACGGCCTGGAGATCCACCGTGGCCTCCATTAAAGCAGCCAAGCTATGGAGGGTCTGCAAAAATAAGAAGACGTATCAGTAAAGAGGAAAAGGAAGAAGAGCACAAAAGCTGAAAGGTCGGTCATTACCTTCAGATGAGCCCTCATGGCACCGGCCACAGTCTTCTCAGTACCCTTCCTGGTGCTGCAGGAAGGGATGTCAGTACAAGGGGCCTCAGCCCAGAAATCTTCAATGGCCTGATGGACGGCCTTGTATCCATCAGGCATGTCGGTACCCATCTTCGCCTTACCCCTCTGTTGAGATTTTTGGGCCGAAGAGGGGACAGGCCGAAGAACCGCCGTACCCCTCTGAGGGGCAGAAGAGGGTTCCCCGATCACCACCCCCTTTTGAGGGGCAGAGGAGGGCTCCCTGATCACAACTCCCCGCAGAGGAGGTCGGGAAGAGGGAGAAGCAGAGGAGACCGCCCCCTTCTTGGGAAGCGCAGATGGGGAAGGGTCGGTCGTCCTCGTCTTCTTCGAAGAAGACGTAGTGGGAGGGGGCTGGCTAGCCACCCTCTTCTTCTTTGACGACCCCCATTTGCCAGCGAGGGATTTGAGGACGTCGTCAACAACACCCTTATCCTTGGGAGGCATTGTAGGGCCTGAATGAAGAATGGCTCGGTAATCCCGGTTTGAAGTCTGGAGGAGTCTCTTGTATTGGTCTTTCAAAACAGGGGTAAATTGCGGCCTCTTCTTGACGCTCTTGGCTACATAAAAGAGTTTTGAACAAAGGTCAGTCAGATACACAAAGGACAGGCACAAAGCAAAATTACAGAAGAAAAGGGTGTCTCACCCATAAACCCCGTGCTCCGGGGGAACGTGGAGAACTGGTCCTCAGGGTCGGTCACCTCCCATTTTCCACCAACAAAAAAGAACCGATCCTTCCAAAATTTATTGGAGGACGGCACGAAAGTCAAAGGCCGGAAGCCCTTGTCAAACGACATATAGTAGAGGCCCTCCGCCTTCCTATATTTAAGATCCATTTTGCTACGGATCAAGTCTAAGGAGACCTCAACACCATTCAGGCGACCTAGGGCCATAAACCCTAACAGGTGCCTCCAACTGTTCAGAAGCAGATCGGCCGGGCAGAGATTGAACCAACAGAAAAAATCCCTAAGCAGTCTAGGGAAAGGAAGGCGTAACCCCATCTCAAACCAAGCGGTATAAACACAAATTTCCCCATCCTGAACTTCCCAAGGGTAGTCGAAGTCATCAGGAGCCCTAAGGGTGACATTTGGAGGAATCTCATACTTCTCCCTAATAACCTCCAACCAAGAGGATGTTACAGCACTCTCTACCTGAGAAGACCGACCCGAGACTTCACCCTCTCTATCCCTAGACTCCGAGAAGGCATCAACTATTCTAACTGAGGGACTAGAGTGAGTCTCCTCCGATTCAGTCCCCGAGGAAGTGCTACCCCTAATTAGGGTTTGTGACAAGGAAGGAGCTTCCGGAAGGCTCCCCGACCCATTACCAACATCAGAAGATGCCGAAGAAGTCGACATTTCAAAATAACCAAAAGGAGAAGAAGAGAAAGTGAAAAGATGAACGAAAACACTAAAACCGAACCTGAATCAAAGTAAGGGACTTCGGACGGATGGGATTCTTCACAAGGTAGCTTGCTGGTTCGACAATGGCGGATGTATATCTCGCTTTGCAAAATAGAAGATGGTAAAAAGAGTCGTACAAGGCTCTTTCCCCCTTTTATATACATTCGGAGAATAATGGCTACCCAGGCGAACCGCCACGACAGTATCGCAACAATAATGATTTGAGAAACCCAAAAACCGGCTGCGCAATAAATGATGTACCAACGGACGTCTAGGAGAACGAGACGACAGAACGCGTGACTTTTCGGGCACTCTTAAGACCTTAGTTATCCCCCGAGCTCCAACTAAGGCTTGGGGGGGGAGTAACTGATATACCACTATGTGACACACCAACCACTGCATGACACGTGCAACTGCAAGATCGGTTCATGACCCATAATAGAGCTCAGGCTCGGCCATATAACTTGTGTTCGGTCGCCCAGCTCGGGCTCGGCCACATAACTTGTGCTCGGTCGCTTAGTTCATGTTCGGCCTTATAATCTGTGTTCGGCCATTTAGTACATGCCCGGTCACACATCTCATCCTCAGTCAGTCAAGGGCATAACCTACATGGGCCGAGCTCATAGTATCAAAGCAAGACAGTTCTCCCATAAAGACTAACTTGTATAGATGCAAGCTTGCAATACAACATATCAATGATCAGACCTAATCATCGCTTCAGTAAGCACCAAGTAGGAAATAAGGAAGCTATCTCCAACAAGGAAACTGCCACACTAAGTTACCATATTCAACAAGGTAACTGATATCTCCAGAGATCCAATCCCTATATTCATGGCTCCAAATCCTAATCAACTTAGGAGAGATATTGCCTATAAATTCAACCCTAAAGGTACGCTTTATTTTCATGCTCATTATTTTGGCTTTCATTACGAGTCTTTCAATTCAATTTATTGACTTAAGCATCGGAGCGGCTACCGCCGGAGCCAACCCGGTGGTCCTCTGATCTTCTGTTTCGAGTGTTTCGCAGGGAGCCGAGCTTGGATCTCACGTGGGCCAAAAAGTGCAGCATCACCTGTTATAGAAGCGATTGACATATGATTCAAGTTGCCTATTATGTGTTAGAATTGCAGCAACAACATGACTACAAGGTATACCAATCAAGTCCCACTTTCTACATGTGCACATATGCCTCTCAATATCAACAATATATGTTCTAAAGAAACATGTCACATCAAATATTGCCCCACCAGCATATATTACCTCACAAATCCTTACTTCAATATTTGTTTCCTCAACTTTTTTTTTGAATATTAGGACATAAAATACCACTATTACTTTTGAATCCACTTCCGTTTCTCTTCATACCATGTCATTAATTGTATTCTAATCATTTCTATCATTGTCACTATGGGCTTGTTTCTAGCATCCTTCACCTATTGATTGAAAGAATCAAAAACATTGTTACTGAGCATATCACACTTACTTTTTGGGCTAAACATTGATCTACTCCACAAAGTGGGAGATTCTTTCATAAGCCACTCATAGGAATCCTTGTTCATAGCTTTTATTGCTTCCATTCTCTTCTCAAACTCTTGCACAGTGGTTGCATATGCAGCAGCCTATAACATATCTTTTAACATTTTATCCTTAAACTTTCCCTTGAAATTGGCATATAAGTGTCTGACATAATACTTGTGGTTAGCCCTAGGCATTAACATATCAAATGTCTCAACCAGACCTTGCAATTGGGAACAAAGTTAGCATTGTAAGCACATATAAATTAGCATTAACATACAAATTAGCATTGTTACCTTCTATTTATCTGATATAAAGGTCCAACCCATCCTCTGCCCTCCCAATTGCATGAAATAGATTTTTCAGGAACCACATCCAACTATTTTTGCACTCAGCTTCTACCACAACCATTGCCAAAGGATACATTTGATTGTTCCCTTCTCTCCCAATAACATGAATAAGTTGACCCCCATATGGTCCTTTTAAGTGACTGATATCAAGACGTATAATAGGTCTACAACTTTTAAAAAAAAAAAAACCTTGTTTTTGTGCACCAAAGCTAATAAATAACCTTTGAAATATAAGAGCAGAAGTCAACGAAGTCCTTTCCACCTTAACCAATGTTGTACTCCCAACATTTTGTTTTCTGACCATTTTACAGTAGTCCCATAGCCTCAAGTATTGTTCCCTATGATTTCCTTCAATTGATTTAAGTGTTTTTCTCTTTGGGTTTATACACTTGGCTTCCAAAAACATTGATCATCTAATCTCTTCTAACTGGCTTTTTTATTGTAGCATATTTCCAACTTGGATCATCAGTTAACCTATCCAAATACTTCTTAGACAACCAAACTGAATTGGCATTCCTATTTTTATAGGTTCTAGCACAGTTGTGAGGACCTCTGAAGCTTTTGATTTGAAAACCAACAGTTCTTGAATTAGGGATACATGAATCCTTCAGTCAAAACTCCCATTCTTAAAAACTGCAATCACTCTAGTTCCTTTCATTCTTTAAGTGTTTGAACACATAACCATTTATTATAGAATGCCCCCTTAATGCAGCTCTATGAACTTTAGCTGAAGAAAATATCATTCTTACCATCAGGTTTGGCTTTCCATATCCCTATCCTCATTAAACTCTATATATTCAATGAACAACTCATCATCTGAATTTCTGGGGCTTTTCAGACCATCAATGTCAATATCATCTTTTTTAATTTCATCATCAACTATAACATTTGTGGGATTTTTCATACTATCTAAACCTCTATTACTATCACCAGCATCAGTAGCAGAACCCTCATTTGCAACTGAAAACTCATCAAACAAATCTTCAAACAGACTTTCATCAGTTAATACAACATCATCAAGTTTATCTCCATCTGCAAAGTACTCAAAGTCACTATCATTCTCACTGCCACTTCCATTCTCACTTTCATTACCAGTTACATGTTCCATAAGAGCATGACTTTCTTGCACATTATCTTCACCCTTTAAACCATTAACTATGTTCTGAATGTAAATTGAAATAACCTTCTTCTCACTGTGTATGGAAAACATATTAACCACATCACCATCACTACTCACTTCTTTCAACTATACATCCAAATCATTGTTTGGAAACCTGTGATACATTTTACAAGTTTTTGGGTGACCAAGTTGTTCAACTATGTCTAACATCTCAAAATAAGACATCAAATCTACATCCACATTATGTATGAATTCTACCTCTCCTTTAACATATAAAGTTTGAGGCACTTTCACAAACTGACCACCATGATGACCTTCTAAAGTGAACATTTTTTCACCTGTACAAAGAACACATAAGACTAAAAACCATAAATTAACAATACAAATGCATAAATAACTCATATACATAGTAAAAGGAACCACACCATTGTCGTGCATGCCATACAATGAAGACTAAATAAACCAAAAAAAAAAAAAAAATTACAAAGTTGCAAACATATGGATTCAAAATCTCTAATATCAATACATAAACTTTGAATAAATCAAAGAATGTCAAAAGCCCTAACATCAAGACATAAACTTTCAACAAATCAAAAAAATGTCAAAAACGCACGTTCTTCAATTAATTTTACCTGTTTACTTCAATTTCAGTTGCAAATATTCATAAATATAGAACCTTCTTCAACCTTCAACAAACTTAGCACAACACATGAATTAGATTATGTTTTTCCAAATGAAGCCTTCAAACTTTTGAACAAGAAAATTAGGGCTTTTCGATCATATATACTATGATTCATTTTGGCACCATTTTTGAAGGGTAATTTGGTCCTTTTGCTATTTTTGTTAATAGACATTAGATGAATTTTAATTTCAAAACTTTAGGGGGTGTGTTTGTTTATTTTTAAAGTTCAAAGGGGTTAAGTAAAAATCAGGCAAATCATAAGAGTTGTCAGAATAATTTATCCTAAATTTTAATTACAAAAATAAATATAATATATATATATATATATGAACCAAAGTAAAACATACATCAGTGTTAAAAAAAAAAAAAGAATCTCATTTAAAATTATTATTTTCTTACTTTAAATTTTCAAATTATATAGAATTGGCATGAGTTTATCAAACTTGGTCAAATATTTTATTTTGGTCAAATATATATAAAAATGCGTCAATTTATCACGTCTGAGCTGAGAGTTGGGGAGAGCCCGTAAGAGTTGATGGTCTAGAAGATGTTGTTGATAGTACATTAAAAAGGCGACAATTGACTGGTCTTTCTTTTTATTAAAAAAAACAAAGAGCTTAAAATAAGTAAAAAGGTATTATTCATAATGAGCTTGATTGTCGCAGCGTGTTCCCCGCGTAATCCCTGATCCCTGGATAAAATAAAGGAGAGGTATAAATTAATCTTGTCAAACAGATTTGGAGCGTAAGCCTATTACTATTTCTACTCTCAAATTACTAACTTATGCTTTTATTATAATCTATCACACTCTTCAGTTGTTCTCATCCCAACACCTCTTCTTTTAACAAAATTCTCAATTTAAGCATGTTTTTATACTTGTTTTTTTTTTTAAAAAAATACATATTATTAAATAATCATTGTAGAAAAAAAGTTTTATATAAATTAATATTATAATTTTAACAAATTAATTTTTGATTCCTTGCTTGTAATCTCAAACATCACTCCTATTTTTTTTTTTTTAATCCCATTTTATTAGGAAGAAAAAGAAAATGGTTCAGACATGAGAATGAGTTTTGTAAACAATAAATGAAGATGATGTTAAATTATAATCCATGACTTATCATCATTTCAATGAAGATGATGTTCATATATACCACAAGTTTTCAAAAATTGCAAAGACTAATGATCAAACTTTATTTTGTCCAGGAATCACATTCCCTATTATATATTTTTATCTTTTTATCCCACCTTGAGGCTTTTACAATTAATGTTTGTTTATATTTTATACTCTCTAATAATTAATAAATTTATGATTTTAAAATTAATAGAATTAAGAATTATTAATTATTAATTTATGCATATCCTATTTTTATGTTGAATATATATATATATATATATATATATATTTCAAAGAAATCTCGGAATCTCCATTTTTATTGCTAAAATATCAATGCTACCAATAAATTTTATATTTATATATATATATATATATGTATGTGTATTTTTTCTATTGTAATAATAAATATCATAGAAGGTTTTATTTATTAAAAATTTATTATTCTGTTTTATAAAATGAAATTAATTTCTTTAAAATTACTAATTATATGAGATTATTAAGTTATTAAATATTAATTATTAGATATTCAACTGAACGACTCCGACTTGTTCAATGGGTCATGGAAAAATTTAATTTTGAAAGGAAATTAATTCTTGGGATAATAAAATTACTACTTTTATGTTGTTATTGGTTCTCCTATAGAGTTAAAGACTTGTATCAATCTTTACTCATACAATTTTGAAAGGAAATTAATTATCGGCAAAATAAAACTATATTTTTATATTATTATTGAGAGTTAAACAAATATTTTTCAACTAAGATTAATCAATTACTTAGATGAGAATGAATCCAGATATAATTACAGCTGCAAGCTTGACATATAGTTAAATTGAAACCACAAGGATAAGAAATCCCCAACTTATATTAAATGCACATATAATTATTTCAGTGTGAGATCTTATTCTAAGGGGAAAAAAAATAAAAATACTTGTTTCAAGCTCTCAGATTAATAAAAAGAATAAAACCTTTAGACTCTTCATCACATATTAATTACTGGTTTTTTTATCAATGATCATTCATAACCACATGCTAACAAGTCTCTCTCTCTCTCTCTCTCTCCAAATTTTGTTCTTGACTTTGCTTTTTTTTTTTTTTTCTTCATATTTTCATAACTTTTAAATTAGTTTTAAGATGTTTGAGCTTTAAGTAGTGCTAGATATCTCCAATTTTTATTTTTAATTATATCTTTAATATAATGTGTCAATATATAATAATTTTAAAATTCACAAATTATAAAATTCAAAATAATCATATCTTGACGCATCTTATTAAGAATACAATTAGAATATATATAGCATTCTCTTAAAAAAAAAAAAATAACTGGATAGTAAATGGAGAGGAGAGAAAAAAAAAATTCTCAAAGAATAATGATGAGGGTGACATCTTTACAAATATATCATTTACTTGTCATGCTAGTTGCTAAATGTGAAGACAACTAATTTGGTGACTTTAAATCAATAAATTTAGTAAAGTCCTTTCTTTTTTGGCTTCTAATATAATAGAAGTAACTCTTTTGCATTATTTAAGTAGTGCGAGTGCACTTCATCATAGCAAAGTACGTGAAAGGTGATATACCATAATTTAGCTGTGGCAATTTAGATTTATCAAGGCATGACATGTGTCTCTCAAGAATTCTTCGGCATACGATTCTTAGTGTAATTAGTTCGCTCAACCAAACAAATATGAACATTTCAGAGGTAAGGGATTCTGAACTGATTACCACCTTCCATAAATTACTGATATCAAAATAAGAAAACAAAGTTCAATATGGAAACTACCATCTATGGATATATTTGAATCCTTACTTTCAAGACTCCCAATCCTATTCAACTTGGGAGATTTACACCCTATAAATAAAGTAGCAAGGTACGTTTTCTAGTCATATTCAATTCTTCTTTTGAATTACTATCTTTATTTCTGTACTGACTTTATCATCAGAACGACTACCACCAGAGCCTTTATATGACCCTCTGACCTCAAGTTCTTGACAGGTAACTAAGAACGGGAAGTCATCTGACCAGAAAAAAGCAACATTAGTTTGACGTAGTCTGTGGGAACGACAATCGTTCTCATTATCTTCCATCAACCAAAAACCTATTGTCTTTTTCTTAAAAGGACCAATGGCTCTCGACCTTCATCCTAAGAAAGAACTCCTAAAATCATCAGAATCAGCCTCCTGTTGGAAGAGGAAAGGGACAACCACTTGTTCCAACTGTAACAACAACTTGATTGGATTTAACAACAATCCAATCAGATCCAGGAACAACTCACTATCATCTCACAAGCTCTGTTTCACTTGCTCAGAACCAGCAGAATAATCCTCTTCCTACTATTGACATTGTTCACAAAGGACCTCAACTTCCCACCACCACCACGGGGGGAAGATCCCATAATGAGGAGTTGCTTAACGTACAATTGGTACACCCCCATGATACCGTCCACATGAAAATCGATCCTCAATCGTCAACAACTATAGGAAGAGGAATACCGACGTTCCATCCTACCGTCTATTCCTAGAGCATAACAAGAATACCAATCCCAATGGTTTCTAGAGATAATCCAGTGCACCATGGACTTCAGCCTCCCGAGGTCCCTGATCCACCAATCTTGGGAGAGCAGCACACCTCAGCTGTTGCTAGACGAACTCCCCCCGTAAATTCAAAGCCTGAAAACAAGGGACAAGACCAATAATGGGTACCAATCGTACAAGTCCTACCCAAAGCCCCTTAGAGGGTAGAAGAGACAGTAGACTCTCAAGATTAGATGATCTCAACCAAGGGGTTTCATGTCCCTCTAGAACAAGATGAGCTAAGTAAACTGCTCGGTAGGTTTCCCACGCCATTTACCTCTACCATAATGACAAAGGAATGACCCAAGAAGTTTGTTGTCCCAAAATTCACTCTCTATGACGGGTTTGAGGACCCTAGGGGCCATCTATCTCATTATCAGCATATAATAGCTCTGTATGGGGCTACCGATGCCTTCATGTGTCAAAATTTTGTGACCAGCCTCAAGGGTACGGTTCCACAACCTTTCCAAAAAATCGATCAATAATTTTTATGAGCTTAGTAGGCTATTTCTTAACTGATTCTTAACGAGTAGGAAGCTGAGAAAATGGCCAGAATTCTTGCTAATTGTAAAACAAGCAAAAGGAGAATCCTTTCGGGAGTACATAGCTCGATTCAATACCAAACTCACAGAGATAATCGACTACAGTTCGAGTTTCCTAGTGGCCGCCTTCACTTTAGGCCTTGGCCTTGGATGCTTTTAAGATTCCCTAACAAAGAATCCCCTTGTTGATATGACGACACTCATGGATAAAGCGCATAAGTATATTAATCTCGAAGATATGAGATCCTCTTTCCGAAAAACTAAAGAACAAGCTTAGAAGAATGAACAAGTTCAGAAGAGGGATAATAGCACCAACAAGAAGAGAACCACGGGTCCTGACAAGAGAACAATACCTAGAGTCCAGAACAACTCTAACTCTGAAAATTTATAGGACTTATACCTCGTTGAATGCTTCTCTTATCCATATACTCCAACAAATTCAAACTCGTAAAAATCTGAGGTGGCCAGAACCATTGAAAAGCCACCCCTGACTCAAGGAATCAAAACAAGTATTGCGATTTCCATAAAGAGTAGGGGCACACGATTGGGGAGTGCAAATCTTTGAAATAGGAGATAGAGTATCTCATCAAAAGAGGAAGGCCGAGGGAGTTCGTCCGATAGGACGGAGGCAGAACCCCTGTGATGAAAGACCCCCTCAAAGGAGGCCAAAGTAAATGCCTGAACAAAAGAAAGTTCGGAATGATCAGCAACAACAAAATAATCAAATCATCTTTGCACTCTATGCTGACAATTCGATGACAGAAATGTCCAACCAGGCTACGAAGAGATATGACCGATAAGTGAGGGCAGAGCCCCACATCATCCAGATTTCAACCATGGAGAAAAAAATGAAGTTAGAACCTTAGATCCAATTCTTTAAACTGGACCATATTGGGATACACTATCCCCACAGCGATGCTCTTGTCATTTCACTCAAAATTGTCGATTTTGAGATAAAAAAGGTCCTCATAGACACTAGAAGCTCTATCAACGTGCTATTCTACGAACCCTTTAAACATATGAAGCTAAACTCTAATAATATCAAAGCCACCATTGTTGTCATAGTAAGATTCAATGGGAACCTTAGTTTCCCAATGGATAGAATTGACCTACCGATCACAGTAGGAGAGTGAGACAACCAAAAGACCCTAATCTCTGAATATATGGTCTTGGATATTAAGTCTCACTATAATATCATTATTGAGAGACCTTGGATCCATCAGATGAGGGCAGTTACCTTAACTCTTCATCAGTGCTTAAAATATGTCCACAAAAATAAAGTTTCACTATTAAAAAATGTCAACCCACTGCTCGAGAATGTCATGCCCTCAGACTTAAAGAAATACGTCCCAAATAGCAATAATAGTACCCTTGTGAAGGGGAAAACTCTTCGTTTCCAGAACTTCATGAGGCCGAAGAATGTTTTTCCAAGATTGACGAGCCGCTAAGTTCTAAAGGAAGGGATAACGCTATCAAAGCAATAGAGGAACCCATCAAAGTGCTTGTCAACACTAAAGATGAGGGAAAATATTGGCACTTTGGCTCGGTTTTGTCTCCTTCAAAGCAAAATGAGATTGTTAATTTCTTGAAAGACAATCTTTTAGTATTTGCCTAGGAAACTAGAGATATGGAAGGAATAGATCCTAATTTCATCTCTTATAAGCTAATGACGGATCCAGACCATCCTCCGGTAAGATAGAAGAGAATGACATTTGCCCTAGAACACCATAAGATAATCAATGAAAAATTCTAGAGGTTACTTGATGTTCGAATGATTATAGAAGTGTTCTACCTAGAATGGCTCGACAATACAGTTCTTGCAAAGAAGAAGAATATCAAATGGATAGTCTATGTCGACTATACCGACCTAAATAAAGCTTATCTTAAAGATAACTTTCCTCTTCCTATAATCAATCAACTCGTTGATACAGCGGTAGGTCACAAACTCATGAGTTTCATGGACTCCTACTCTTGGTACAATCAAATTCAAATGTATCCTCCAAACTAGGAAAAAATTAGCCTTCATATCAAAACGAGGTCTCTATTGTTATAGAGTGATGCCGTTCGGTCTGAAGAACACTAAAACTACGTGTGAACGACTTGTAAATAGAATGTTTGGCCTCCAAATTGGGGATAAAATAGAAGTCTACATTAACGATATGCCCGTCAAAAGTGTTAGGAAGGACAATCATATCCATCACTTATCATAGACGTTCAACATCTTGAAAAAACACAGAATGAAACTGAACCCATCAAAATGTACCTTCGGGATCATAGAGGAAAAATTTCTGGGTTTCCTAGTTACATAAAGAGGGATTGAGGCAGATCCTATCTAGATCAAGGTTCTAATTGATTTAAAATCCCCCAGAACTAAGAAAGATATTTAAGGGTTGAATGGAAGGATAACAACACTAAATAGGTTCATCTCTAAATCTACGGATCGGTGCCTCCCGTTCTTTAAAGCTTTGAGGGAGAGTAAGGCCCTAGAATAAACTTTTGAATGTGAAGAAGCCTTCCAACAACTCAAGCAGTACTTAGCCTCTTTAGACCTTCTTTCAAAACTAATGCTAGGGAAAAAACTACTTTTATACTTAGTGGTGTCAGAAAGTGCCGTCAGTTTTGCGTTAATTAGGGAAGACAAAAGAGTTCAAAGACCTATCTTCTATGCTAGTAAAACACTTCTGGATACCGAGACAAGGTATTCTGAGATTGAAAAACTAGCTTTAACCTTGGTGATATATGTTTGGAAGCTCAGACCATACTTTCAAGCTCATTCTATAGTGATCCCCACATCTTATCCTCTAAAGTTAGTCGTGCACAAACCTGAAGTTTCGGAACCACTGGTTAAATGGTCGGTGGAACTAAGAGAATTTGACATATCTTATGTTTCGTGAACTGCTATCAAAGCTCAAGCATTAGCAAACTTTATAGCTGAATTTACTAAAACGTAACATTCAAAAGCTCAAACCACTACAGACACTTCGGGATGGCTACTTTACACTAATGTTTCATCTACAGATAAGGGCTTTGGAGTAGGTATAACACTCTAGTCCCCTGATAGGATCATAACCAAGAAAATTGTTAACCTGGGATTCAAAGCCTCTAACATCAAAGCTGAATATGAAGCACTTATCCTCGGATTAAAACTAGCTCTAGAATGTGAAGCCCTAGACATTGATGCATTTTTTTATTCTCAACTAGTAATTAGTCAAGTCATGGGAGAATATTCAATCAAAGATAGCATAATGGACATATATTCAGAACTGGTGGAATCACTAAAGCAGTTTTTCTACAAACTTACTATTTAGAATACTGAAAGGAATCAGAACTCCAGGGCTGACGCGTTGGCAAATATGGCTTGTAAAGATTTGAAATTTTTTTTTTTAGTGGAATAATTTTTTTTTTAAATAAATGTATGTTATGTGTGTGTAGGTATATATAGTGAAATATATATATATATGTGTGTATATTATACATGTATGGTAGGTATGTTATGTGTATATATATATATATAATGCATTTAAATATATATATATATATATATATCACGTGTGTGTGTGTGTACTGTGTGCGGTTGTGTGTGTGGGGGGGTTAAGTGTGTAGCACACAAAGAAGCATGGAGGGGCTGTTGTGTGTAAGGGAGTGGGTGGCTGATAGTGTGTGTAAGTAAGTGTGTGTTGGGTGTGTGTGCATGTCAGATGGGTTGAGTGTGTGCAGGCCAATTTGTAGGGAGAGAGAGATATAGAGATAGGGAAATAGGGCAGTGTGTTTGATGTGTATTCATACACATGTGGGCTTGAGAAAAAGGAAAAATAAAAGAGGGAGGAGACCGAAGGGAGCAAAGGGAAAACTTGGAGCATTGGGGGAGAGGCCTAGAAGTTAAACCAAGAAGGAAAGGAGGACAGAGGTTGAGACTGCACCAGAGAAACCCAGAATATTTGGTGAGTGGCTCAGTTCTGTTTTTAAATTTTTTTAGCATGATGATTGGTATGGTTTATGGGGTCTTGTAGAGCATGAAATGTAGGTTAATTTACAAAAAGAATCAAGTCAAATGATGAAGAAATGAGCTAGAAAAGAGGAGTTGCAGGTCTAAGAGGATAATTCGGGTTTGGAAAATTTTATACACTAAACCTAGTTTAAACTATGGGAAATTGATCCTCTTAAGTGAAGAAAACAAAATGAAGGGGAATGGTGAGGAAACAGTGAAGAACTAAGCTCGAAATAACAAGAATTCGTTGGCCGGAGCCACGGTTCTTAGTTATTTCGTGGGGTTACAATGGGTGAAATGGAAAAATAAACCTAGGGGTGAGATCTAAATGAAAAGAGGAAGAGAATGGCATTTGAAAAACCTAGAAAAATCGACCGGAACAATGTCGCCGGCGCTGGAGAAGACGCCGGAACCTCGCTGGAACCCTACCGGAAAGTCGGGGAAGAAGGGGTACTGTTCAGAGTTGGGTTCAGGTCGGGTTCGGGTCAGTTCGGGTCGGGTTAAGACCGACCCACCCCCACGTGTCAACCGTATGTTTTAAATTTAAAATGGGATTGGTGGTGTTTGGCTACAGGTTAATAAATTGAAATTTAAGAATAGGGATATCCTATCCTTGTTTTGGGACTTAGCCACTGTTTGGCTATTCGGATTTGGAATAGGAAAAGCGAAAATTCTGAATTTACCCCTCAACTTCTTGAAACTCTAATTTGACCCCCGAACTCTTAATTATTATAATTAGACCCCTGAATAAAATATTAATTTAATTAATTATTTTAAATATCACAAATTGGTTCGGAGTCCAAATGGGACAAGTCATTAGTGTATTTTGACTATCTCGGCCATTCTGAGACCAATGGTGAGGTCCATTTTATGAGACAGAGTTTCAAAAAATAAAAGACCCAGTAATAACATTAAAAATTATCAAAATGCCCCTGAGTTAAAGAGCAGTCAAACGAACTCTGATTAAAGTAAAAAATAGTGAATTTTTATTATTTCAAGCATTCCGGACTCAACCGCGGAGTCCGATTTATGAAAAGAGGTCTCAGGATGTAAGAACCTGTAAAAATGCAAAATGACCGTTTTGCCCTTTTTAGTACAGAAGTCCAAATTGAATTCTGCGAAAGCCTAAACTGACTTTGTTCGATGTTCCGGGCTCAATGGTAGAGTCTATTTTAGAAAAATAGAAACTCATGAAATAAAGACATAAAATTTGATGAATAGCATAATTCAAGTGGCAATAGACTGAGTTACATTTTATGATTTTAGGGACACCGAAAGGCAAGGAGAAGGTGGTCTGACCTTCTACATTATCACTGTTAGTTCAGCTACACCACGAGCATGATTTCTTAGGGTTGAGACCAACCCATCAGGTATGATATTTTGCTAAGTAAGGAATAGGATTAAGTTTAGGATTGATTTTCATATTGATCTCATGATTCGTATACTCATCCGATTGTTTATGTGCTTATATGTTCCTTGCTATTTCCTTGGAAGTTTGGTTGAGTGATAAATGTGGATCATGATTACATGTATATTCCATGTGTTGGCACAGTATGTGATTGATATTCTTTAAAGATTGTTCAGATTGAGAATGTGTAACTTGAACTTGTGTTTAAATGGAATATGTAAAGCTTATGCACATGAGGAAGAAATTTTATGATTTAAATATTATTGTTCAGAGCATGCTTCATGTATGGATGAAAGGTTTCGAGGAGATTGCATTGTTACATGGTGAAATCAAAGCATCTTGGCATAGTGTGATTCCTTAGAAGCATGGTGTGAGTTGAGCACTTGGTGCTGTGCATACGTGGTTACTCAGGCCGTTGGGGAAGGTCCGTAAAGTGAGTCATACGTGGTTACTCAGGCCGTCGGGGAAGGTCCGTAAAGTGAGTCATAAGTGGTTACTCAGGCCATCGGGGAAGGTCCGTAAAGTAAGACATACGTGGGTACTCATCCCATCGGGGAAGGTCTGTAAAGTAAGTCAGGGGTGTGGCATAGATATTTGCATGGGTGCGTCATACATATTATTCATGTATTGTATTGATGATATCGAATGACATGTAGATATAAATGTACACTTGCACATGCCACGCCTTGATTTTGTTCTTTGCATTAGCATTATATTATACCAGCAATTGAGCTAACCTATTCGTGGGATAACATGTTGCAGATGACGCCCCTGCTACATGAGACCCGATGATGTCTTAATGGAGGAAAGAACTTGAAATTATATTTGGCTCGTGGGGCATATTTTTGATGTTGTACAAGGGCATAAGCCCTAGACTATTTCATGTTTATTTGTATGTTATGAGACAACGGACAAGGTCTTATGGATTGTATCAGAACAGGAATTGGGTTAGCATTTGGAATGCATGTGATTGTCCTTTATTTCTTTATTATTATTTCCTTTTAGTTTCGTTACACTCACCCCTGGGTTCGTGGAAATTCGGGGTGTGACATGGCTTCCCATATCAAATCAGAAATAGATTCTATGATAAAGATCTCCTGCTAGTCAAAACCTAGTATTAAAACACTACAAGCCTTTCAGATCTCCAAGCAATCTCCGAATTAAATGACCCTCATCATTCAATACCTGATGGAAGGGTTGCTTCTAGAGGACAAAAATCATGTTAGGAGAATTCGAATTAGGGTAGCTTGGTATTTAATTCTTAAAGAAAAATTTTACCGGAGGTCCTACACAAAGCCCCTCCTACGGTGTTTGACTCCAGAAGAGGACCACTATGTTCTAGTCGAGATACATAAGGGGATATATGACAACCATAACGGCGGAAGGACCATAGCCCACCGAACACTGACTTAGGCTACTATTGGCCTAGTATGCTAAAATATGATAAGAAATATGTTCGAAAGTGTGACAAATGTTAGCGTTTTGCTTTTTACCAACACGAACTCTTTCCCATTTCGAGTCTTTGGCCTTTTGCCAAATGAGGAATGGACATCATAGGACCACTACCAAAAGCCCTTCTGAACAGAAGATTCCTGCTAGTCGTCATTGACTACTTCTCACTAAAATAGAGGTCAGGAACTTCACTTGAAAAAGTATCGTGTATAGGTTCGGCATACCCTGTAATAACCTCAAATTTTTTTTTTATATAAATTTTTTTTGGTTATTATTATTATTATTATTGTTATTATTAAAAGATATTATGTGTATGTGTGTAGGTGATTAAATATGTAGATATGTATATGTGTACCTTTATATGTATAAATATATATATATACATAATAGTGTGTACATGTGCGTGTGTTACTGTTTAAGTGTATTATATATGTATATATAAATCAGGTGTGCCGTGTGTAAGTGTGTGTGCAGTGAGTGGGTGTGAGAGTTGAGTGTAGAACACTCAATAGGGCATGGAGGGGGCTATGCATGTGTAAGAGGTTAGGTGTGTGCGTGTGTGTAAGTGAAATCTGTGGGTGTATATGAGAGAAGAGTTGGGTGTGCTAGCCGTGAGATTTAGAAAGGGAGAAGAAAGAAAATCAGAAAAATAAAAAGAAAGAGAGGGAGGTTGAGCTAGAGAATCGTGGAGCACAGAGAGGTTCAGTGACTTGAACCAAGAGGAGGAAGAAAGAGATTTAGGAAGGGCTCAACCAAGGAGAGAAAAACCGAAACCAAGGTAAGCCACTTTCTGGTTCGAAATTTTTCTAGTATGTTTAAATTATTCTGAATGTAAGGTTAGAAAGAGTATGAAATATGGAGAATTTAGGAACAAGAATCAATCAAAACGGTTGAGAAATGAGAGAGTGAATAGGAGTTACAGGTCATGAACGATAATCGGGTGGTTGGGAAAAATTTGTTTAAAACCTTGTTTAAATGTTGGGAAAATGATCCCCATCGGTGCAGAAACACTTTAGGGTAAAAAGGAGGGGTCCAACAGTGACCAAACAGTCACAAAAATGAAGAGGAAAAGTCGACCGGAGAGTTGACCAAGGGGTTTGACCCTCTATTCGTGAAAATCCAATGGGCCAATCCAAAAACCAACCTTAGAAATGGAATCCTCTTGAAAAATGGGAGAAAATGACATTTTTAAAAGCTTAAAAAGTGGCCGAAAAATTCTCGCCGGTGCCGAAGAAGGCGCCGGAACCGTACCATAGGCTCGCCGAAAAATCGGGGAAGAAGGCACTATTCCGGGTCGGGTTTGGGTCGGGTCAAGACCGACCCGCCCCTGCCACTTGTCAGCCTGGTGTTTTAAATTAAAAAATGAATAGGGACTGTTTGGCTACAGGGTTATGAAATTGAAATTAGAATTAAATTGAACACAGGGATACCCTATCCTTGTTTTGGATTAGCCACTGTTTGACTATCCGAATTAGGAATAGGGAAATTGGAAATTACAAATTACAAATTAACCCCTGGACTTTTTAGAAATTAACTTTGACCCTAGAACTTTTAGAAATCCCACTTTGACCCCTAAAATTTTAAGTAATTACAATCTGACCACCTGAATAAAATATTAATTTAATTTAATTATTTAAATATTCTAAAATAATCCGAAGTCCAAATGGGACAAGTCATTAGTGTATTTTGACTATCTCGACCATTCTGAGGCCAATGGTGAGGTCCGTTTTACAAGACGGGGTCCCAAAAATTAAAAGACCCGTAATAACATTTAAAATTATCAAAATGCCCCTAAATTGAAACACAGTCAAACGAACTCCGAATGAAGTAAACGAATAGTAAAAATTTATTTTTTCGAGCATTCCGGACTCAACCGTGGAGTCCGATTTATGAAAAGAGGTCTCGGGATGTAAGGACCCGTAAAAAGTGTAAAATGACTATTTTGGCCTTTTTAGCTCAGATGTCCGAATTGAATTCCACGAAAGCCTAAACTTATTTTATTCGACGTTTCGGACTCAATAGTAGGGTTTAATTTAGCAAAATAGAAACTTATAAAATAAAGACATAAAATTTGATGAATAGCATAATTCAAGTAACAAATGGACTGAGTCACATGTTATGATTTTAGGGACACGGAAAGGCAAGGAGAAGGTGGTCTGACCTTTTGTATTCTTACTGTGGTTCTGCTATACTACGAGTACACTTTCCTGAGTTGAGATTGACTCATCAGGTACGATATATTGTGCTAAGTAAGAAATAGAATTAAGTTTAGGAATAACTGCCATGTTGACTTGATGATTCACATGATTGTTTGATTGTTCACATGCTTATGTGCTTCATGCTATTTTTTTTGGAAGTTGGGTGATAATGTGGATCATGACTATGTGTATATCGCATGTGTTAGTATAATGTGTGGATTATGTTCTTTGAGAATTGTTGAGATCATGAAATGTGTGATTTAAAGCATACTTCATGTGTGGATGAGATGCATTATTAAGATTGCACTGAGGCATGATAGAATCAGAGCATATTGGCATAGTGTGATTCCTTGGACATGGTGTGACTTGAGCACGTGGTGCTATGCATTATGAGGGTGCAGATCCTGTGGTGAAAAACCCAAAATCGGCCATTAGGTACTCGCATGCCTGACGGGTTCCGGACCGTGAAGCGAGACATACATGGTACTTGCAGGCCATCGAAGAAGGTCCGTAAAGCGAGACATGGGTGGGCATAGAGTTGTATGGGTGTGTCACACATATTTTCATTACATTGTATTAATGAATTCATGAATGTGCGATGAATCTTGTTAATGCATTGTATGGATGAATTGGATGGCATGTAAGTTATAATTGTGCATGTAGATATAACTGTACACTTGCACATGCCACGCTTTAGGTTACATTAACGAGTTGGATGGCATGTAGATTATTGCTAGTACATTGTATGGATGATATTGAATGACATGTAAAAATAACTGTACACTTGCACATGCCACGCCCTTAATTTTGTTTCTTGCATTAGCATTATATTGTACCAGCAGTTGAGCTGACCCATTCGTGGGACAAACATTTTAGATGACACTCCAGCTATGCGAGACTTAGAAATGCTTTGATTGAGGATTATATTTGGCCGTGGGGCGTATTTAATATTGTACAAGGGCATAAACCCTAGACTATTTCCTGTCATTGTATGTTGTGAACTAATGGACATGACCTCATGTATTGTATCAGAATGGTGGATTACGTTAGTGTTGAACTGTACTAGATTGTCCTCTATTTATTTATTATTTTATTTTCCTTTCGTCTCGTTAGTCGCGCCACGAGTTCACTGGAATTTGGGGCGTGACATACCCCGAGTCATTATTTCAAAAAATGGGGTGCAGTTTACCGGAAAGGTATTTGAAAAACTATGTAAAGAATTACACATCGATCATCACTTATTCTCTCTAGGGCATCCTCAGGCTAATGGGCAGACCAAGGTCACCAACTGTATTATCCTCGAGGCCATAAAAAGAAAGTTAGAAAAAGCCAAAGAAAGATGGGTAGAAGAGCTCCTTGGGGTGCTTTGAGCCTACCCCACTACTAAAAGAATCTCAACTACCAAAACACCATTCTCACTAGCCTATGGCACCGAGGCAATCATTCATGTTGCAATTGGCATGCCAACCCTTAAAACAAATCTCTTTGACCAAGAGACCAATGACCGACAACTCGTAGAAAATCTAGAACTTATGGAAGAAAGGCGAGAGCAAGCTCGGATCAGGATTGAAGCCTACCAACAGAGAATGGATAAATATTTCAACAAGGGGTTAAAACCTATTAATTTCCAACTTGGAAATCTTGTCCTAAGAAGAGTGTTCCTAAACACTAAAAACCCTATCATGAGAAAGCTCTCCCCTAATTGTGAAGGGCTTTATAAAGTAACAAAGATTATCAGACCTATGACTTATTAGTTGGAAGATTTAATTGGGAAATCTGTACCCAGGCCTTGGAATATCGAACACTACGCTAGTATTATCAGTAATAAAACTACTTTTTCATCTCAGAGCTTGTTATCCATGCATAGACCCCTAAAAGGCTTGTAACCATTACAAGCGTTACAAGTCTGGTTTATTTCACCAATCTGCAGACCCTTAAAAGCATTGTAACCATTACAAGTACTACAGGTTCATTCCATTTTACTACCAATGTACAGACCCCTAAAAACCTTGTATTTAGTACAAGTGATAAATGTCTGGTCCATTTTATTACCAATGTATATCTCCCTAAAAACCTTGTATTTTGTACAAGTATTACATGTCTGGTTCATTTTACTATCAATCTACAGACCCCTAAAAATCTTGTATTTAGTACAAGTGTTTCAGGTCTGGTCCATGTTACTACCTATGTACAGACCCCTAAAAACCTTGTGTTTTATTACAAGTGTCATAGGTCTGGTCCATTTGTTACCTATCTACTATAAAGAGCTGTAAGGCTGAAACACATCACTATGATACTAATGTTGTCATTGATATTACCGATCCTAGTCTTACAAGTATTGCTTAATTTAGGTCACACCTCGAATTGGTTATAAAGATTAAACAAAGTAAGGAATACTCAAACATGAGCTCTGGAGCCAAAAAGATAATTATATATATGATCAGTGGAAGTACAAGGAAACCGAAGGAATAAAAATTACAAAAAAATAAACAAAAAATCCTAACTAATGATCCTCGGCATGAGGGGCTTCTTGCTCAGGATTTGTAGGTTCCATCGGGGCAACTTCAAGAGAACTCATCACGAGCTCATCCACTCCAGAGATGTCAAGGTCGGAATAGAGCTTCTAGATCTTTTTTCTGAAGGTTTCGCACCCACAGTCTACAAACTCTCCCCCCCAACTTTTGCACCTCTTCTCTGAAGACTCTCTCTGTCTTTTCCCCTGTCGTCTAAACACTGGTGGCAAGCTTCTGAACAGCAGCAGCAGCAGCAGCATCAGATTCTTCATTCTATTTCTTTAAAACCTCCAAGTTTGAAGCCAAAGAATTCTTTTGGGATTCCAAAACAGAAAGGGCGACGATAGACTCTTTTAGCTTCCCCTCAATGAAAATACTAGCAGACTAGGTAGTCCCTAGTTGGAGCCTTGTTTCATCCATATTAGCCTGAAGCCTATCCACCCATTTAGACTCTTTAGAGTAGTCTATGATGGAGGCCATAACATGAGCCACCTGCGAAGTAATGAAGAATTAACTTAACAAGAACGAAATGTTAGAAAAATATATGAACAAATTGACTAAAAGCACAAATCATGAAAATCTTATCCTCATATGGGAGACCAGGAGGTCTTTGACAATCTTAGAGCTAGCTCCTCAGAAATTGTACGTTCGAGAGAACTGGGCCCCCCGACCTCAGTCCCCTTTTTCTTTTGGCGAGGGGCTTGTTCGGTAAAGGTGGATGTCCCCCTAACCTTTTTCAATCCTAGAGTCCACCCCGTCAGAACTGTCTTCTTCAAGATCTCCAACTTATCTTTTATAAGTTCTGCGTCTATGAAGTTCTAAAAGGTAAGGACCTTGTCATAAGGGCGATCTCGGGGGTGAAGAAGTCTCTTATACTTTTCTTGCAGGTCGGGGGTGAAGGCCGACATTCTCTAAGCCTTCTTATCTACGGTAGAAAAAACTCAAACATCATTAGTCATATCAGAATAAAAAAGAAATATTAGAAATAACGTCTGAAGTTCGGTAAGCTCACCGTTAAAACTGGTGTGCCAAGGAAAGAAGCTGCTTTTGTTCTCGAAGTCCTTATATTCCCAGCCACCCTTGACAAAGAAGTACCACTTCTTATATGTTTTGTTAGAAGTGGGTATAAAGGTCAGTGGTTTGAACCTTTTATTGAAGGATATATAAAACATCCCTTCTGACTTCAGGTACTTCATGTCCATGTTACTTCTCATGAGATTTAGGTCTATTTTGACTTTGTTTTGATACCCTAGGACTAAAAATGCCATCAATTGCCTCCAACTATTGATGTTTAGTTCGGCAAGACAAATTTTAAACAAATTAAAAAACTCGTTCACTAAAAGGTAAAGAGGAAAGTGCACGCCGACCTCGAACCATTCAAGGTAGGCGTAGATCTCTCATCTCTCGATGTCAGACGAGCAATCTATACCCTCAGTATTCTATAGAGCACATTTTTTGGAAAGTTAAAATTGACCTTCAAGGCCTCTAATAGGCCCTCAGTCATGGCAGTCTCACCCTTTTTTTTTTCTATGAGGTTTCCCTGACATACCAGCCTCCCTATTCCTTGGCTCAAGGTGTGCTTCAATTAAAAGCACTCTCAAACTATCACTTGAAGCATTCCTAGCTTCATCCCTCAAGTTAAGGCCTAGTGCCTCCTGATCTCCTATTTCTACGACTTCCTTTACTTTTTCTCCCGTGCTCGACTGAGCGTAAAAAACAACCATCTTCCCAAGTTCGAACTCAAACAAAAAAAAGGGGAAGAATAACAGAAACAAAATAACAAGAATAAATAGAAAAGTGTACTTTCACAACAGACCGAAGATTAGAAGGTTGATGGATGGAGTCATCTTCAGGCACACTGGAAATCGCCTTGAGATTTCCTTCTTGCTTAGAAATACATTTGATGCTTTTGAGAGTTTGTAAAAAACTCTTCTTTGGGGGGGGGGGGTTCTTCTATTTATAAGACCATCCAAAGAAAAGATGGCATTTATGGCTCCGAAATCCAACCGATGGTGGGGACAATAATGGCCTCGGTTGTTTAACCGGGGACTGACGCAATAATGGGACAACTGAGGCCATTATTGTCCCCATGTTCGGTTGTTTTATTGGAATACGTAACGACGCATTTATGAGAAAACACGCGTGACTCTTCAGGAACCCTAACCTCAGCTCTGCACGGATCTTACAAAACTGAGGCTCAGGGGGAAGTAACTGATATACTATAATGTACTTGCAACAATCCAAAGTTACCAAGACATGACACGTGTCTCCCAAGAATTCTTTGGCATATAACTCTTGGGGTAATTAGTTCGCTCGACCAAACAAATATTAACATTTCAAAGGTAAGGGGTTTTGAAATGGTCATCGCCTTTCATAGGCTACCAACCTCAAAATAAAGAAACAGAACTCAATATGGAAACTATCATTTATGAATATCTTCGAATTCTTACTTTCAAGACTCCTAATCCTACTCAACTTAAAAGATTAACACCCTATAAATAAAATAATAAGGTACGCTTTCTAATCATGTTTAATTCTTCTTTTAAATTACTATCTTTATTTTTTTATTGATTTTATTATCAAAGCAGATACCGCAGAAACTTTTTCGGTGACTCTAACTTTGAATTCTTAACAAATAACTAAGAACGAAAAATTATTTGACTAGAAAAGAGCAATATCAAAAGGCAACTTGCTTTAATTTTTAAAAACAATCTGGATACAGCCAAAGAAAAAAAAAAACCTTTTTTTTTTTTAAATTTCCTGAATGGATTAAATCATTAATCTTTACAATTACTAACAAGGTCAATGGCCAGGGGTCTCCAATCGTTTGCATACAAATAATAAAAAAACCAAAAACAAAGTCAATGTTCAAACAACCTACGCGCAGTTGCAATTGGAAAAGGATGGGGGTGAGACAGAAAAGTGTCTTTGCTTTCAACTTCATCCCTCTCTTTCTCCCTCCCTTTTATCTCCCCACGAATTCTTTTAGTTTCTTATAAAAAATAAAATCTTTTTAATCTTTCCACGGTCTCAATTATCCAATTTTCTCTTGGATTTCAGTTTCATTTCTTTACCGTTTCATCGATCTTCCGCTTTCACCCAATTTCCACTTTCCGTTCGAATTCCTCTCATTTTCGTCAGATCGGAAAATTTTGAAGCTCCAAAAGAAAAATTTTAATTTTTTTAAATACCCTTTTCCTCTCGGTTTTATAAGGCAAAATTGCTAGAGCTTCCTTTGGCAATGTCATTTATATTGTTTTCATATTCGTCCTCTAACGTTATTTCTTGTATAATACACATTCAATTTCGTAATCATAAACTGCTATGTTGAATATTATTGGATAATTTAACAAATTAAGTTCCTCTTTGTTGTAATTGCTGTTTGCCGAACTTGTAAACAGTGTGATTCAAATTAAGGGGTTTTTTTTTTCTTCTTCTTAATTTAAAATTCTTTTCGCGATGAGGCTTTTGGTACGTGTAATTGAAGCACGAAATATACCTGCAATGGATCCCAATGGGTTCAGCGATCCATATGTGAAATTACAGCTAGGAAAGCACAAGTTCAAGACTAAGGTGGTGAAGAAGTGCTTAAATCCCACATGGTGCGAAGAATTCACTTTTCGAGTTGAAGACTTGAAGGAAGAGCTCGTAATCTCTGTTTTGGATGAAGATAAGTACTTCAATGACGATTTTGTTGGCCAGATCAAAGTACTGGTTTCTCAGGTTTTCGATGCTGATAACAAGTCCCTTGGCACTGCCTGGTATTCCCTGCAGCCAAAGAATAAGAAGTCCAAGAACAGAGATTGCGGTATATCATTACAAGTTTTCGTGTTGTATTGTTTTATTTACTAGTTGGGGTACTCGGGAGACCGTTTTTCTTGCACACGAGTGTTTACTGGTTGACTTTTGATGGTATGCTATAAATCTGTGGTTAGAATGAATTGTTGCTCTCCTAATTTCTGTGTTAGAATTCAGGTTTTGCGCACCCAATTATTATTCTTGTCCCATAATGCTCAAACTAGCATACATTTTACCGATTAAGACCTAAATTTCGCTCTTACATACGACTATATGAGAGTTCTGTGATTCGGGCATGTGTGCGTGTTCGCATATCTGTGATATACAAGGAGCTTTGCTTTGATTGTTTCAATGGAAGAATTCAAATTGCATTCACTTATTGTTAATTTGTGTTTGTTGCCCCAAATTTTTGAAGTGATCTGTTCTTTACTGATTGGAACTTTCATTTGCTCTTGTTTTTTAATAGGTCAAATTCTTCTTACTATATGTTTCTCTCAAACGAATTCTTTAGACTTGCAACTTGTTGGTGATCATCTACCACCTATGAGGACTATTGGATCACCTTCAAGGTCTTCCGATGGCCCCTTACGATCATCTTCTCCGTTGAGATCAGAAGAAGTTGCCTCTTCTAAGGAAGACAGGTCACAAATACAAACCACCTTTGCAGGTCGAATTGCTCAAATATTCAACAAAAATGGGGATGTAGCATCCACCACCTCTAGTAGAGGCTCTGACTTGTCAGAGGTGTCTGAAACTACAAGATCAGAGGCTTATGAAAACAAATATGAAGAGCAGTCCTCATCTGGCACTTTTGAAGAAGCAATGAAGACAATGGAGTCAAAAGATCAAGGAAGTGAAATTCCAAGCAATTTACCTGGAGGTGTAGTTCTAGACCAAATGTATGCAATTGCAGCACATGATCTGAACTCTTTACTCTTTGCACCAGATTCAGAATTTCCCAAATCTTTAGCAGAGGTGCAAGGAACTACAGAACTACAGCCAGGGGCCTGGAAATTTGAAACTGGTGGTGAGAACTTGAAAAGAGTGCTTACTTATATTAAGGCTGCAACTAAATTAATTAAAGCTGTGAAAGGCACTGAGGAGCAAACATATCTTAAGGCTGATGGGAAAGTTTTTGCAGTTTTGGCAAATGTCAGTACTCCAGATGTTCCTTGTGGGGGCTCCTTTAAGGTAGAATTGCTTTACTGCATCACACCTGGGCATGAGCTACCATCTGGAGAACAGTCTGCACGGTTGGTAATATCCTGGCGTGTGAATTTTCTGCAGAGCACTATGATGAAAGGTATGATAGAAGGCGGAGCCCGACAAGGTCTAAAGGAGTCCTTTGAGCAGTATGCAAATTTACTATCTCAGAATGTTAAGCCAGTTGATCTGAAGAATATTGGTTCCAGTAAGGAACAGCTTTTGGCGTCTCTGCAAGTGGAGCCCCATTCAGATTGGAAGCTGGCAGTTCAGTATTTTGCTAATTTTACGGTAATATCCACTGTTTTGATGGGAATCTATGCACTTGTGCACGTGTGGCTGGCCATGCCTAGCATGATTCAAGGGCTTGAGTTTGTTGGGCTAGACATGCCAGATTCGATTGGTGAAATGATTGTCTGTGGGGTCTTGGTTCTTCAAGGAAAACGGGTGCTGGAGATGATATCACGCTTCATGCAAGCCAGAGTGCAAAAGGGTATATTCCTATTCTATAATTGCCTATTAAACTAGTGACACTTAAATGTGTGTTTGGAGTAGCCATTCTGGAATGAATTTTGCCAATTATTTTTACAATTTCTTATTAATCTTCAACTTCATTTTAAAATGCCATTTAGGTCAGTTTCTACATTTTAAGAAAGGAAGCTCCACTTGCTTCTGCTTTTAAGTTGAAGATGGGGTTTTGCTCTCAAAAGCAAGAGTTGCTGGCCAACAGAACCCCATCCTCTTTGGCTAAGATCTTTTAAAGTCTCTCTCTCTCTCTCTCTCTCTCTCTCTCTCTCTCTACATATATATATATATATGTATATGTATGTATGCATATAAACATCCTGAGTTCCAAAGAACTGTTGGACATGCAATGCCCCTTTTACTTCTTTCTATGGCTACTGATTTTAACCAAGAGCTGCTTACTGTTCTGTTTTACCACCATTTTGGTTCTCAACATCACCCGGTTCTAGTATAGGACACAATGAATTTGGATTCACCTGATGCAGCTCAACTCCCAATGAAACTATTCCATATGTCTTCTCTCAATATTTATATGTCCTCAGTCATTTTTGTGTACATATTAATTTAATTCAGTCTGTTTTATAATTTTATTTTAGGCAGTGATCATGGAGTCAAAGCACAAGGAGATGGGTGGTTGCTAACTGTTGCCTTGATTGAAGGAAGCAATTTAGCTGCTGTTGATTCAAGTGGGTTCTGTGATCCTTATGTGGTCTTTACTTGTAATGGAAAATCTAGAACCAGCTCAATCAAGTTCCAGAAACCTGATCCTCAGTGGAATGGTGAATTATTTTTCTTTATGTTGGTTTTACAGTATCAGTCTTCTGTTTTTAGCTTACTCATTACTATAAGCTGCAATTATGCAAATCTTGGAACCGTTTTACATAATGTGTGTATGGGTCTGTGAATGCGTGTGCATGGTTGCCATGGTATGCTTATTCTTTTGATTAAATTTGTTGTTTGGAACCTTGTTGACTTGCAGAAATATTTGAGTTTGATGCAATGGATGAGCCTCCATCTATGCTGGAAGTGGAAGTTTATGATTTTGATGGACCTTTTGATGAAGCTACATCTCTGGGACATGCTGAAATCAATTTCGTAAAAACTAATATATCAGATTTAGCTGATGTTTTGGTTCCTCTTCAAGGAAAGTTAGCTCAGGCCTGTCAATCTAAGCTGCATTTAAGAATTTTTTTGAACAATACAAGAGGTGGCAATGTTGTTAAAGAATATCTAACTAAGATGGAGAAAGAGGTGGGAAAGAAGGTAATGGCCAGCTTGTAACACTGTGGAAACCATTTTTTGAATGAATTACATGTCAGTGGTCTTGAAGTGTCCTTTCTTATTGGTTTCTTTTATTTTGAATGAAAATTGTTGCAGATAAGACTGCGATCTCCCCAAACAAATTCGGCATTTCAGAAACTCTTTAGTCTTCCTCCAGAAGAATTTCTCATCAATGATTTTACTTGTCACTTAAAACGCAAAATGCCCCTGCAGGTACTGTTACATACATTTTGTGGTTATTTTATGCATGAAATCTCCAAATGAGCGACCTGTGCTCTCATACCATTTTGAATTTTAAATATTTTGAAAAATTTAATGGCCCTGCATTTTACTGTTGCCTTAAAGAAATTAAATTTGGACATTCTTGCCAGTTTATGGGCTTAAAGTATGCATGCTTCTCAAGTTCTCTCTCTTACTTTGACTGGTAAATGTTTTTTTTTTTGCAGGGCCGCTTATTTCTGTCAGCTAGAATAATTGGGTTTCATGCAGATCTATTTGGACACAAGACAAAGTTCTTTTTTCTTTGGGAGGACATAGAAGACATTCAAGTGGTTCCTCCTACTTTATCATCAATGGGCAGTCCAATTGTTGTCATGACTTTACGGCCTGGCAGAGGTGTGGATGCAAGGCATGGTGCAAAGATGCATGATGCAGAAGGCAGGCTGAAATTCCATTTCCAGTCTTTTGTGTCTTTCAATGTAGCACACAGGTAATTGGAAATTATATAGTAACTTTTTTCTACTAATATGGGAACCTTATAATTTTTATCAGATTTTAAGGCATTATTTAATTTTCGATTAAACTTATTTATTACTTCCCTATGTCCCAATTAGAGTCCTTTAATTTCTGGGATGTCCCAAAATAAGAGTCCAGTTTGAAGAGTCAATCTGTTAAGTGTATGAAATTTTTAAATTATCCTTTTCTCTCAATTTCATGTGAATGTTCTAGTCAATATGAAAGGATGTTTTATAAATTTATACTTCTCACTCAAGTGTGAAAGCATTAAATGCTTTGGCCCCTTAAAAAAGTTGGATTCGCGAAAAGGGGACTTTAATATGGTATAGAGGGAGTATACTTTTTGGTCTTTTGCACCTACATCAACCTCATTAATCTGTTTGATAGTGCACCCCTTTTTTGACATGCTTTCTTCCATCTTGTCCTATACTAATGCTACTTTTAGTCTTGCATGAGAAGATTCGTTTTGAATCTTGACCTAGTTGGGATAAGGCTTTTTTGAGTTGCATTGAATTTGCTATTCTAGATTCCATCAATTTTAATCTTATTCTATTTGCACAAAGGCTGACATTACATCTCACCATGAGTTCAGCTAGTTTTGCTCAATTCAGCCGATTTTGGATAATTTTGGTCCATTTGGTTCGCTTTCTGCTTATTCTGGCCTATATATCTTTTTTCTAATCAATATCCTACTTTACCCTTTTTTTTGGTTGAGATTTTGAACTTCGTCTAGGTGCTTCCTTTGTAACTGTTGTTTTATATTCTTTTTTTTTTTTATAGGTAAAAAAATTCATTAAACCAGCCCAAGATGGGCAACAAAATACATACATAGGGGACTGGCAACATCAAGGACTAAGGTCCCCCAAAAAAGATACTAGAGAGTCTATACATTGAGGGGAAGATTCTACATTGCAAAAAAATAGTGTAATACTCTATCCTTAAGCCTGTACTGGGAAGTGACCTTCCCTTCAAAAATCCTATTGTTCCTTTCACACCATAGACCCCAAAGAACACAATGGGGAGTAAGACGCCACACTTTCTTCGCCTCACCAACTACCCTGCAGGCATGCCAAATCTTCAAAAGCTCTTTGATCGTACAGGGCATAACCCAAATCTGCCCAAAATGCAAGAAGACGATTGATAGTTTCCTCCCCTTCCATGAAGATTATACATCTATTAGCCATATAAATTCCTCTTCTCTGTAAATTGTCCAGTGTCATGATGTTTCCCCACCAAACGGACCAAACAAAAAACAATACCTTAGAAGGGGCTTTAACTCGCCAGATTGCCTTCCAAGGAAAGTCCACCACACCTTTCTTTGATAAAAAGGTTTAGAAATTTTTGTTAGACCAATAAATTGAATCAGCTCTATCTCTTATCAACCCAAACACTGAATGCACACAAGAAATTCCACTGCTTCCTCCACTTCCCAATCGTTCAAATTTCTCCTAAAATGAGGCACCCAAACATGACCATTCTCACCAAAGGAATGAAATCCTCCAACCAAGCATCCCGATTAGAAGATAATAGAAAGAGCCTTGGAAATTGAGTCTCCAAAGGCGCTTCCCTGCACTGCCAATCCTTCCAAAACTTCACCCTTTTTCCATTCCCATCTACAAAAGAAGTATGTTCCTGGAAGGCATCCACTCCTTTGCAAATGGATTTCCACAAACCTACCCCATGAGGGCCCCTTTTTATATTAGAGAACCAATTACCTCCCTTGCTCCCACCTTTGCCTCTATAGTTACTCCCCAATTTGCATTCTCTTCCTTGGCATAACGCCATAGCCATTTGCCGAGGAGAGCTTTGTTGAAGATCCTTAACTCCTTTACCCCCAGTCCTCCCCCCTTCAATGGATATTTAACCTTCTCCCAGCTAACTAAACTCTGGCCATTATCACCCTCAAATCTGCTCCAAAGGAAATCCCTTTGAAGCTTTCCAAGATGGTTAGCTACTGCCAGCTGGAATGGGAAAAAGGGATATATAATAAGTAGGGAGGCTACCCAACATGCTTTTGATTAATGTGAGCTTCCCTCCTTTGGATATGTATTGTTTCTTCCACCCCGCAAGCCTTCTTTGAAACCTCTCCACCACCGGGTCCCAAATTGCTTTAGATCTAAAAGATGCACCAAGAGGCAATCCCAAATAAGAAGATGGAAGGGATCCCACCTTGCACCCCAAATTCCAAGCTAGATCCTCCACATTCTCCACATCACCCGCTGGAATGATTTTGCTTTTACCCAAGTTAATTTTGAGACCCGATACCGCCTCAAAACATAATAGAACACATCTGAGATAGCGAATATGCTCTTCCTTAGCTTCACTGAATATAAGAGTATCGTCGGCAAATAGAAGATGGGAGATTTCTATCAAGGAGTCTTCATGGACACCCACAGAAAATCCTTTAAAGTAGCCCAGATCCACCACCTTCATCAACAGCTTACTAAGAGCTTTCATAACCATAACAAAGAGAAAGGGGGTTCAGGGGGTCGCCTTGTCTAATGCCCTTGCACTCCTGAAGAAACCGGTGGATGAGCCATTGACAGGCACTGAGAAGGACACTGATGAATGCAAAATTTCACCCACTGTCTCTATTGATCTCCGAATCCCATCCTGCCCAACATATACAGTAAAAACTCCCAGCTTAAATGATCATAAGTTTTTCCAATGTCTAGCTTACAAATCAAACCTTTCCCCTTCTTCATCATCGCATCAATGCATTCATTAGCAATTAAGGCTGCATCTAGAATCTGCCTGCCTCCGACAAAAGTGCTCTGACTGTCCGAGATCATATCTCCCAAAACACTGCTCAATCTGTTAGCTAAGACTTTGACCAATAGCTTGTAGACTCCCCCTACCAAACTAATAGGCCTAAAGTCTCTAATATCCTCTGCTCCCCCTTTCTTTGGAATCAAAGTTAATAAGGTAGCATTCAAACTTCCTTCAAAGCTACCAAACTCATAAAAGAAGTGGAATACCTCCATCACGTCCACACCCACCACGTCCCAGCAGTGCTTGAAAAAGACCATGGAGAAGCCCTCTGGACCTGGATCTTTATCCCCATCACATGAATTTAAAGCTTCCAAGACCTCCTCTTCAGTGAATCTAGAATCCAGTCTGTCCTTTTCTGCTAGTCCCAGAGAACTAAATGGAAGATCATCCAACGTGGGCCTGCTGCAATTGGATTCTGCATACAGGTGCTCATAAAACATTATGATGCCCCTTTTCACTGTTTCCTCATCATTCAATTGAACCCCTTCAATCTTTATTTTACTTATGTTGTTTGTTCTTCTTTGAGAGTTGGCCAATCTATGGTTATATTCTTATTTGAGAACAGGAATATATCATATGTAAAGTTCAAAACTTTCACCATATATCATCAACTTTCACCATATATCATCATGACTGTTAATTAGGAATGAAGCAGTAGATGATCCCAATTTTTTGGGAAAAGCCACAAATACCAATAACAACGGCAGGAACCTTTTCCGTGTTTATGTAATTACAATCGGATAATATTCAAGTCATGTTGCACAATCCATAATAATATATATCAATTAAAATACAAATAAATCATCAACAATCCACAAGAGAGGAACCAAGATTTTTTACACAGAAAAGGGGAAAAATCACAGGACCGTAGTCCGATTCCAAATCTTCTATTATTTAAAATTAATGGGTTTATAAATTTTTCTCTAAGCACACCTAGAGGTTTTCAAACATCAAGAATGTAATTCTTTGTTCACACAAATGATATTCTTCACCCAAAAGGGGATTCCAATAGTTAAAAAAATAAAAGTTTGGGTCTTGCCGAACAAGAAAAAGGATAAACAATATCCAACAAAGTAGAGAGACTAAACCAACGATCTGAACTGCCAACGATCTGAACTGGTAGATGTGTAGAGCTCTTTGCCTAGAGCAAATGCCTGAATTTTGAGCAAAATCAGAGCAGATATTGCCACCTGATTGAGCTGGCTAAAGTATACTTCTCTACCTTTTTCTCTCTCTTTTTTCTCAATGTTTTATGCCAAAACAATCTGACTCCTCTTGCTTGCCGACTTAATCTGCTGACCCAACTGAACCCACTTTAAGTGGTTGTTTGTTGATCACGTGCAAGCCTTTTTTTTTTTTTTTTTCGGTTTTCACAGATACGGGCTTTGTGCTTAGGCCTCTACATAGGAGGGACACATCAAACCAAATCTTAAGTATCATTATTTTGGACTTGCTCATTTTATGGGAACTTTGATTCTTGACTATTACAATTATATACCATAATGATCCAACCCAACACATCTTAATATCCTTATTTTAGACTTGCCCATTTTACGGGCACTTTGGTTCTTGACTATTACAATTATGTACCATAACAATGGACCACAAGTCATTCTGGACAAGTTTCCTTGAGTTGTGCATTTATTTCTGAACAAGAAAGCGATTCTCCACTTTGACCTTTGTGTGTTATATGGCCATCATGCTTTATTACAATCAACAAAATAAGAGTTACATGGTTAAAATAATTTTCTGCAGAACTTTTGTCTTTCTGACTCCCGAACCCCAACTCCTAGCAAGTAATGTCTATTCGTTATGAATTGGTATGCGGGAATCATGCTTATAACAATCAGCATATTATGAGTGACATGGATAAAATAATTTCTCTGTGGCATTTTTGTCTTTCCGACTCCCCACCCCTGGTTCCTCACAAGTAATGCTTAATTGCTTATTCATTATTAAGTGGTATGCAGGAACCAACAAGTTCTAGCTTGGCTTGTACTTCCTCCACGTCTCCTTGTGGGAGGTTGAGGGTTCAAGTCCCTTTAGGGGCAAAGTGTGTGCGTGTGTGTGATTTACCTATAAAAAAATTAAAAAATTAAGTGGTATGCCGGAATCATCTTCAAAACAGGCACATGTGCTTTGCTTTGTGTGAGATGAAAAGGGACAAGGGTTGATGCCTGGGCCTTGAAGGCTGTCCGAAGGAAAAGGAAAAGGAAAATGAAAAATGATATATATTCTTTAATAGGAAGAACAAAAATGGTAATATATCTCATTTTAACTAAACATGTGATGCATGCTGAATAGGACTGTTATGGCACTGTGGAAGGCAAGAGCCTTGAGTCCCGAACAGAAGGTACAAATAGTTGAAGAATCTGAAGCTAAAAGCCTCCAACTAGTTGAAGAAGAATCTGAAGCTAAAAGCTTTCAACTAGTTGACGAAGATTGTGAAGCCAAAAGCCTCCAAACTGAAGAGAGTGGATCTTACTTGGGCCTTGAGGATGTCACCTTGTCTGTGGTTTATTCCTCTTTTCTTTCAGTCCCTGTGAGTCTCTCTCTCTCTCTCTCTCTCTTGTGTGTGTGTGTGTGGATGTGTCTGTGCACATTCAGGTTCAAAATATATGGACACCTTAAACTGTGTCCTCCTACCATCAATGTTGTTCTCTTTTAGGGGGTCAGAATCTGGGAAATCATGCCTCCCATTTAGGAACTTCATCGCCCTCGCGTCCAATGTTGATTAGATTTGCTTTTGACATGATCCATCTAATTAGTAGAACGTGATAGATCAGAAATGAAAATATCTATTAGTTAAAAACCATCATATCAAGGAATCTTGCAAAGAACATTATAACTTGTGGGCACTCTCTGTGTGTGTGTGCAAACATGCATATATTCAATTTATATCTTTATTTATTTGTTTAAGTTTGCACTTTTTGGAATATGTCTATATCTGACCATCGAAATTGTATTTTGTTGGCCACTTTAGATCAATTTCTGCATGGAGTTATTCAACGGTAGTGAAGTTGACCGTAGAGTTATGGAGAGAGCTGGTTGCCTCAATTACTCTTACAGCCCTTGGGAATTAGAGAAGGCTGATGTATATCAGAGGCAAATTTATTACAAATTTGACAAGCGTATTTCCCGTTATAGAGGAGAGGTGACAAGCACTCAGCAAAGATCTCCCCTTTCTGATAGAAATGGTTGGCTCATAGAAGAAGTTATGACTCTCCATGGAGTTCCACTTGGTGACTATTTTAATGTATGAATACCATTACCTATTCTTGTAGTTACTTATAGTGGCATTTTGGTTTGCTGTGTTTCCTTTTTATAACTTTCTCATGACACAATTGTTTTGTTATGATTGACCAATACTTGTATCTCCATATGCAGCTTCATCTAAGATACCAAGTTGAGGATATACCCTCAAGATCCATGGGATGTAATGTCCAAGTATTGTTTGGAATTGCATGGCTAAAAAGCACTAGACACCAGAAGAGGATCACAAAGAATATTCTTTCAAATCTGCAAGATCGCTTAAAAGTCATGTTCAGTATACTTGAGAAGGAATTTATGTTGGAAAAGTAGATGAATTCAATGCTGCTATTGGTGTCAAATGTGAGAAATTATATGTTTGAAGCACCATCTTTCACTAATCACTGAATTCTCTTGGTGCATCTGCTTTAGTGGAATCAAGCATTCAGACTGGTAGTAGGAAGCAAAGTTCTCATGCTTAGTGTGCAGAGATGGTTTACTCCCTATAGTTAGTTGGTACATCAGAGTTTGAGCTCCCCATCCAAATGAACCTCGACCAGCCTCAGCTATGCATGAGTGCTATGGTGTCTAGTTCAAGACACAAGAGAGACATAATTGCTTGCAGAATCTGCCGACTTGGGATTTGGGTCTCCGAACTTAACAGTGCTTGCTTATGACTTCTTGTGGAGATCAAAACCCATATCTAATTGGGTTTAAGATGCAATTTTCACGTTATAGTGGATCCCGGAGCTTATTTCATAGGTCTAACAGAAACTAATCTATTGCTCCTTTCAATCAGTATGTAACGATATAAATACATACATATATATATATATATCAGCATATATGTGCAGATATTTTCACTTGAGAACTTGTTTTGAAGGGGCAATATTTTGAGCTCCCTGTATGTAATTGTTATTTCAGTTGGAGATGTCTGTGTTCATGGTTTGGATGACCATCAAATGTGCAAAACACAATTCAGGCAATAAAGAGGTATTAACGTAATGATTCATGTGTCGACTGTAGTGAATTATGAATGTGGTTCTTGGACGTTTATTTTGTATGGTTTAGTTGTTGACTGGAACTTAGGCTGGGCCTCTTTCTCGGACCAATATTGTCGCATCACAACCTGACTGGACGTGAGGTGCTAATAAATTGCACAAAATTGCTCCGACCTTGTGGTGTTGTGGTCTATATATCTACACCGCACATAAAAAATTCAACATCATCTTCTCAGCATATGACCAGACTTGTCTGACGCATGCACCTTGTAACTTAGTGTTATAGGTGTGGCAGGCAGTTATGGTTGGTTCCAAAAACTAATTTAGAATGCTACAACATTGTGTGAGTGTGTATAATAATACACACACACACACACACACACCCACTCTGAGTGATAGTTGAGATGATTCTTTTTGCATTTAGACAAGGGCTTTATGCTCATCAGTGCTGGATAACTTAGGGCAATTAATATAAGAGCCAACTGCACATAAAGACTTATTTGGTAATAGATATATTCTGGAAACTTAACGGCAACATGCATGTTATTAGTAATAGATATATTCTGGAAACTTAACTGCAACATGCATGTTACTACTTTTTAAAACTTTTACTCTACGTTAAACAATTCATAATTTGAGTTTAACAAATTCAGCTATGAAAATTCAACACCCACTGTTAAGTGGGTTAACTTAGAGTTAATTGGTATTAAATCCCTTTAAAATATGTTTAACTATTGTAGACTCCAAACCCTTTTCGTTTTTGAGGTGATTTAAAGTTGATTTTTGTTTTTTATATTGAGATCCATTTTTGATAAGCTGACTCTTATTAATCTTTATATGTCACAATATTACCTTTAACGACCCGAAAAAAAGACAAGATTCGATAGGATATAGTCGGATCGGATAAAATATAAATATTAAATATTTCATTTCAATGTTTGAAACTGATCTAAATAAAAGACCTAGATATGTTGTTATATCACATTTCTATGTTTGAGTGCCTATTGGATATAAAGTTTGGATATAACTATTTTTTATTTTTTATTTTCTCATGTATTGTTTTTTCTCAAAGTTTTCAAAAATTATTTTTCTGCAAGTCATTTAATCTTTTTTTTTTCAAGTATATGCACATAAGATATCCAAAATTAAAATTTTATTCACAAATCAATTGCAAAATCTAATAATCATAATCACAATATTTTAGAATAAAGTATTGCTACTGTTTTATATATATATATATATATATATATATATATATATTGATATGAAAAATACATTAAAAAAATGAAACATATCAAAAATAAAATAAAATTAAACAATGAAAAAAAGAAAATTTTATTTTTTAACTTAACTCTTCGACATCTTCGTCTCTCTATATTGCAACGTTACAATTCTTTTTTATGATGTTTTTTTTATCCTATGGGGTGGGATAACTCAAATACCACTACCCCTTTTAGCATAAGTTATACCCCCTTATAAGAAAGAGACCCGGTTTGGACCGGATGACCTGGCAGGTCAGACCGACAAACCAATGACCCCGGCGGGTTTAAGAGAATCGGCCATTACCATTTATCATGTATAAAATGTCACTTTGTGGTTGCCAAGAGTTGAACTTAAGACAATAAATTAATAAATAGGCACTCTAACCAATAAGCCACATGTTCCCTTGTTAAATAATTTACATATTTATGCATACTAAATTATATTTCTATTTTATATCAATAATAATGACATTAATGTAACATCATTTAAAAAAAAATTACCACGTTTTCTAAAGTTACATAATTATTTAATTTTAAATAACATTTTTATGTTATTTCGGTTCAACTAATTGACCCAATGGTTAAACCAGTGACACATCCACCTTGTCACCTCGTTGGGTTGATGCCGGGCCGAGTTTAATAACTATGTATTTACATCCAAAAATAAGAAAAATATGAGTTATCCTTTTAATCCATGTTTTCAAGTCACCAACTCTTTCTTGTTACATGCATTTGGTAAGGGTCAAAACAATAACCCCAATAGAGAAACTAAAGAAATGGAAAGATAAATGGTGGCAAATGTAGGCATGTGCCACGTGCAGTGCCAAAAAAGTCTCATCAAACATTTTATCCAAGAAGCATTCATCATATATCTAGCAGAGTAAGAGTATTAATAAAGCAACATTGGTATGGTGAAATTTATAATGGCAGTATGAGGAAAAAGAAGAAGGCTTAGAGAACCAATACTTCACTTATCACAACACCACCAACTTACAACTCCAACTCAAATATTAATTTTCCAATATTATCTAGTGGGCCTTGGTTAAGCTTGAAATGCTTTGTGGGCTACTAACCTGATAGAGACATACAATCACCTATGTGGGTTTACGGTTTGAAACCGAAGGAGAGAGACCATCCTTGTCACAAAATCCAAGATAATCATCAACAAACTCTACTTCCCACAATTCTTCAATTACCTCACTTTCTTATAAAGCATTCACTCAATTGCCCATCTAAACCACGAGTAACCAAAGGATAATGACGTACAGATCCATCAATCAATAATCTTTTACAAGCCACACATTCAGAAGAACTCATGACATGCCATCATTTAAGCTATTGAATCATTTTATCAAACACTTGGTGAGCACCCAAAGTTCCATGCACACATAAATCAAAAGTATGTAGATTCCAATCTTACAAGTAAGAATTTTAGACTGGGATCATACATTGGACACAATTTCATTCATGGAGAATATAAATATAGCAAGGTATAAACATGTATATTTCATCTACCAACCCAGCCAATCATCCATGTCATGAAAGATACAAGAGGTGCACATAATAATACACGAGAATGTAATAAGATACATGATTTCTCTCTAAAGCATTTACCCTTCACCTAAGTTATTAGCTTTACCTTAAAGTTGAGAAAACAAGTAAACTTTGTGTTATAGACAGAGAGATTCCAAACCCTAGCTCCAACCCTTGCTTCCACACTCTAAGAAAAGCAAAATACTATTTATTAAACCTAAACAACCTAAAATCCATAAGAGAATAGAGAGACTTGAAGTGTAAGAGAAAACCCTAACTTTTACCTTTTGATTCATAAAATTTTTCTTGAAACCCTAACTCTTTGTGGTTGAAATACTCATCTAGATGTAAGGAACTTTCGCTAGAAAGCTTTTATGAACTTAAATATTGAGGATTTGTGATGGTATTTAGAGTGGTAGAAATCCTAGGTTTTTTTTCCATCTTTGAAGTTGAGAGAATAGAAGAAAATAATGAAATGAGAAAAAAGAAAACGAATGGATTTAAAAAAAATGAGATATGGCTTTTTGTCGTTCAAACGAGGGTGAGCTCGTTTAAACGAAACTGTCAAAATTCCCCCTGATTTGCCTCATTATCTCGGTTGTTCGAACGAATGACTTAAAATCACAAAATCTCCCTTCATTGCCCCAGGTCATTCGAACAAACCATTGACCTCGTTCGAATGAACTTTCCCAAACTTCCATCCAATGCGTAGAAACCTAATAAACTTCTTCCATCCAATGCCCAGAAACCTAATAAACTTCATCTCTTTTAATCATAACATCACATATATATCCAAACTATTTCATATTCACCACCAACATCTCAACAACATCACCAACAATAATAGGATCACGTGTTCACAAGTTCTATCACAAGTGCTAAAATTTCAAACAAGTACATAGCACACATACTATTATTTAAGTTTTCCAACTTATTTATTTTTCAATAATTATTATTATCACATAAAAATTAATATTCTCAATTTCTTATTCATTATTATATTATTGAATTTTATATAATGTTACACCTCTCTTTCTCTCCCCCTTTTATAGTCCTTCCTCTCCACCACTGACCACAGCAGTAGCCCCCAATGTCTTCCATCACCGCTCAACTTATCGGAAAACACATCATCTTAGAGAAGCCTTATCACATCCTAGATACCACCATATACAGATTAGGGATAATAATCGACCAGTTAGACACCTCGCTAATACATTAACTCTTTTTAGCATATTGATGACATATTTAATTGAAGGCCATTTTACACAACCAAGTAAATTGCATTTAGTCATATAAAAACTTGCAGTGAAAATTTGAGTCTATTAAAAACTTTTTATTTGAATGCAGTTACACTTGGCAGAGCATAAGTAATGCTACATCAGAGTTGTAATAATATGAGCCCAATATTTCATTACACATAAGTGTTTGAACTTTTACATCATTCACATTCTATTCTTACTCTAAGCTATCACATTGATCTAGTATTTGTTACTTCAGGTTGGTACTTCTATGGCTAGGATACTAATCATCTTCTAGCTATAGTCTCTGTTCATCATTTCTCACTAGCATCTGGATCTATAACTTCTTAGTCCTTCTTGAAAATACGCAAGATGAAAACCTTTGTAAACTTTATGAAAAACTCGTGAGTAACGCAAGTTCCCTGCCGTGAGTTTATGGAAAAACTCATTTTTAAAACCTTTTGAGACTTTGCATAAGCTTTTAGAAACATTGACGACTTTCATAAACATTCATGACTTTCATAAATAATAGTTAAAAGAGATGTATTAAAAGCTACTAGCATTCTTAAAACATTTGCATATAACTAAGAGTTGCAAGATGTATTATGAAATCAAGCAATGGTTTATGCTAGTTTAGTTTTGCAAGATAAATCATGATAATATAAGACGTGGTTGTAAACTTTGAGTAATGAAATAATATATGCCAACATTTCATCATCTTTATCCCGTAGGACTGTGGGTAGTAGAGCTGTCAATGGATCGGATCTCGATCCGATCCGATCTGAGATCCAATCCGTTAAGTCCAGATATGGTTTTAGAAATAGTGATCTGTGACCCGATCTGATCCGAATCTAATTATCCCAAATATAAACAGATCGGATATGATATAGGCTGATCCGATCCGTTTACAATCCGATCCAATCCGTTTATATATCTATATATATATATATTAAAATTAATATATTATATATATATAAATATTATATTAATATATATAATATATTAATTTATATATATATTAATAAATAATATATTTATATATAATTTATTAATTTTATTAATTTTAATATATATATATATATATTATAATTTTAAACGGATCGGACCAGATTAACGGATCGAATATCCGATTATTAATAGATTCAGATACGGATTACCATTCACCTGATCCGTCAGATTAACGGATCGGATCAGATCAGATTTTTTATTAAACGGATCGGATTCGGATCGGCTCTGATCCGGTCCGAATCCTATCCGTTTATAACCCTAGTGGGTAGTCACATATGCAACTAGATGTAAATTAGAGCTCTGGGCTTCCATGGCCTTACAACTTGTAGTCATTGCTTGGCCTTTGGCCAAGTCTTACATAGATTGATTGACCCTTTTTGCCAAGTCTTGCACAGATTGCTTGACCCCTGATCAAGTTTTACATAGGTTGCTTGCAAAACATTCTTTAGCTATCCATGCTATAAAAAATTTAAAGAGATGCTAATTAAAAGCATGCAATTCAAATATTTATATCAGTATTCTAGAAACATTCATGCAGTTAAAACATTTAGTATAATAGTATAAAATATGTCATAAAGTTGAAAAGAACAGCATGTAATATTATAAAGCTGTAATGAACTTGTATTTCATGTAAAAGTCTCCATTTTAAGGTTCAAGGGTTACTCGTCTGTGGTCCATAGTCCACAGTTACTTGCTTACTCGACTTGCCTTGACATTCTTTTTATCTCTATTTCTTTGCTAGTGATCCTAAAACATGTATCAGAATACATCGATACTATACCAATATATGCACTCAGCTCGATCTTTGCTTATTTAATGTTCTTAGTCTCTTCTGGACTTAGTCTTATTAATTAGGATTCCCTTATGATTTTTTTTTAGGGTTCCTAATACTTCTTACTTCATTGTGTATCTGACTTTAACCTTTAGGGGAATTTTAGTCATTTGCCTTTTATGTGTCTCGTATTGTTCGGTACTTCATTTACCTTATCGTACTTTATCTTTGAGTCGAGAGGGTGTTTTAATCATAAGACGTCCTTTTTTTACTTTCTAAGTTCATTTGATTACTTAATTAAACTTTAGGAGTAGTTCGATAATCTTATTGTTCTTATGTCATGCTTTCAATACCCAATTACCATAAACGGAGTTCATTTTCAAACTCGAAGGCTTTTATAAACATTGGTATGGGTTCCTATTTATGTTATATACTCTTCTGATAGCTTAATTAAGTCTCAGGGACGCGTTTTGTAATACCCCAAAAAATTGAAATAAATAAAATATCCCATTTTTTAGAATAACGTATAAAGAAATTACGATAATTAGAAATGGCATAAGGAAGGTAGGCCTGAATGCTGTGTCGTGCCCAGTATACAAAATATGTAAATAAGACAACACTAAATAAAATAACAAAATAAAAATAATAAAGAAATAGAAGGGGGCTGCAGCCGCCCCTCCCTACTATTTAAACTACATCACATCAATATATATATATATATATATAATATCCATATAAAGCTAAATAGAAATCAGGAAGGTTCTAGTTTTTCTAGCAGCAAAAACCAACAGAACTTTCCCCACCTTCTAGACTGTTCCACCATACAATATATATATATATATAGAGAGAGAGAGAGAGAGAGAGCTAGTTGTACACTACTACAACAAAATCAACACACAACAAGTAAGAGAGAAAGCAAGGAACAGTAGTCGCTGGTTGCTAGAGAAATTTTGCAGGAAAAATCAGATTCAGTCGTAACCCGTGGCAAAAGTAAGTTCCTCAAATCGATTTACTTGTTTGAATTAAAAATTGATTTGGTATAACACTTATATCATCTTCTGCATTATCACTGTCAATTTATAGGATTCATTCCCGACATAAGGAGAATTACTTTATTGATTAGTGCAGGATTGTTGTGTTTCAGCAATACCTTAATATAAATAAGAGAACTTGTACTGCTAGCTATTGATTTGAATATAGTTCAAGCTATTAATTTGAATATAGTTTCAGCTATTGGGTGAAATTATGTGTGGAAGTGTAATTCTGTACAGTAACGCTGATCAGATCACGTCTCAATGGTAAACTAATATTAATATTGGTTTTAAAATAATTTGCTACTCTATCTTGTGATATTACAGATGATTGATGACTAGGATCTAGGGTTCCTTGCTAATTTTTTCGGCATTTTCATATTGCGCTGGTCATTGTTTATCATGGCTGACCCGAAATATGAAGGGAACTGATTTTTGATTGCAATAAATTTTATCAAAGAAACTTATTCACAGATTAATATAATATATTGATCTAGTTAAAATCCTCATTTGCTACTATGAACTATAGCTGATCGCTCCTATGTCATCTACCGAAGTACAACCAAGCTTGAATGGTAAATCATCTTATGGTACCCGCTTGCTGCAACCTTGAAACCTACTTTTTCAAGTGTAATTCATGCCCACAGCCGCAGTCCATTCACAGAAAAAAAAAAAAAAAAAAGAAAAAGAAAGAAAGAAAGAAAGAAAGAGTAGGTAGCAACCGTAGCATAGGCATTGGTTTCGGTTCAAGGAGTCAAACTAAGGGACATGGAATTAATATTAAATCCAACATTAATGAAATAGCCAACAAATACTTTTAATGAGATGGAGGAACATGGAATTTATATTAAATCTGAGGTCTAAATGAAATGACTTAACACCAGTACGTGGTGTAAATTGGCTACCAAGCTGAAACAAAAACCAAATTGAGATCTGTAAGCAAAATACATTATTATTACTTAATGTCTTTATTTACTATTGTAGGACTCCCAAATTTGGGCTCAACTAGAAGGGATTTTGAATTAGTCTCAACAGGTGAGTAACTCTGACCCCTGACTTGGTGTATATTTTTTGTACTCATATACTGTACTGTTTTAAATACTAAAGTGTTTTAATGCATATGCTTTCATGCATACTCTTTGCACTGCATTACATGTAGCATGATTCTATTTTGTCATGTCGTTGGTATATTATGTCCTGATTATGTTTGGGTCTACTTTCTCCTGATCTGTTCTGTTAGGGAGTGAGTATAAGTCCTACCCCATCGAGGGACCAGGCAGCTGCTCTTGATCTGTTCTGTCAGGGAAGTGAGTATAAGTCCTACCCCATTGAGGGACCAAGCAACTACTCCTGATCTTTTCAGTTTCGATCTGTTCTGTCCTGATTTGTTCTGTTCTGGCCGTGATCTATCTGTTTGTCTACTTGAGCTCCATTCGATCATGCATTTTATTTGATATCATGTATATATGAACTAGATTTGAAACCCATGGCAGGAACCTATGTTACTCACTGAGCTTGTTTAAGCTCACTTTATTATTATAACATTTTTTAGGTGAAAGCGTCAGAGGCGAGGATTAAGAAGGATTTAGAGTTAGTTAGGCAGTCTTAATGATGATAAATCCATTTTTGTATCCTATATCATTTTTGGATGTTTTGTAGACAAGTACAATGATGTACTTTTTGTTAACCTATGTATATAAATACAGATTGTAGTTTAATGCTCTGCCAAGTTAGTATGCATTCTCTGTTTTAAATTTTCGCTGCTTAATATTCATATAATGAATGCATCATACTTAGAAATTACAGGTGAACGACCTGAGGTTAGGATTACTATCGGTATTTTGATAAGCACAAAATATGATGGGTGGCCTAACTGGCCAGTCGCATACCCTTAATCCACATAGGGTGGGTTTTGGGATGTGACAAACTAGGTATCAGGGCATTAGGTTGTATCCTACTGTGCTAGGAAAGGGAATCTTAGGATAGGAATGCCTAGGGTTGCTTAGGGTCGCTAGCATATGTCGCACTGATACATGAATTAGTAAACGATCTGATGCCTAAACAAAGTTACTAAGCTAACTTTTATTTTGCCTCAGATGTCGCCGCGTACCAGAAGCAAGAAAATGGACTCTCGAGTACTGGTAGAGGATGCGACCTTATGAGTGATACAAGCAACCTTGGCCTAGTTTGGCCAAGCGATTAAAGGGTTAACCAGGACCTTACAGCGTAGTCAGCCTATATCAACAGGCAACCCACTAGGAACGTCAACGGTACTGCCTGTACTACCTGTGCCAGCTCCAATGCAACCAGTTGGAGGCCTTAGTAATGAATTGCTAGATCGGTTCCATAAACTCAAGCCTCCCTCCTTTGATGTTGTGACTGACCCAGAACAAGCGAAATCCTGGATTATGGCCACAGAAAAAGCTTTCAAGCTCCTGTTGTGTACCGAGGAGCCAAAAGTTCAGTTGGCCACCTACATGTTACAAGGGGAATCGTATCAATGGTGGTTAGAAATGCAGAAGGAAGATCCACACATGATCTGGAGTAAATTTGTAGAAAAGTTCTACAATATGTTTTTCCCTCCAATAGTACGAGAAAGAAGGATCCAGGAGTTTATGGATTTAGCTCAAGGAGACATGACGGTGATTCAATACGCCGCCAAGTTTTCAACACTATCGCAATTCACAACTTTCCTCGTGCAGGATGAACAACACAAAGCAAGAAGGTTCTAATGAGGCCTTCGTATGAGCATTCGCGTACGAGTTTCTGCTTTTGAGTTACACACCTACGCGGATGTTTTAAATAAGGTAGGTACACTTCTGATCTATGGACTCTTTGCATATGTGTTGATTGATTTTGGATCCACGCATTCCTTTGTGTCTTCACTTTTTGCTGATAAATTTCATAGAACACCTGAGCCTTAGACGGTCTCTTAGTAGTACAAATTCTGTCTGGACCTTCTATGATTGGGTCCACAGTACTTAAGAACTGCAGTGTGGTGATTGGAGATCAAGAGCGCCTGGTGGACCTAATACCTTTAGCTATAAGAGGGTTCGATGTAATCTTAGGCATGGATTGGTTATCTCTCAATCATGCCGCTATTGACTGCTTTGAAAAGAAGTGTTGTTTCAACACCCGGAACGACCAGTGTTCACCTTCAAAGGGAATGACGTAACCCCTCCGCCATATCTTATCTCTGCCATCCAGGCAGGGAGATTATTGAAGAAAGGATGTCATGGGTACCTTGTGTAGTATCTTAGATACTCAAGCTCAGGCTCCTCCGTTGATAGAAGTACCAATAGCATGTGAGTTTCCCGATGTGTTTCTAGAGGATCTACCAAATGAGGTGATTGATCGAGAGATTGAATTCATAATCGATCTCATTCTTGGGACTTAACCAAGATCCAAAACTCTATATCGAATGGCTCATTCAGAATTGCGAAAGCTGAAGGCTCAGCTGCAAGAGTTGTTGGATAAAGGGTCCATTCAACCAAATGTATCTCCTTGGGGAGCACCCGTATTATTTGTGAAAAAGAAAGACGGCTCCCTAAGACTGTGTGTCGACTACCGGGAACTCAACAACGTGACGATCAAGAATAAGTATCCTCTTCCACACATAGATGAATTGTTCGACCAACTATAAGGGGCCAGTGTCTTTTTTAAGATTGATCCGAGATCGGGATATCATCAACTCAAGATTCAAAATACTGATGTGCTAAAGACAGCCTTTCGAGCTCGCTATGGCCACTACAAGTTTTTAGTTATGCCTTTTGGCAGTGACTAATGCTCCTGCCGCATTTATGGACCTGATGAACAGGGTCTTCAAACCTGTACTTGGATGATTTTGTTATTGTTTTCATTGATGATATCCTCATCTATTCGCAGAATGAGGAAGAGCACAAGAACCACTTGAGGATAGCATTGTAGACTTTACGAGAGCATAAGCTATATGCAAAGTTTAAGAAATGTGAGTTCTGGTTATCTAGCATTACCTTCTTAGGACATGTCATTTCTAAAGAAGGTATTGCTTGTTGACCCACAGAAGGTAGAAGCTGTTCTCAATTGGCCCCTGCCCACTACCGTAACAGAAATCTGAAGTTTCTTAGGACTGGTCGACTACTATTGATGATTCGTCAAGGATTTTGCCAAGATAGCAAAGCCACTCACGTAATTAACAAAGAATTATGTTTGGTTCGTGTGGACGGATGAACAAGAGCAGAGTTTTTAGTTACTTAAGGAAAAGTTGACGTCAGCACCCGTTCTGACTATTCCCTCTAAGGAAGGGAAGTTTGTTATTTACAGTGATGCCTCTTATAAAGGCTTAGGGTGTGTCTTGATGCAAGATGGGAAGGTTATTGCCTATGCTTCTCGACAACTTAGACTGCACGAACAAAATTATCCCACCCATGATCTAGAGCTAGCAGCAGTGGTGTTTGCCTTAAAAATTTGGCGCCACTACTTATATGGGGAAACGTGCGAGATCTTCACTAATCATAAAAGCCTAAAGTATTTGTTCACCCAAAAAGAGCTGAATATGAGACAATTTTGATGGCTTGAATTAATCAAGGATTATGACATGACGATCCAGTACCATCCTGACAAAGCTAATGTGGTAGCCGATGTGTTAAATAGAAGGTCTGGGAGTCTCGCTTGCATGATTACCACACAAAAGGAATTAATTCAAAGCCTAGACGAGATGGATATTGAAATAGTTCCACCAGGTAGTATGGATTATTTGGCTAGTTTGATAATTGGTCCTACATTGGTGGAACGGATTAAAGACGGTCAAACTCAAGATGCAAAAATGATCAAGATTTGTGAAGAAGTGAAGTCAAAAGGAAGAGTTGACGTCGACATTCAGGAAGGCATTCTACGATATCGAGGCTGATTATATGTTCCCGATGTGCCAGAATTAAAGAAAGAAATTTTGGAAGAAGCCCATACTTCAAGATTCACAGTGCACCTTGGGACTACTAAAATGTATCATGAAATCAAGGACTTGTACTGGTGGCCAGGATTAAAGAAAGATATCACCAATTTCATTGCTCATTGTATGAGTTTCCAACAAATAAAGGTTGAACATCAATGACTCAGTGGACTCTTACAACCACTCCCAATTCCGGAGTGGAAATGGGACCACATTACTATGGATTTTATGACCGGGTTTCCCAAATCTCCAAAGGGCTCCGATGTTATTTGGGTCATTGTAGATAGACTAACCAAGTCCGCGTCCTGCCAGTAAAGATGATGTACAACTTGGAAAAGCTAGCTACATTGTACATCCAAGAGATTGTATGCTTACACGGCACACCCTTATCCATCGTGTCCGATCGAAACCCTCGATTCGTATCACAATTTTGGCAAAGTCTACAAAGGGCACTTGGTACCAAACTCAAATTCAATACAGCATACCATCCACAGACAGATGGGAAATTCGAACGAGTGATCCAAATACTGGAAGATATGTTACGGCTATGTGCGTTGGATTTTAAAGGAAATTAGGCAGAACACTTACCGTTAGTTGAGTTCGCTTACAATAATAGCTATCAAGCCAACATCAAAATGGCTTTGTACGAAGCATTGCATGGAAGAAAATGCCAATCTCTACTATGTTGGGCCGAAGCTGGCGAGCAAAAGTTACTTGGACCAGATTTAGTCCAAGACACCATCGAACAAATCCAAAAAATTCAAGAAAGGCTACAGACAACTCAAAGTCGATACCAAAGTTATGCTGACAATAGAAGAAAAGACCTTGAATTTGAAGTGTTCTTAAAAGTATCAACATTAAAAGGAATGCTTCGATTCGGCAAAAAGGGCAAGCTAAGTCCTCGCTATATTAGTCCATTCGAGATTCTGAAAAGAATTGGACCAGTGGCATATGGTTTGGCATTACCACCTGAGTTAGATAAAGTGCATCACGCATTCCATATATCAATGTTGAGGAAATATGTGCTAGAACCAAAACAGATCATAGAATATGAGCCACTTGAGTTATGGGAGGACTTGTCCTACTACGAACAACCAGTACAAATTTTAGACCGAAGGGAGAAGACATTGCAAAACAAAACAATCCCGCTGGTCAAAGTTTTATGGCAAAATCAGACAAGTGAACAAGCGACATGGGAACGTGAGGAAGAGATGCATGCTCTGTATCCTTAACTGTTTACATAAAATCAAGATACGTTAAGTTTTGGGAACAAACTCTTTTGAAGGGGAAGAGAGTGTAATACCCCAAAAAATTGAAATAAACAAAAAGTCCCATTTTTTAGAATAACGTATACAAAAATTACGATAATTAGAAATGGCATAAGGAAGGTAGGTCGGAATGCTGTGTCGTGCTCAGTATACAAAATATGTAAATAAGACAACACTAAATAAAATAACAAAATAAAAACAATAAAGAAACAGAAGGGGGCTGCAGCCGCCCCTCCCTACTATTTAAACTATATGACATCAATATATATATATATATATAATATATATCCATATAAAGCTAAATAGAAATCATGAAGGTTCTAGCTTTTCCAGTAGCAACCGACCAATAGAACTTTCCCCAGCTTTTGGACTTTTCCACTATACAATATATGTATATATATATATAGACACAGAGAGAGATGGTTGTACACTACTACAACAAAATCGACACACAGTAAGTAAGAGAGAAAGCAAGGAACAGTAGTCGCTGGTTGCTAGAGAAATTTCACAGGAAAAATTAGATTCAGTTGTAACCCGTGGCAAAAGTAAGTTACTCAAATCGATTTACTTGTTTGAATTAAAAATCGATTTGGTATAACACTTATATCATCTTCTGCATTATCACTGTCAATTTATAGGATTCATTTCCAACATAAGGAGAATTACTTTGTTGATTAGTGCAGAATTGTTGTGTTTCAGCAATACCTTAATATAAATAAGATAACTCATACCGCTAGCTATTGATTTGTATATAGTTCAGTTATTAATTTGAATATAGTTTCAGCTATTGGGTGAAATTATGTGTGGAAGTGTAATTTTGTACAGTAACGCTGATCAGATCACGTCTCAATGGTAAACTAATATGAATATTGGTTTTAAAATAATTTGCTACTCTATCTTGTGATATCACAGATGGTTAATGACCAGGATCTAGGGTTTCTTGCCAATTTTCTTGGCATTTTCATATTGAGCTGGTCATTGTTTATCATGGCTGACCCGAAATATGAAGGGAACTGATTTTTGATTGCAATAAATTTTATCAAAGAAACTTATTCACAGATTAATATAATATATTGATCTAGTTAAAATCCTCATTTGCTACTACGAACTATAGCTGATTGCTCCTATGTCATCTACCGAAGTATAGCCAAGCTTGAATACTAAATCATCTTATGGTACCCGCCTGCTGCAGCCTTGAAACCTACTTTCTCAAGTGTAATTCATGCCCACAACTGCAACCCATTCACAGAAGAAAAAAAAAAAAGGAAAAAAGAAAAGAAAGAAAGAGTAGGTAGCAACTGTAGCATTGGCATTGGTTTCGGTTCAAGGAGTCAAACTAAGGGATATGGAATTAATATTAAATCCAACATTAATGAAACAGCCAACAAATACTTTTAATGAAATGAAGGAACATGGAATTTATATTAAATCTGAGGTCTAAATGCAATGACTTAACACTAGTACGTGGTGTAAATTGGCTACCAAGCGACAATAAAAACCAAATTGAGATCTGTAAGCAAAATAAATTATTATTAACTAATGTATGTATTTACTATTGTAGGACTCCCAAATTTGGGCTCAACTAGAAGGGATTTTGAATTAGTCTCAACAGGTGAGTAACTTGGGCCCTTGACTTGGTGTATATTTTCTATACTCATATACTGTACTGTTTTAAATACTGAACTGTTTTATACACTGCATTGTTTTAATGCATATGCTTTCATGCATACTCTTTGCATTGCATTACCTGTAGCATGATTCTATTTTGTCATGTCGTTGGTATATCATGTCCTGATTCTGTTCGAGTCTACTTTCTCTTGATCTGTTCTATTAGGGAGTGAGTATAAGTCCTACCCCATCGAGGGACCAGGCAGCTGTTCCTGATCTGTTATGTTAGGGAGTGAGTATAAGTCCTACCCCATCGAGGGACCAGGTACCTGCTCCTGATTTGTTCAGTTCCGATCTATTCTATCTTGATCTGTTCTGTTCTGACCCTGATCTATTTGTTCTATTCTGTTTCGTTTTGATTTGATCTGTTTGTCTACTTGAGCTACATTTGATCATGCATTTTATTTGATATCATATATATATGAACTGGATTTCAAACCCATGGCCGGAACCTATGTTACTCACTGAGCTTGTTTAAGCTCACTTTATTATTTTAACATTTTTTAGGTGAAAACGTCAGAGGCGAGGATTAAGAAGGATTTAGAAGTTAGTTAGGCAGTCTTAAGGATGATAAATCCATTTTTGTATCCTATATCATTTTTGGATGTTTTGTAGACGAGTACAATTATGCACCTTTTGTTAACCTATGTATATAAATACAAATTATAGTTTGATGCTCTGCCAAGTTAGTATACATTCTCAGTTTTAAATTTCTGCTGCTTAATATTCATATAATGAATGCATCATACTTGGAAATTACATGTGAACGGCCTAAGGTTAGGATTACTATCAGTATTTTGATAAGCACAAAATACAATGGGTGCCTAACCGGCCAATCGCATACCCTTAATCCGCATAAAGTGGGTTTTGGGATGTGACACGTTTATCATTTTTTAGTTTGTTTTGGTGTTCTATTTTTCTTAAATGGACATCACCGTTAGGTCTAGAATGTCAAAGATACTAAATTTAGCCTCTCCTAGATCTCAATTAGCCTTCTTGTAACTTACTTTAGGTCTAGGGGCATTTTATAATTTTACTCTTTCATACGAGACCACGTTTGGGTACCCGGATACTAAATTAGACCTTGCCAGTAAGTCCAGAGCGTCCAACAATGTTAAGTTTTTCCCTTTATAATTTTTCTTAGTTAGTCTAGTAGTCTATATATCATTAAGGGTAGTTTGGGAATTACATATTTCTATGTGTTTGTTTTTTCAATATCTCTTTTGATAAAATAAACTTCATCGTTGAGTCCGAAATGTCAAAAAACCTTATGGTAGGTACCCTCGTAGTCATTGGTGTTCATTTGGAAGCTTTATTAACGCATTAGAACACACTTGAAATTAGTCTAGTTTGTCCGTTCATATATTTTGGGGTCCAATTTTTCAAATCAGACTCCGCCATTGAGTCTGAAGAGTACAAAAAGGTTGGGTTAGACTCTCCTTGCATTTTAATTGGCCCTTGTTATACTTTATTTAGGCTTAGGGGTAAAATGATAATTTTATCGAATTAATTAAGGGCTTATAAATAATTATTAAATATTTTTTTGGGCCTAAAATAATTTATTTAAAATTTTGGGCTAGAATTGTAATTCTAAGGAGTTTCAATTTCAATCATTTAGGGTGAAACCAGCGGTTTAGTCCCCTTTTTTTAATTTTTGTTAAAAGCCGACTGGTCTAGTCATGAATTAATTGAACTGTGAGTTTAACCTAAAGGACCGACTAGTCTGGTTTAAGACACCAGCACTGCATCATTGTTGCATCATCAAAATGGCGATGTTTTGCTAAGTGATTATTTAACTCTCTTTCTTAAACAACGTTGTTGGACTTAAAGTAAACACGTCTCACGTATTTGAGCGGGTCTCGACTCGAACCTGGCCTAAGAGTCCAACCTATGAACAATGTCTTTGTTCCCAATGCTTTTTGTTCCTGAGAAACCTTAGGACCTTGCAGCTCTATTTCATGGGGTTTTGGCCACTATTTCAACTCCTTTCCATTTCAAAAAGTTTCTACACATTCAAGCTTCATTTTGGCGTCGATTTTATGGGTTGAATCAACCCATAAGGTTCAGTTGAACTCTATCATGGTCGTACCTATAACTCTCTATTTTAGGTCAATTTTTGGACCATTTTCCTCTATTTTGTATCGTCTTGATTCTCATTAAATATACTTTCTACCCCTGACCTCGAAATTGAGCTTAGTGCTCAATTCAGCCATGTTGGATTTTTAACCCATAACTTCAACTCCTTGGTTCTCTCTGGTCTTAGGGCCATTTCAAGTGATTTTTCATGTTTTTTGAGTCAAGTGGCATGTAGTTTCATTGCCAAGCATCGAAATTCAGTTGGGGTTAAGTCAAAACCTGACCTAGTTTTAAGGCAGCTTTAATGGCAATTTCGTGTGGTTTTTAGGATTTCTAGGTCACTATACCTTGGCTTCTTAGTGCATTTCACTTGTGAATTTCATTGTATGCATAAACAATCAGTTATATAGCTTCAAATAGTAGCCTACACAAACTAACTTTTTGAGAGAGAAATTTAAATTTCTTAAGCTTACCTTTTTAATGGCAACCTTCCTTTTTGCCTTAGCCTTCCATCCTAAGTTCTAAAACCTCTACATCCTTCCCTTGGTTCAGTTGGTGTAGCACGCACACACACACATGTGCACACATGTATATATATATATATATATATATATGTACATGTACATGTATCTCATTTTTTTCTCTCTCTCTCTCTCTCTCTCTCTCTCTCTTTATATATATATATATATATATATCTATTATATATATATATATAGGCTGAATTATAGCCTTTTAGGGTTGGTATAGGTAGTTCTAGGGTATGTCCTAGGTTGTCATAGGGGTGTCACTTCCCCTCTTTTCCTCATTTTTTTTCTCCCAATGAGTGACCTTTTTTTATATTCACACACACACACACACACACACACACACACACATATATATATATATATATATCTTCACATGCATGCTTCAACACACACACACACACACACATAATGTGTATCATATTTCTCCATCATGTGCAAGTCACGTGATGGTCTAAATATTTTCCTTCATTTTTCTTTTAACCATACTTATAGATACACATATATACACATTTGAGTGTGTGTATATGGCCTATAGTATTATGTATAGTTCATAGAATACCAAAAATAATTCTCTATATTTTTGCTTTATTTTTTGTAGTACTTTCTATATTTATTTTGCATTTTCTCTATTTTTTTCTAATTAATATATAATTATTTTATTTATTAATTCGTCATATTTGAGGTAATATTTCCCCCTACTATGTGTTGGTGATATATTGATTACTTGGCTAGTAAGCTTCATTACTTTAGGTTAAGTCAACTTGATCCATGGTTGGGTTAGTTGTTAACCTCAGTTAAGGTCATGTCTTGACATAGTGTCCCATATGAACTAGGAATTGTCTGTATTGAGGTAATCTTCATTGCTCCATCTTAATTACCTTACTTTTTTAGAGGTAGGTGTTACAAGCCCTCTCTCTCCCGATTCACATTATCTCTCTCCCCTCTATCTCTACCAACAACACAACCTAAGACAACTGTTGCGCAAATATTTACCATATAAAGGGGTGAATAAGGTATTTAGCAAATACTGATAACTTTTAAAAACTTTAAAAATATATGTTGATAATGTACAAGTATGTAAAATAATAGAAAGATAAAGAGAGAGCAAATCCAATAATCTTTACGAGGTTCGAAAAACTTCGTACGTCCTCACCTCAAGTATCCCCACTTGAGTTTTTCTACTATCTTGATCTCTTTATAGGTGGAGGTCAAACCTTTACGACAAGAGCTCCTCACTCTTTTCTCAACAAAATATCCATTTTTGCCTCACAAGGGTAGTATATAACCGCATATCTCACTACAATAAGAAGATATAAATTTTGTTTACCAACAAACACTCTCTTTAAGAGTAAATTGATGCAATATATCCTCATTCTCTCTAGATATATTTGGTCTAAGATTAGAGTATTTAAAATGAGTAGAACTTTTGGATCTAAACTTTCAATAATTAGATCTAAAGTCAAGAATAGAGATGTAGATGTGAAATCTTGTAAAGAGATAGCAATAAATGCTTTAGAGAACTTCTCTTTATAGTCGTCAAATGAATATGGTTGTTATATTTCAAAATAAATTCATTCCCCCATTTTTTGTCTATTCAAAATTTGAATTTCGAAGCGCTAGATCGATGAATTCTGTCGACTGAATCATCAACCAGTAGACTAGATCAAAATTTGGTCGACTGATTAGATCAACTAAATTGTCGAGAGGGTTTAAGGTTCAATTGTTCAAGAACAATTAGTTGACTGGTTCTAATGTACATTGTTTTAGCCTTTGAAAAATAGTTGACTGAATCTTCTTTGAGGTTAACTGAATTGGATAGTAAGTTCAGGTTGTTCTTATAAAAAAAGGTTACTTAGTTGACTAGTTCTAGGAATTGGTCGACTGACTGGTTGTTCAGTGTAAAAATAAGCTTTAAGAATTTGTAAATTGTTTTTTTGAATTGGTCGATTGGTTTTGACAGAAGGTGCTTTCTTTCTTATTTCTCATAGTGTACTGTTATCAAAATCATTTAATCTTTAATAACTTGATGTGTGGTAATGTGTTGTTTTGAAAAATCATTTTAGGATTTTTTGCAGTTGATCATTTTAAGTAGTAAGAGCACAGGACCAATGATCAATCTAATCCTAAATCATTCAAAACCAAAATAAGAAAAATAAAAACCTTCTCTTGATATATCTTGAGTCCTTAGGCTTGTATAACACCCCAACCCAATTTTATAGGATAGTTGTGTTTAAACACTGATGTCTAAATATTATCGTTGCATGAAAACAGAAAAATGCTAATTGATAGTATAATATCAAAAATTTCGCCAAAAGAGAATTTATGTAATGTATCAAAATTGATATTAAAGAAAAATTTTTTCAGAAAAACATCATTATCTATATATACAACAGTAGCATGTGACAGAAAAAAAAATGTGTGTGCATTATTGGTGGCTATTATTTAGCCTCATATGAGATTTGTTGGGAGATAGCAGAGTGAGATTGTAATGATTATATATATATATATATATATATATATATATATACTTGCTAGTGGGAAAATTACTACATAAAAAATATAAATAATAAAACCAATAAATTGGGTGATATTTGTATCCGATAAATTAGGTGATATATGTATAATGCATTGAAAGTTAGGCAATCTCACCTAACCACATGTGGAATTAACCCAACCTAGGTTAAAAGGTTAAGGGATCGAATACATCACTAACCTAAGTTGAAAGGAAATTATTCAAATTGATAAATTAAATAATTAAATAGAATAGAATAGAATAGAATAGAATACTGCTCACCATGTGATCTACACATGATGAGATAGAAGAGGAAAATATATGTAATGTACACATAAATGTATATACATATGTATATATATGTATGTATATATAATATATATATGTATGTATATATAATATATGTATATCAAAGTGGGAAACAAATATAGCATCACATTGAACTATAACATCACACTTGACAAACTATAACATTGCATTCAACAACTATAGCATCACACTTGGCAAACTATGGAACTATATCATCACATTCAACAAACTATTGCATCACATTCAACCATTGTAGCATCACATGCAACCACCATACTAGTTAACTCTCCCTAGCCAACTTTACTATATAAACAAGCATTAACCTCACAATAAAAAAAAAAAAAGTGAGTGTGAAATGGCATGAAATTCAAGCAAGAAAAAGGTTGCATTACAACTGAGACAATGAGAGTAGGAAAAGAGAGAGAAAAAAGGAAATCCATCCAAACAAGGCTCAAACACTTTCCTTTTTATTTCTCTTATTTTCTGTATAGTTTTATAGTTAAATCCATGTATGAAATCATAACATGGTGATAAATATAAGTGATTTGAGTTGGAATTAGAAAGACTAAAATGAATCACATAGCTATTCTGGGTGCTGCTAGGAGCACTAGTTTGAATTAGGATGGCCATAACTTAATCAATTTAAATCCAAATCGAGTAAACTTTGAGTTTAAATTGGAGCCCTAGATGTCTTAGTTTTGTTAAAATTGGTTTCACACAAACTCAAATTTTATTTTGATTTATGAATTTTTAAAGTCAGGTGGTTAAAATTGAAAATTTGGCTCTTGTAAGACAGCCTAGTTTTGGGACCTATAACTCCTTGTACATTTTGAGATAATTTTTTAGCCTTACATGGATGGATAAATCTATGTATTAGCTTTAATATGTTGCATCATGAGCTTTGTTTCTCTTTAAGATGAATTAGATATAGTGATTTTACTAAACATATCCAGATTTTGAGCTTAGAGGACTGTTTGATTTATATCTTAAGCTATGGGTGGAATTTTTAGGTGATTCAAAATCTCAATGAAACTAGACTCAATATGTAATATTTATAAAAAATTTCCTTAAAGTTTAACCTAAGAATTGGGAGAAAATCAAATTTGAACACAAGAATATTGCATAGGGAATTCTGAAAAATCTGGACTTTCACAATCACTATCCATTCTAGATTTCTTCATTTTATCTACTTTCCTTCCACTTTTCTAGCGGTTTAATTTACACACATAATTAGGAACACCAAACAGAACTTAAATATATTTTGGGTGACCTTGGGTATGTATATTATACATTGAGACTCTAATAAGTATGAGGAACTCAATGGTGGAACCCGTTTCACCAAATAAGACTCGTAAAGTATAGATCCTTAAGAAATGTACTCTAAAAGTAATACTTTATGAATGTTAACCACTGTCATAGGACCTATATAAGTCATGGATGATGAAAATGGCAAAAAAGGACTGAAAGAAAGAAATGAATGATAGCTAATAGGGTTAAAGTAATTAGTTGGAATCCTTATATAATCAAAACTCCTATTGTCGCTAAGGGTAGAAAAAAAAGACCAGAAGTCACCCAAGAACACTCCAAGAATTATGAGAGCGTAGGCAACAACCTATTAGAGATAGAATTAACCCAGGACCAGGAGTGTGAAAGCAGCTACAAGAAAGCCAAGAACTAAGGATAAATATCTAAGCTAAAGGCTAAGGTGAGTAACCATGTACTCTAAAGTGGAGATTATTCTTTTACATGTAGGTATTTACTAGCATCTCTTTAAATATTTTAAACGCGAGTAACCTTTAATCTTGAATTTGTGCCATTTTTATATTCAAATGTCTTGATAAATGCAACTATTTTATACATGCATGACTTGAGTAAATAAAACTCATAAAAATACTTTTATAAGTTACTCTGAATCTTGAAATGGAGACTTTTTCATTTAATTGCAGTTTTACAGCTTTATGACATTACATGTAGTTCCTTTCAGCTTTATGACATGTTTCAGACTACTATGCTAAATGTTTTAACTACATGACTATTTTCAAAATACTGAGATAAATATTTGAATTGCATACTTTTAAGTAGCATCTCTTTAAATATTTTATAGCATGGATAACTTAAAGATTGTTTCACAGACATATTTTAGTTTCACTTGCCTTACGGACCTTGTAGGGGGATAAGAGTCGGTAGACTTCAAATAAGTCAAGATAGGGAGGACTTGGCCGGGAGTTTGAATCTGGTAAACCATGTAAACCCAGAGCTCTAAATTACACAAAGGTCTCTAAGGTGACAGTTATGGTCTATAGGGACCACCACTATAAAGACATTTGGCATGTATTACTCTTTAACTCACTTTATAATTACAGATTTTTATGATATCATGATTTATCTTGCAAAACGAGACTAGCATGAACTTTTGCTTGATTTATAGTATATCTTGCAAACCCATAGTTATATGAACATATTTTATGTTAAGAATGATAGAAGCTTTCAATACAATTCTTTTTCTATTGTTATTTATGAAAGTCACGAAAGTTGTAAAAGTTATGAAAGTTTATGAAAGGGGTTTTTCAGAAACCCATGACAGGGGACTAGTGTTACTCATAAGTTTTTCATTAAGATCTTAGGGTTTTATCCTATATATTTTCAGGAAAGACTAACAAGTTTACAGATCCAGATTCTAGTAAATTATGATGAATAGAAACTCTAGCTGGTAGAGGATTAGTATCCTAACTATGGAGATAGCAACCTGAAGTGACAGCTAACAGATTGCTGTGACAGCTTGGAGTAAGCAAAAAATGTGAACTATATTCACCAATGATGTATTAGTTTAGATACTCATGTGTAATGTAGATTTGGACTCATATTATCATAACTCGGATGTAATGTTACTTGTGCTTTGCCAAGTGTGATTGCGTTCAAAGAAATTTTTTTTCAGACTCAGATTCCACCGTATAATTTTATATGATTGAATTCAATCTACTTGAATGTGTAAAGAGGCCTTTTATTAGACACATCATCAATATGCTACAAAAGGGTTAGTGTATTGGTGAGGTGCCTAACTGGCCAGTCATTATCCCTAATTCGCATAGTGTGGGGTCCGAGATGTGACAACTTGAGTGTGTCCATTTGCTTGAATCATCATGAAAGCATTCCACTTGATTTGATTTTAGTTTTGAAGCATGCACTTGAGTGAAATCCTTTAGCCTGATAAACTTTGTCATTTCTTGGTCAACAATCTTTTTTGACCTAGATGATCTATTTGCATTATCACTTGAATAAAACATTAGTCCACATGGATAATGCCTTGTTATCATCAAAATTACTAAGATGCCCTTGGTTGAAAACCCTTAAGGCTAACAACAAGCACTATAAACCCTTATGCCACTCACCTGCGACACAATATTTATCTTTTCTTGCAGAAGTGCTTCAAGGAAAAAACTATTATATCCTGAACTAGACAATGATCAACCAAGGCATTGTTCTAATAGATTAACCAATGGAAAATAAACTTCAAAGAAGATCAATTCTACTTTAGAAGATAGGCGAGGAAAAGAGAACCAATCATGTCCTAATTCTACAAAGGACAAGCAATCTCTAGAAAAGAAAATATTGTCATGACCTTAACCCAAATATGTAAAGATCCAGTAAATTGTCAAAGGGTAATATGGTAATTTTTCAGTCTAAATCTATGTGGATAATCAATTGATGGGAGATGTATTAGAATAATTGTGAAATCGGTGTATAAGTCATTGTATGACATAATGAAGCTAAATTGGGATTTTAACAATTCGGGACTAGTGTGATGTCATATCCCTCGACCCACCCTGTATGGATCAGGGAACGCGACTCGGCCCGAAGGTCGAAACGGTGTCGAGCGTTAGTGTAATAAACAAATAGTTAAAAATGATGCAGAATCGTGAAAACAAATGCACAACCATCCGACCAGAGCTTCTAAACATGCTAAATATTTTTTTTTTTGAAACATCCATTCATATTACATAATCATATCTCTACAAAAGCACTTTACATATTCTTGTCCCACAACATTAATATAAAATATGTGGACGATCTACTTATCTTAACATCCAATTCATGCTTGCTAAAATTCTGGTTCAAGCTAGGGTCCATATACGATTTTAACTTTCTATAGCAAAAATGATTCCAAACTGTGAAGTTCTAGACACTATTCACTAGTATAAAACCGCCTCCCACTCGTCATCATCGTATATAAATTCATGGGTAAAATATGTTGTCGGTCCCTAGTGTGTTTCAAACCTAGAAGGGGGAAGGGTTTAAATAGGTTGTCAACTTTTTTGTTACCTTTTATCCACAACTTTATTCTACTTACAATTGAGAAGCAATAATGAATTAATGTTCTTCTAAGAAATAAACAACATGATATTCAATTCAATTCACAACAATATATTCAATCAATTAAAATTGCTCAATTGCTCAATCAAAAAATTAATTCACCTCAATTGTCCAACCCCAATCAATCAATCAATCAATCAATTGATACAAATATTCAATTTTCAAGCTAAATCAATCAGTTAATTGATTTACACAATCAACGTCTCAATTTCTCAATTTTCTAAATTAATCAATCAATTAATTCACTAATTCAATTCCAATTATCAATTCACAAGTTATGATTATTCAATTAGGCGGAAGCATGCTTGAATTGAAAAAATCATGAATTGTAAAGTAAATTAGAGAATTGAGAAATTCATACCGATTTTGGTGACAAAGAAATCATCACAATCACTTGTGATGGAAAACTCCAGGGCACTCTTTGCTCGATGAAGAAGCTTCACTATTAGGAATGAATCGATTGCAATGCAGAAAGTATGAACCTAGCCCTCTAGCCTCATTTAATCTCCCAATCTCAATTTCACCTTGAATCCAAAAGCGTCCTCCAATCCGATGAAGCTCTTCGGCACAATCATGAACTCCACATGAACATGAACTCAAACTCCTCCAATCACTCACTATTTGAAATCCACAAGAAGGAATTCCTTTATTGATGATCATTGTGTTGTTCTAGGCTCTCATAATGACTTGGATCATGTGAGAATGAAGCAAATCATGATGTAGAGATAAGAGATATAGACGAAGTATATATGAATACATTCTAATGAAAGCTCTTACTTCTCTCTAATGCTCTGCTCTTTAAAACTGATTTCCTTAATTGAAAATAGAATTTTCATCATTTTATACTATAGAGCTCGGATCTAAAATAACTCTTCAAAACATAAAAGTATGATGTTTAACATGGGGTTTGTTTGAACAAGCATTGAACAGTCATCAAATGAGAGGTTGCTGCTCTTCGTTTGATTGAAATTCAATCGAACGAACAAAAATGACCATCCTTTGTAGTTCGTTTTAACGAGCCCTCGATTTGTTCGAAAGGCCAACAAAGAATTGGTCTCATTGCATTGTGAACTCAATTTTCCTTAGTGTCAAAACATAGTATTTTTAAATATGCATTTTGGGATAATTGTTTCACAACACAAAACAAAAACACATGATGACAAATGAAATATACCATATGCAATGTACGATATGTGTGCGTGTGTGAGATCAAATCACAAACAAGAGTCCAGAATACCCAAAATACCTTTCATTAACCAAGGTGGCCAAAAAACATGCACGGCAATGAAGCTTGGACCATCTTGGAGTAGAATGAGACTTGAGTAAGTCTAAGCCTAGGACTAATGTCATGATTACAACCAATGCACATTTTTTCAAATCGGATTAGATAATCAAAATGTTAGACCCATGGTCCTAACAAACTCTCCCTTTAGCAATCCGTAACAAAATTACACCAATAGTACAAGAATACAATAGAATCAAAATCCATAACCCCCAAAGATCCTAAGAGAAAGAAATTACAAATTTTGACCTAGTATTTTATACTATGCTAAACACTTATCCTTGTCCAAAAGTACTCACACATGTTTCCTGCACATCACACTCAACTATACCACGTGAGATTATATCAAATGAAATATAAAAAATAAATCCAAAGAAATCAAGAGAATAAGTAGATATACCAAAAATTACACGTGCAGTAAACAAAGTAAACTCAACAATCAAGTCATGTGAGCAAAATAAGTGACACAATATCTCAAATCATGCAATCAAATCAACTACTCCCCTTCAATATGTGCAACTCCCCCTCAATATGTGCACAAAATATCTCCCCCCTTTTTGTCACGATGACAAAAAGAGGAGCCAATCAAGTAAAGAATATCAAGGAATAAGTAGCATACGCAATCAAGCTAAACATGCATAATGAGATAAGAAATATGACACCAATGATAATAGACACAATATAAGATATATATATATATATATGTGATATAAACTAAAAATATCATATCTATGATCCATCCAAAGAAAAATAAAAAGTGTATGAAAATGGAAATAGTTGTCAGAAAATAGAACGTATAGTTGATGAGTACACAAAAATATAGGTAAACCTCACTACAGTAATCACTGATCACTCATATAGAAAAGGTATCTTAATCACTAATCTTTGCTAAGTGGTGGTGGAGGAGGAAAAACCTGGCTGGATGCATTTGATAAGCTCTGGATGGCTCCTCATTGGAAAGTTATCTCCTCCATCACCGACAACAAGAAATTAGATATGATCCTAATATAGTGCTGCTCTAACCACTCCTTTAGATTAGCTCTAGTGATCGGCTGACTGCCAAATGAGGATGCTCTTGTTGACTCTTGAAATCTGGAATTGAGAGGATACTAGAACTGTAGTGGAGTGTGATTAATAACGAAGTCCTCAACTCATATTTTTTTTCCCTACTACTACTACTGCGGTGACTATAGTGGCTGCTACTATTGCACTCAAGTCGGTGTTGGCTGTTGCTGCTTTTGCTCCTCATTATCATTACTAGACTCATCTAAAGAAGTAATGACGTATGCTCGGGACTGTGAAAGAGTCCGACAAGTGAACGGACTAGGCAAGAGTCTGAGGATATTAGTAGTGAAGAAAGAAACCCGCTGAGCAGTGCATATTCGAGTGATAAGGCTGTTGAAAGGTAAAATGGTTGTATGTCAGGTACCCGTGGTAGAAGAATCGATAACTCCTATAATATGAGATAGAGTATCGATCGGGATAGTAGCACCAATAGAGTAAAGTAGTGTAGCATGGGAAATCATCAACCTATTTGTGTGGCTGATTGGATGAAGAACACTACATACTATCAAATTGAGGATCCTATAACCCTCATGTAGGTAACTTTGCTTAAGTGTGGCAGCTTTTGTAAAGAAGTCTATAAAACTGTCGGCTTGGGGGGTGGATGCTAAAAGCTTAGGAATGGGAGGGATAGTTGGATTAAGGAATCAATAACAAGATTACTCAACTTGGGGAATGTCGGAAGCCTAAGCAATGCGATTAGCGGTGAGTGAAAACTTGACATCGTGAATTGTGACATGGCAAGCTCCCTGGCCATCATGAGTACCAAGGTTCGAGTAGAACTCTCGAACCACAATCTCATAAGTTAGACCTGTCACAGCCCGAGTCCCAAAGGCCCGAGGTTGACTCCATCTCAATGATTTCATTAAGTTAATTCAAACGTTCTACATGCTTACCTTTAAATTGTCTTATTAATCAACCTATAATTAAAAACTCATAACTATAAGACTACTTATAAAGTATAGTTGAAACTAGGTCCACTTGATACTTTACTAAAAAAGTTCACTTTAGCCACAAGTAATGCTAAATTCTCCTTTGAAATGAGTTAGATATGACTTCTCAAAGTTGAGTATTGTTTAAGTCACTTTTTCCAAAAATCAGATTTGACTCCCATCCCATCACAAAATCATAATTATTTTTATAGAAAGAATTAAATCCTGAAACCAATTTTAAATGAAAGTAGACTCAAAGGGATCAATTCAGACTCAAATTTCACTCTAATCAGGTTAGAAAAGAATTTATTATGAATTTTTAAAGTTTCAAATTTCGGTCGGGTAAATCCTATTGGCTGACCGAAAAGGCGTTACCGACTGATCAATAGGTACTGGAAAACACATTCGAAGAAGGTCACCACTTGACCAATTATAGTAGTACCTACCGACTAACTGGAAAGGTTGTCTGGCTGATCGGGAAGCACTGGTTTTACCTGCTTCAGTTTTGTAAAAATATGGGCAATTTTCAAGTGTTATTTTCACATATATCTCCTCTCTTTAAACCTAATTTTCTTCAACATTTTATACATCAATAACCTAATATTTTTCATGAAATAACTTAACAAAAGTCTCTATTTTTGTAGACATAAACAATTCACCAAAATCACTATAGTTTAACATTCATTTTCGTATACCTGGGTCAGATTACAAGCACGGGCGTATAGCTATATTTATAATCATTTAATAATATTAACGTAAGAGTCATTACATGGTTCATTAAAGTTATACAAAAGATTGGGGGACCACTTACAACTATAGATCCATTCATAAGCTTCACAAAAAATAAAACAAAAAAAAAAAAACCAAAATCTAAAGAACAAAATATGGAATTTCCATACACTATCCACCATTTTCAAAATTTTCAAAATGCATCTTCATGCTAAGTTATCATCATGTGGCCATCTCCTTACCTATTCCTACATCTAGTAGGGGTCAGTACAACAACCCCAGTAGGAAAAATCTAAACATAGGCAAGAACAGTGTGGTGACATATGTATGCTTGTACACGTGTAATGACAACCAAGTGCTCATCAAGTATGTTTTGTTAACAATAAGGATTTAAACAAATAACCAAGTTTGCATTTGCTAGAGTATATAAACATTACAAGGAAGCATTATCAAGGAGAACAATATACATCATTCCAAATTTAAGATTTCATTCTATTTGAGTCCTTTTAATGATTCAAAATTTCTATTTCCATCTCTCAAATCTTAATCCGAAGACTATATTCCTAGTCGGCCCCCGGTAAGCCTTGTGTGCTTTATGTGCTACTAACTCGATAGAAACATACGACCACTTGCGCAGGTTTATGGCTCGTAAGCCAAAGGGAGACACTATCCTGAGCACTAATCAAAACCCTAGATAATCCCAATCTCACCACGCTCAAAATCACACAATTGACGTGCCCAATCCTAGCCTTGTGTTCATCATTTTCCAAGTGTTCATTCTCACATTTCTAAGGGGCTGAACATTCACATTTAGGTTCACAATTCATCATGAGGGTTAAGCATTCAAATAACTTCAACAAATTTTCTTAATTTTACATCAAGAATTCATTTAAGCAATTTACAAACACCTTTCATGTCATTTACAACATCAAACAAAAAGTATATAAACTCATTTCATTATTCCACCAAGCAATTCTTTTCGTAAACAACTGGGAGTACATTTAATAGTTAGACAAGATTAAAATAAACTATCTCATGGTAGGAATGCACCAATTTCATAGAATTTCAATGTACATGCCATATATACCCTAGAATGCAAACATGGACAATATAATGGCAATAGAGGAGATAGATATGCAATGAACCTACCTACACATCTCCTATACCTAGGTTTAGAATTCCCCTAACTTAATCTCTTCAAATCTTGATGAAACACTAACTTTGTTCTTGATGATTTGGCTAGAATCTTCAAAATCTCTAACTTTCCTTGGTGCTTGTAAGTAGAATAGTGTTTTGCTTCTTCAGTCTTCTAAAAGATGGCTTCACTCCTTGCAGAATCTCCCAAATCCCTTGTTTTCCTTCTCTTCCTCCCTTTCTTCCTTTCTCTTTTCTCTTTTATGTAAATTAGTGTGTGTGTGTGTGTGTTCAGTATGTGTTTATAATGTGTAGGGAATGGTCTTATAACACCAAAAAGTAAGACAAGGGAGAAAACCCTTTTTTACCCCCTTGTTTCTTTACCCTTCTTTTAATTCTCATGTCCTTTTAAGTCTTTTCTTTTGAATTTTTATTTTCTTCTATTAAAATTTACATTGTCATTTTTATTATTTATTATTTTATATTTTTTAAATTCAAAAAAATTTCTAGGTCTTTACATTCTCTCCCCCTTAGAAAAATTTCATTCTCAAAATTTAAAGTATACCTTGATAGCAAATAATTCTGGATATTTGGTATAGATCACTTCCTCACACTCCCATGTAGCCTTATCAAGGATGGGATGTTGCCATAGGACCTTAACTAGAGGAATAGTCTTGCCCTTCAAGACTTGTTCCCTAGCGTCCAAAACTTGAATAAGAAGCTCTTCATAAGACACACTCTCCTCAATATCTAACTCTGTCCAATCTAACACATATGAAGGATCTGGTTGGTACTTGCAGAGCATGGACACATGAAATACACTATGAACTACGGATAGTCGTGGCGATAATACAAGTCAATAAGCAACTTTTCCTATTTTTTCAAGGATCTCAAATGGTCCAATGTATCACGGCGATAGCTTTCTTCCTTTCCCGAATCAAGTCAAATCCGTCTGCGGTGCCACCTTGAGAAAACATGATCTCTAACTCCAAAAGGCTAGAGGTGTACGCCTCTTATCCGTATAACTCTTTTTCCTACTAGGTGCCTTAAGCAACTGTTGTTGGATAACCTTTATATTCTCGGTGGTCTCCTAAACTAAGTTCGGACTCAAAACTGTAGCACCCCCGACCTCGGTCTAACAAATAAGTGATCAACATGGCCTATCGTACAAGGCATCAAATGGTGTCATTTCAATGCTTTCCTAATAACTATTGTTATATGCAAATTTAGCAAGTGGCAAGTGATCCTCCCAATTGCCTTTGAAATCCGTAATGCAAGCACGTAACATGTCCTCCAAGGTCTGAATAGTACGCTCCGATTGGTCTCGGTCTCTGGATGGAATACAGTATTAAGTGCTAAGTCAGTACCAAAGGCTGTCTGTAGACTCTGCCAAAAGCGAGCAATAAATAGTGCATCCCTGTAAAAAAAATAATAGATACTGGAACCCGATGGAGATGAAAAATCTCCCATATGTACAAACGGCTAAGCGACTCCATTGAATTTGTAGTTTGAATGAGCAAAAAATACGCGGATTTCATCGATCGATCCACGATAACCCAAATAGCATCATGTCCATATGGCTATTTAGGAAACTGGGACACAAAGTCCATAGTAATGTGTTCCCACTTCCACTTGGCAACTAGAAGTGACTGAAGTAATCCCGCGAGTCGCTGGTGTTTGGCCTTAACCTGCTGACATGTCAAGCATCTTCTAACAAATCCTACTACATTGGTCTTCATACCCTTCTACCAATACTATCTACGAAGATTATGGTACATCTTCATGCCTCTTAGATGAACTGTCATCCTAGAATGATGGAACTCTCGCATAATATCCTCGCGACAAAGCTGTGGAACATAGACTCGTCCTAAAAATCTCAAGCCATGGTCGGTGTGGAGTGTCCAACCCTCGACTATGTCCCCACTAGCAATACGTGTGTGAATGGTCTCTACCTCTAAATCCTGCAACTGTACATCAAGCACTCGAGTAAGCAAGCTAAAGTGTGCAATGATGGAGAATAACATAACAGTCCCTTCGGTCTCCTTAAGATATCGGTCGTACTCTGATATTACCTCTAGCATTTCCTACTCCCGAATGAGTATACTAGCCAAATTCCCCCGAGATCTTCTACTAAGTGAATCGGATACAACGTTGGCCTTTCTCCGATGGTATTACAAATCAAAATCGTAATCTTCCATGTACTTATCCATCTTTTTTGCCTTAAGTTCAAATCTTTTTGGGAGAAAAGATACTTAAGACTCATGTGGTCGGAAAAGACTTAAACCTTTTGTTATAAAGATAATGTCGCCAACTCTTCAATGCGAAGAAAACGACAGCTAACTCCAAATCATGTGTCGGGTAATTCCTCTCATGAGGTTTCAACTGTCGTGATCCATATGCTACCACTTTTCCCTTTTGCATAAAGAAGCAACCTAACCCTTCCCGTGAAGCATCACAATAAATAGAATATTTCTCTTCACTTTCAAGAATAGTAAGGACTGGTGCCATGGTAAGACGAGTCTTCAATTCTTGAAAGGAATTCTCACAAGCATCATCCCATACAAATTAGACTCATTTCCTAGTAAGCCTCGTTATAGGCATAGCCAAACGTGAAAACCCCTCAACAAACCTGTGGTAATACCCCCACTAAGCCCAAGAAACTACAGATCTCAAACAGCATTCTTTGGCCTCTCCCATGTCTTGACAACCTTAATCTTTGAAGGATCTAGGTATACTCCCTGTTGTGAAACAACATGCCCGAAAAACTTTACTTCTGCTAACCAAAAGCCACATTTCTCAAATTTAATGTACAATCAATGTTCCCACAAGGTTTATAAAATAATGTGAAGATGCTCCTCACGTTTCTCCCTAGACAGTGAGTAAATGAGGATGTCCTCAACAATGACAATGACGAAAACATCAAGATATTATTCGCAAAACACGACTCATGAGGTTCATGAAAGTGGCTGGAGCATTAGTCAACCCAAATGGCATAACTAAATAATTATAATGGTTGTGTCGTGTGCAGAAAGTAGTCTTTGGAATATCTTCTTCCTTGATCCTCAACTGATGATAACCAGATCTCAAATCAATCTTGGAAAAAATAACGGATCCCTTCAATTGATTCAAACAAGTCGTCAATACGCAACAATAGGTATTTATTCTTCACAGTCGCCCGATTAAAGCCTACGGTAATCGATACAAAGTCAAAATGATCCATCACCCTTTTTGGCAAAAAGGGCCAAAGCTCCCCACGACGATGTACTAAGACGTATAAAACCCTTATTTAACAATTCTTCAAGTTGCACCTTTAGTTCCTTCAATTCCACTAGAGTCGTATAGTAAAGTGCCATAGAGATCGATGCAGTGCCTTGGTAAAAGATCAATGGAGAACTCTATCTCTTGAGGTCAGTAACTCATATAAATTATCTATAAACACGTCTCGGAAGTCTATCACTACTGGGGCTAACTCCCTACAACTTTCACTAACGTCGTCTACTACCTAACTCGAGAACATATAACTAAGCTTGCCCAATTCGTGGGAGTCCCATGTACATGGAGTAGTCAAACCTACTCAATCCCCAAGGAAATAAAAATAGTCCCCCTCAGAAGTACAAATGGTCGCCCTCCGTCGATAACAATTAATGGTTGCCCGGTAAGTCGATAACCAATCTACACCCACGATAAGATCAAAATCGGTCATGTCTAGCACAATAAAATAAAAAATAAAGCGATGATAGGCCACCTCTATCTCGCAAGAACGAAAAATCTATCTAAGTGAAACCCTGCCTCCCACTGGAGTCTCTACCCGAAGAGGATGACCTAAAATGTCCATATTTAATCCTAAAGTATGTACAAATGATGAGGAACTAAATGAATGAGATGCACTCGTGTTAATCAAAACATTCGCCCATAAATTGAATACTAGAATGGTACCTCGTACAACTGAAAGACCGACAAACGAGTCAACTATAGTAACTGCATACACTTTCTCCTATGTTTGGCCCTGAGATGGGTCCTAGTGTGTCATGCTTTGATATGCAGTCTGTGGTCTGGTTGTAGCAGATGAAGGCCCTGGAGTTAGCCTGGAGCTCTGAGCTGAGAAAGTAGGTACTGAGGGAAGCGATGGAAGAAAATACTATCCAATTTGGTGGGTCTGAGAGGAATGACCCCGATGGTAATCTGAAGAAACCTCAGTCCTCTGAGGCTAAGTCATGGTTCAAACTCTCATAGTGTGCCCCATCTGGTTGCATCGATAACAAATGGGGGTCTTGACTCGCTTCTAAGTTTGTGTTTGGCTCACACTCTGTGAAGGTCCTAGGCTACTACCTCTCTGTTGTCCTCATCCCTAGGACTGTCTTTGTCTCCTTTGTGGGTAATCCACCTTGCCATGCCCCAACTGATGGCACACATAGCAAATCAGCTCACTTTGTGTACCTCTCACAAGTGCAGAGAATAATGAATAGGATGGTCGGTAAGAAGTCTGAGTCTGCTCTGGCGAATGAGAGGTTCCCTCTCTCTACCTCTTCTTATCCCATTTGTCGAGATAAGAACCTAAACCCCATAACGAATACCTCAAGTCACGGATACTCTTCATGCCCTCCACGTCAGCCTCGATCAACAAGGCTCTATCATAAAGCTTTAAGAATACCCAAATCTTGAAAAGAAACTATCCTATTGTGAATGGTAGGCTTGAGTCTAAGCTCAAAAGTATGAGATTTTTCAACCTCATTATCAACAACCCTTGGAAAAAATCAGGCTAGAGAAGAAAAATAGGACTTGTACTCGAATATGTTCATGTTACCCTAATAAAGATGGAGAAACTCTTGTCATAGTGAATCCTTAATCACAATAGGAAAGAACTTGTCCATGAAAAACTTGGTGAAGACATCTCATACTCTAACTATAGTAGGCTCTACTAATTCCCACCAAGTTTGGGCTCGCCCTTGAAACAAAAGACTAGCATAATCAATCCAAAGATCATCCTCCCGGATACAAACAATGTCTAGAAGTCTAAAAACCTGTCTCAACCAATCATCTACAACAAATGGATCGGGTCCCCCTAAGAAGTTAAGAGGATTCTGTCATAGCACTCATTGAGAAGCAATAAGAAAATAATATTATTTAAAGCAATACACAACATGATATTCAATTCAATTCACAACAATATATTCAATCAACAAATCAATTCACCACAATTTTCCAACCCTAGTCAATCAATCAATTGATACAAATATTCAATTTTCAAGCTAAATCAATCAACTAATCGATTTACACAATCAACATCTCAGTTTCTCAATTTTTTAAATTAATCAATCAATCAATTCACTAATTCAATTCCAATTATCAATTCACAAGTTATGATTATTCAATTAATGGAAGCATGTTTGAATTTACGAAATCATGAATTGTAAAGAAAATTAGAGAATTGAGAAATTCACACTAATTTTGGTGATAAAGAAACCATCACAATCACTTATAAGTGAAAACTCTAGGGCACTCCTTGCTCGATGAAGAAACTTCTCTAAGAGGAATGGTCTGATTATAATGTGGCATGTATGAACCTAGCTCTCTATACTCATTCAATCTCCCAATCTCAATTCCACCTTGAATCCACAAGCGTCCTCTAATCTGGTGAAGTTTTTCAGCACAATCATAAAATCCACATGATCTCGAACTCTTCCGATCGCTCACTCCTTGAAATCAACAAGAAGAAGCTTATTTGTTGATGATGATTCTATTGTTCTAGGCTTTTATAATGACTTAGATCATGTGAGAATGATGCAAATCATGATGTAGATATGAAAAGTTATAGATAAAATATATATAAATGCTCTCTAATAAAAGCTCTCACTTCTCTCTAATGCTCTGCTCTCTAAAATTCGTCTCCTTAATTGAATTTTTATCATTTTATTCTATGGAGCTCGGATCTCAAATAACTCTTCAAAATAGAAAAGTATTTTGTTTTACGCAAGGTTCATTCGAATAAATCAGTTCCTCATTTGAACGAGCCTCTTCATTCGAATGAGCATCGAACGATCAGCAAACAAAAGGTTGCCTCTCTTCGTTTGATTGGAATTCAATTGAATGAACAAAAATGACCACCTTCTGTTGTTCGTTCGAATGACTAAAAAAAGAGTTTGTCTCTTTCTTGTATTGTGAACTCAATTTCCCTAAGTGTCAAATAATATTGTTAAATATGCATTTTGGGATAATTATTTCACAACACAAGACAATAGCACATAATAAAAAATGATATATACTATATGCAATACATGATATGTATGCATGTGTGAGATCCAAATCACAAATAAGAGTCTGAAATACCCAAAATACCCTTCATGAGCCAAGGCAGTTGGAGGAATGTGCACATTAATGAAGCTTGGACCATCTTGGAGTAGAATTGGGCTTGAGTAACTAATGTCATGATTATAACCAAAGCATATTTTGTCAAACCAGATTAGCCAATCACAATATCAGTCCTCTGGTCCTAACAAACTCTTCTTTGGTAATCCGTGACACTACTACACCAATACTTTAAGAATATAATAGAATCAAAATCCATAACCCCCAAAGAGCCTAGGAGAAAGAAATTACAATTTTTGACCTAATATTCTATACTATACTAAACACTTAGTCTTACTCAAAAGTAGTCACACATGTTTCTTGCACATCGATCACACTAAACTATATCACGTGAAATCATATAAAAAAGAACATAACAAATAAATTCAATAAAATTGCAAGAATAGGTAGACACTTAGATCAGAATGGTAAAATTATCATAATACCCTTAAAGCTTAATTAAGCAATCAGATGAACTCAAAAGTAAAAGAGGGACCTACCTTAAGGTTCAAGGAGCATCTGGACTCAAAGATGAAGTTCGTTTAGGCAAATGCAGTGACGAACAGTATAAGACATGAAAGGGGTAAAATGACTAAAAGATCCATAAAGGCTAAAGTAAGCTACGAGATGAACTAAAAAGCATTAGGAACCCTAATTAGAGAACTTATGAGAATCCTAAATAGTAAGACTAAATTCAAGAAAGAACTAGCATTAAGTAAAGGGAAACTTTAAGTTACGATGAGTGTTAATGAAGTTTCATTATGTTGGTCCATGACTTAGGATCACTAGTAATGAAATGGAGATGAGACGAATGGTAAAGCAAGACTGTAAGATTGTAACTATGGACTCTGGACAACAGGTGAGTAACCTGAGTGCTTTGAACTGGTGCCATTTTGTTTAAGTGCATTTTTGTAAACTACTTTATTACTCAAATTTAACATGATTTGTTGATGATACAAGAACTATGTTTTGAACATGAGCATGCTTTTATTTGTATCATAAATGTTCTTAAGTATGGATAGCTAAAGTTAAATTTTTGCAAGCATGTTTTAAATGTCATTTTACATGACACCCTTACTTAACATAGTCATATTGTGTTTGGGGCACTATGGCATGACATCTACGTGAACCCTGTCGAGGATAAAGAGCCTAGTAGACTTCTAGTAATTTTTTATAGTACAACTTAGCTAGGAGTCTGAATCCGAGAAGGCATTGTAAGACATGAACTCTAAATTATTATCAGGTCACCTTGTGATAACCTTATTTTGTATAACATATCATGATGGCATAAATCATTTTTATATGATTGCATGAAGTAAATAATTATTATGATGTCTTTAGATTTGCAAAAGTTGTTAGCATAGCATTGCATGGTTTGATATATCTTTGCAATAACTTAAGTTCAATATGTTTAAAGAATGTCAGTAGCTTTATGAATGATTTTAATGAAAATGTATGTTCGAGTTTCCTTAAAACCCACGACAGGGTACCAACATTACTTATGAGCTTTTCACAAAGCTCACATGGCTTTATCCATGCACATTTCAAGTGTGTTCCAAAGAAATGACAAGTATGTAAGATATGGATGAATGACTCTAAGTTTAGATGATACTTATAGTGGAGCAACCAGAGATGTCCCAATAACTTAGGTGAAGATATGTTCCAAAACTTGGTTGATGGCTTAGAAAGATTAATGTATGGAATGGCTAGCATAATTATAGAATTTTTTAGTCAACTATATGTATGTGTTATTGGGCTCACGATGTATAAACTCTTAACAATGTGTAAGTAATGTATTAGTAAAGCTCTGCTAAGTGTGTATTACATTCATAGAAAATAAAATCTAGGTAATTCTACTGCCAATGAATTGTTATAAGAATGCAAGCAACTTAGAACATGAAAGAAATGGCCTTTGGTTGGTTACATTTCTCGCGATTTTCACAATGTGAATACTGGCAATGTAATTAGCTAATTGGTCGTAGTTCCTAATCCATATAGGGTGGGGTTTGGGATATGACATTAGGTGTAATAGGATATGGATATAAGTGCGTATGAGATTTTGTTGGGATGTATGTTTTCACATCTAAGACATTTTTCTATTATTTAATAAATTTGATTTATTATTAAGTTTCATATTATCATACACGTGGATGTTTTTATTTTATACCATGAGAAGGTTAGTCCTTGAATTGTTATTTGAAATAGTTCATATATATAAATGAGATTTATGTATTGGAGATATGAACTTATAATCAAGTAGTTCTAGAATTGTTCACAGGTTATTGATGAAACTGGGTATCTTGTCTGTAAGACTGTAATATAGTTAACCTCTATGTGATAGTATAATTTGTCTCAACCACTAGAGTAGTGGACACTGGGTTAATGAATTGGTATATTTTGAATACATTGGAATGGATCACTATAAGAAACATGTCATATAAAGTTGTCATCTTTGATGTGATTCTTATTTTCACTATTTGTAGTAAGCTCTCAATCTTAAAAGAATAGTGAACTCAAGTTCTTAATGGCGATGATTTTGAGTTACCAATGAGTGAGCTCCTTTAGATCAACATGCACCTCAGTATCATGAAAAATCTCAAGATAGAATCTGCACTCTCTATATTAGAGAGAATGATATCATTTCTATACTAATTCAATGCATTCATCCCTAAAATTCAGATTCAGTCTTTTTAATAAATTATTTATTGAGATGTTGACTAATTAATAATGATTAATAATTGGTAAATTAAGTTTTAAAAATAATTAAGAATTGCTTAGAGAGTGTATAAGTCAAAATCCTAATTATAGATACCCAAACAGAAGGACCCATTACATATGTTTAATGAATTTGGGGGTTTTCTCCATTTCACCAAATTTGAGTAAACTTATAAGTATTTAGTGTAATTAATTAGAATTAATTAAGAGTTAAATGAAAACAAATGACTAATTGGAACTAATTTGATGGATCCCTAGATTCTTATTTTTGCCCTAATTTCGCAAATCCTTATAAATATGTGATATAAAGGAGATAGTTGTACACAAGTTATTATTTACTTTCCTGCGTGTGAGAAAAAGACATAGCCTACTCTCGTCTTTAGTGTACAGTTTGCATTGAAGGAAAAGATAAGAAAACTTACAAGAGTAAAATGAGGAAAAAGTCATCAATCTCTTCAAAAAGGCTTCTTCAACAATCAAGATTATCAAGAACAATGTGATTTTAACCCCTCTTTTCAAGATTATATGATTCATGTAAAATGAAGATCCAAACGATTTTTTAAATTACTTCTGTTGTGGTTACGAACCCAATAGTCTCTACCTTTTATGTATTTATTCCTAACACCTATCTCATACCTAAATTAGCATAAACCTCATATCTGTGGGTCAATTATGTAATCTTAGACTAAATGTTCTCTTTTCTTCTTCTGGTTATTGTGTGCAAGATCCGCAAATAGAGAAGACCATTGGGATAGGTCATAAGGTTGGGATTTTTTAAGCTCGTCCATCTTCGCACTCTTCCAGAGATCACTTCTCCACTATCATTTGTTGCTTTTGTCTTCACTATTTCTCCTACCACACTTTGGCACTCACGATTGGGTCATGCTTCTTTTGGTCGTCTACAAACTTTAATGTCTAATAGATTGTTAGGTTCAATTAAAATAGAAGATTTTGATTATTTATCTTGTCAACTTGCAAAAACAACCTATTTTGTCATTTTAATAAAAGTGATTTTGTTTCTTCTACTCCTTTTGATTTAGAGCACTTTGATATTTAGGGACCTTCTCGCAATCCTACAATAGAAAGGTCCATATACTTTGTCATTTTCATTAATAATTAGTCTCAATTTACCTAGATATATCTCATGAAGAATCAATCAGAGTTACCCCATATCTATTTTGACTCTACTTTCATTGTCCGCAAGTCTGATTACGGCTCCATTCTATTGCTCCTTTATGTGGATGACGTAATCATCATTAGGGATGACATCATTGGCATTACCATTCTAAAATAATTTCTTAGTCAGTATTTTGAGATAAAGGATCTTGGTCCTTTCAGCTATTTTTTAGGTCTCGAGATCTCCTCAAATCCTTATGGTTATTATCTATCTTAGGCCAAGTTTGCCTATAAACTTCTTGCTCGTCTAAGACTCATTAACGGTAAGACTTCTCATACTCCTCTCGAGCTCAATGTTAGACTCACACCATTGGATGGCACCCTGTTCAACAATACAACCCTATATCATCAACTTGTTGGAAGTCTTGTCTACCTTATTGTTACTTAGCCTGACATTGCTCATATTATTTATATTGTGAGACAGTTCATGTCTGTTCCTTGCTCCACTCATTATGTCGTTGTTCTTTGTGTTTTTCGCTACATCATTCATCCCTTGATTTATGTGCCTAGTCTAATATTGATTGGACAAGTGACCCAACTTATCGACGTTCCACCATAGGCTTTTGCTTCTTTTTTGACGATTCTCTCATTTATTGGTGTAGCAAGAAGCTAACTGTCACTACGAGATCTAACACTTAAGCAAAATAATGTGCTCTAGTTAATGCCTCTCAAGAGCTTATCTAGCTTCATTGGTTACTTAAGGACATGGGTGTGACTTATACGTTTGCTACCATTCTCCATTATGACATTTAGAGTGTTATCCTAATTGCTCGCAATAACATCTTTGATGAATGCACCAAGCATATCAAGATTGACTATCATTTGTTACGGCAACACATTCTCTGTGGCATTGTTAATCTTCTTTTAATTTCCTCAGCTAATCAAATTGTTGATATTTTCACTAAAGTTCACCCTCCTGAATGTCTTCAAAATTTGGTTTCGAAACTCAAGATAGCTTTTGTTTTACCACCTTGAGCACATTTGAAGGGATGTTAGATGTATATATTATAGATGTTTATTATGGTGTATAAGCAAAGTTAGGATATATTTTAGCATATTCTAACATACTCGGTTTTTCTTTTTTGTTCCTGGACTCCTCTAGTTAAAAGAGACCCTTTTGTACAGTTAAATACACAATCAATAAAATACAATCCTTTCACTTTTCTCAATTCTGTTCATATAATTGATCGCATGTTGAGAGTTAATATCCATTATAATAAACTAGTACTTTTTAAAATAAAAATAAAAAACCTTGTTAAGTATGGTATCACCGGAAGTTCGGTAGTTGTGGGGAGACCTGTTGATCCTCAAAGGCACATGGCTGCATGCCCCATAAAGTATAGTTAAATATTTAACAATGATGAGAAGATCTTATTAGAAACTGAAGAAATTTATAGTTGATGATAACTATGATGATGATCATGTTATCATTATGATGATTGTCATCATGGACATCACCGGTGCCTTTTTCATTGAAGAGAGATGGGGGTGGGGGCCCTCCCCCTTGAGTGACTTGACTTAAATGTTGAAATGGGAATGGGACAAAGACCTTAATGTCAAAACTGGGGACTATATATATATATATATATATATATATATATATAAAATACACGTAGATAAGCACGCCAAGTCGAGTCACATAGAATAGAAGCCAGCACTCGCACTCGCACTCGCACTCGCATCCGCATCGCACGCACCCAACAGACAGAGAGGGAGAGATACTTGTCTGTGTTTGGCCTCCAAAACAACCAACATGGGCAACGAGTCCAATACCATCAATTTCAAACCCCCCGACCAGTCCCATCAATCTGATATAGCAATCGACAAATCAACGGTACAAAACAAGACATGAGGCTGACAAGAATATCAACCCTGGGCCATCACAAGGGAGAATATACCAAGATAGTGGGGGTTACCATGATGAGGATTGCACAGGGGATGACGATCCTTCTTTCTGGTCCCACCTAACTTTTTTTATATGTGTAAAGAGTAAGAGCAGGTGGGCCCCATCCATTACCCACTTGCATTTGCATGCTCTCTCTGTCTCTCTGTGTCTCACGTTCATGTAGTATGATGGTATGCAGGGCCGGGTAAAGCTAGTAAAATCTTGGCTCTACAATCTTAATTTTTTAAATCTCATAATTTTTTTATATTTAAAAAAATATATTTATTATAATAAAATAAATAAATCTTTTTATCTTCTTAATTTTTCTTTTTTATTATATAACTATCGCCTAATAACTACTTTTTTATAGTATTTATTATTTTCTCGTTTATGTCATTTTAATTTTTTCAATAATTAACATTCTTATTTTTTTATTTATAAAATTCTTTCTTTAAATCTAAAAAGTACTCTACAACCTGACAACATGCTACATTTATATTTTCTAAAAAGTACTCTGTAACTTGGCATTTTGGCAATCGTTTCTTTCTTTTCTTTTTTTCTTTTCCTCCTTTCTCTGTTCAACGCCCAACCATTTCTTTTCTTTTTTTCTCTTTTCTTTTCTTGCTCTGCACCAGCCACCTTCTCTTCCCTTGTTTGTTTCAGTCCGTCCTTTCTTCTTTATTTTATTTCCTTTAGCCGTCTGCTTTTTCTTTTCTCTTTTTTTTTTTTTTCTTGCCCAGCCGCACCACCCCTTTATTTTATTAGCTTTGGGCCTTGCTGACTTTGGTTTTTGGCGTAAGCCAAATTGACAAATTCTTCCTTTTATGTTTGGCGTTTTGCGTATGTTTTGTTTGTTGTTTTGGACTTTGGCGTTTTGCAAGTTAAGCCATTTGAAGTTGGCGAGTTGCTGTACGTAAGCCGTGAAGTATTGAAAATTTTGATTAGCTTCTTTTATGTTTGCTGCATCTGAAGACTAAATTGCTCCATAATCAGGTTCTATTGTTCTAACTTTGAATTTTTTAATTTAAAATTTATATTATCTTTTAAGACATATATAATTAGATTGCTTCTATTTTGTTTACTATCATTAGCTCATTGAATATTTGATTATTAATTTTGTATTAACTATTAAAAATATAAAAATAATTGTTATAGATATATTTTAATTTTTTGTATATCAAAAGAATTTAAATATCAACTAGAAAATATGAATCTAGTTATTCAAAACTTCAAAAAAAGAAAACAATTAAAAATTTAATACAATCTCAAAAAGGAGCTCTTGATAAATTTTTTACAAATAATAAAAATAAATCAAAAAAATTAGTAAATGTTCCTTAAATGAACAAGTTAGTAACGTAGTTGAGTTAGATGATAATAAAATACTAAAACAAGAAGATGTGATTGAAAAGACTCATATTGATCCTCAAACTCATGATGAAGAGATAGAGGACCAACCTGTTAATGAATTAAATGATTCTATTCCTAAAAATATTCATTATTTGTTATCAATTCGGTTAGTAAAAATTTACAATAAAAAGATATGAGTATTGATATTGCTATAGAACAATTAAAAGGTCTGCTTTCTTTTTTTGAAAAATATAGAGAAGATGGATTTGCATCCGTTATGATTTTTTCTAAAGAAATTGCATTTGAAATGAAAATAGAACCTATGTTTCATGAAAAACGTATCATTCGTAGAAAGAAACATTTTGATGAGAATGATAATAATGAAACAACAAAATCACTTGAAGAATCATTTAGAATTGATTATTTATATACATAATAGATCAAGCAATTTTTTCACTTCAAAGTATATTTGAACCATTTAAAATATATGAAAATATTTTTGGTTTTCTTTTTAGTGGTAAAAAATTGAAGTCACTAGCGACAATGATAGTTTAAAAGAACATTGTCTTAATTTTGAATGTTCCTTAAAATATAATAATTACTCAGATATTGATGGTTTAGATTTATTTTCAGAATTGAAAGTTTTAAAAGAAGTTATACAAATAGAAAATAATACTACAATCGATACACTCAATCATATAAAAAGATTTGATTCTTTTTCAAATGTATATATTGCTTATAGAATAGTGTTAACAATTTTCGTAACCATTGCTTCGACGGAAAGAGGTTTTTCAAAACTAAAATTAATAAAATCTTACTTAAGATCAACAATATCTCAAAAAAGATTAAGTGGTCGGATTGACAATATTATCAATTGAAAAAAAAATATTAGAAGAAATTCATTATAAAAATTTAATTAGTAATTTTGCATATCAAAAAACTAGAAAAATAAATTTTAAATAAAAAATTTATAAAATTTTAATAAATAAAAAAATCTCATTTTATAATTTTGTTTTAGGTGTCTCGATGTGTTAGCCGCCCTTGACTGTATGAGCGAGTTCAATCATACTTCTGTAGCCAAAGGGAATGGATTGCCTTAGCTTCTACCCTTTTCTATTCCATTCAAGCAGTTTAATCATAATATGCTTCTGATACATTACCATGTTGACTAAACCCATCCAACCATTCTCTCTCTCCCCCCCTTTTCTCTCTCCAACAGTCTTGGTGAGACTTTAAGAGACACTCATTTTTCTTTAGCTCGTGCGTTTCACCAGTAGTGTTTAATAGAAACCCATAAACCTGCCTCCCTCTCTCTCTCTCTCTCTCTCTCTCTCTCTCAAAGAACTACATCATTACATGCATGAAGAAACTTTCTGCTGTCTGTTGCATATGTACATCTCATATATATTCGCATACATCTCTGCGATTATGTTTGCTCCTCACATGAGTTCATGAGCTGTAGTCAGCTTAAGAAGATGAGCAAGTGTTGGTGCTATATACACTGCCTTTCTCAACTTTGTGCAGTTAGGAGTACTTAGAAGGCTAAATTCGCAGCTTTTTTCAACTGCAAATGGTAGGGGCTTGATTGGAATCAATTAACAGCAACAATCAGCTTTCTGTGGTGTGGTAATTTATTCCTATTTTCATTTTTTAAATATTTTTCCTTGTTATTTGCATTAATTACTTCAATCCCATTGGCAATAGTGCTGATTTCACTAGTTTGGAAGGATAATTAGGTGATTTGATTAACAGAAAGCTCAAGGTGCTGTTTCATCTTAATTATATCTGCTATATATATATATATATATATTGCCATAATTAATTAGCTAGGAGATTTCAAAAAAAAATTTAATTATTGTATGCTTTAAACCCAAAATTCCAATTGAATATGGACAAAAACAAAAGATTAAAAAAGGTTTCATGGGGATTTGTAGAGTGTTAGCATATATAGCTAAACTAGCATTCCAAATGGCATCCATTATATGAGGTCATTGGAGGAAAACTGACATAAGCTAGCAAACACATTTTCTGAATTGTTCATATATATTCATAGTTGTGGGAAATCACTTTAAGAAAAGTGGCTTTGTGAGTTTCTGTTATTTATTTCTCTATTTTGGAAGAATAGTTGGAGACTTTTTTCTTTTATCAGATGAAAAGTACTTGATACTGTGCCATATTAGCACTGTGCTTCCTTTTACCACCATTTTTCTGTTCGAGGACGGACCACTAAATAAGGTCTCAAGTTGTTTTCAACCACTGTATGGTTATAAAGCCATCTGCCTAATACTCTCTCTCTCTCTCTCTCTCTCTCTCTCTCTCTCTCTCTCTCTCTCTTAATTAATATGATTACTAGCTTTTATGGGTCTAAATTAAATTAGTTTCCCCTTAATAATTGCTTCTAGGGTTTACCATGAACTGTCAGTTATATACATGGAAAATATTGCAAGAATCCAATAGTGTTATGTAATCTTCAAACATGCAAAAAAAAAAAAAAAAACCATTATGGGGATTCTCGCACATTAATATGTAATATTACTTTAAAAATGCTTTTATTTCACCATTTTATAATTTCAAGTATAATATATGGTCAAAATGCCTGGTACAGTTTGAGCCTAACCTAAGCCAGTAACCTTTCCAGAAAATGCTCTTTAATGATTTATTCCTTTATACACATGCAGTCTTCGGTTGAATTCAACCTATAAATTATTTTTAGAACAAAATGGATTGATCCAATTTTTCAAAGGACGCCCAAACACACCCTTAGAATTAACGACATATAAGATCATGACTTAACTAGCTATATATATATATATATATATATATATATATATATATAGTTGAAGTAGAAAATGAAAATATATGGCAACCCAATGGGTGCCAATTGATGTTCCTTAATTGCTATCCCCCTCAAAATGAATATCAAACTCTAGGAAAATTTTATAGAAAATGAAAATATATGGCAACCCAATGGGTGCCAATTGATGTTCCTTAATTGCTATCCCCCTCAAAATGAATATCAAACTCTAGGAAAATTTTATTTAATTTTTCTTTGAATTTCACTTCAACTGATTGGAAACCGATGGGAATTGTCTAGTTGTTTGGTTTCTTGTTACATGTGTCAGTGTTTGACATTAAAAGCACAGAAATCCCATGCCTAGCGCCCAGTGAGTCAACTGTGATGCAAACCCACCGGCCGCTTGGTTAATTCCAAAGATAATACAAACCCAAATTTGCATGGCTTTTTGGGAAATTAAAGGTGTGAAAGCAGGACCAGTGCCAGACGTCTTCTCCTCTCATAAAACTCTTCAAAGATACCTCTCCCAGCCGTTTCCTTCTTATCTCCCATGTGCATGACACCCAAAAAGCACAAATTTCTCTCTTTTTTGTTTGTTTTGTAGGAGGGAGGGAGGGAGAGAGAGAGAGAGAGAGAGAGTTAGTTCCTTCTCGATCCATATATATATATATGTGTGTGTGTGTGTGTGTGTGTGTGTGTATAAAGGCTTTCTAGGGTTCCATATAAGAAACAAATTAAGGAAGATGATGGAATCCTTTCTGGATGCATCAATGGTGAGTTGGTGAGGTAAGGCCGAGTCCCATATCCAACCCATGCCAGTAGCGACTGATCAATTCCATGTATACTGCATTTTTTTGGTATGAGAGAGAATCAATTCATCAAGTCAAATTTGCAAGGGTTTTTTTTTTTTTTATGATATCTTTCTTCTTTTTTTTTTTTTCATTTTTGAATTCATTTTGTTACCATATCTATTAGGCATAGTGTCAGTCAGATAATTCTTTATGGCTTAAATTGATAATTATCAATAAATTTGGGACGCAAAAAGGGAAAACTGCATGCAGATGTTTAGTGTAGTTAATCTCAAGTGCAATTATATATTTTTTTCTAGGGCATCAATTGCAATTAATTGAAGATTATACCGGGGTTTTGTGATATCATGAAATGTAATTGATTTTAAATGTTCATATCTGCTCATTTTCTTGCATGCATCTTTAAATTAATGCATGCACTTTCTTGTTTTTTTTTTTTTAAAAAAAATTATTAGTTCATTTCTACTGTGAAAACAATGTCAGTGCAGATTTTGAATCTGTCTCTTTTTTGTTTTTTTTTTTTTTTCTTAACATAATGTTTGAAAAGGGCATGTCTGAGTTGTATGAAGTAGGATTGACATTTTTATTGAAGGAAAACAGTAACCATAAAGATGAAGTTTATGAAAATTGGGACAAGGCCGGACACCTTCTATACAGAAGAGGCTACCAGGTAAATATCATGACTTTTGAGATAGTACTGACATTATTGAAGAAACTGCATGTGTGTGTATGTGTGTGTGTGTATGTAATGGCTAGGGATTTAATTTGTTTTAACAATTAATTAATGCAGGACTGTGATTTCTGATATACCTAGCGACCTCATCATTCGAATTAACAACATTACTTATCTTCTTCATAAGGTATGACTTAAGGAATCAATTTTTCCTTGGTCTATATATGAATATTTATTAGTGTATACATATATATTTTTTTTTGGGTAAACTCGATATCTGACCTTTCGATCCGTGTATACATTAATTAGTAATGCTAACTAATTTCTAAGCATTTCTTGCTTTGTTTTCATACGGTGACGAATGGAAGGGCATCGCTCAACGGATAAAAGTTATTCTAGGAATAACAGGCTAATCTTCCCCAAGAGTTCGCATCGACGGAAAGACTATTATGTTAAAAATCAAGGATTAGAAAGTTGGTAAAATTGAAGATAGAGGAGGGAAAGAATATTCAATTTGAAAAGACAATGAAAACCACCATGGATCGATCTCACTCTCTAAGAACATATATAGAAAATAATTATCTCAAACAATTGAGCACACTGCACACAAATACCAAGAAGAATAGCCCTAAATCCATGAAAAAGATATGACTGTGGACAAAACCAAAGAAATACATGCATGACAAATGTTTGAAGCTTCATTTTCTGTATATATAGAATGTTTGAAACTTCATTTTCTGTATAACAAAAAGAGGTGTGTATATATATTTATATATCTTTAAAGAAAGTTTACTTACAAACAACTTCAATTAAGACGATTAAGAAATTAAGCTAACATAATAAAACCTTGGGAACATGGAGGGATTTAACCATTTTATGATTTAAAAAAATAAACCAAGCCATGTCTCTCTTTAACTTCTTTTTGTTGATACCGCTAGCACTTGTTCTTTCGCTAAGTGCAATGCTCATGGCACCACTCCAATTAAGGGTCCTAGTTTTTGCCATTTAATGGCTTTGAGACCAAAACCATGACATGCAGTAGGGGCTTGAAGGCACCACGTTTATCGATCCCCTGACCAATATACCCTTTGTTATCAGTCATTCCATCTGAAACAATAAAATGGTGAAGAAATATTCAATGTTCAACCCTAAATTCTCTCAGAAATTTGGCAAAGGGCAGTGAGAGAACAGGAATATGTAAAAATGTATCGATATTTTTATTGAATAGTTGATGAAGAAAATAATACAACATATATATATATATAAAAGCTTTGCGACGTGGCTTATGGCTAAAGGATAGGAAAAGGAATAAATTAACACCTTAACTGTAGCAATATGATACAACATACATACCAAACAAACAAATCAAGGAAGGAAATTAAATGTCGCGTAGATACTGCAGAATCTGTTCTATTTCAGCACTTTTGCCTGAGTACTACTGTAAGTTTGGTGCATATTAATTATCTTGTTGGAAAATATGATGATCACTTAGTCTGTATGTATTGATTGTGTTGCTTCTAGCTGCAGTATCCACTTCTTCCAAAGTGCGGCCTCCTACAAAGACTTTGCTCAAATTCTGGAGACTCCAGTAGTGGTACTAGTGTCACTCTGGAGCTTCATGATATTCCTGGAGGTGAAGATGCTTTTGAGCTGTGTGCGAAGTTTTGCTATGGGATTACAATCAATCTTAGTGCCCATAACTTTTTATCTGCATTATGTGCCGCCAAGTTCCTTCGTATGACTGAAGCTGTTGACAAGGGGAATTTTGTTCTAAAACTTGAGGCTTTCTTTAATTCATGCATTCTTGAAGGTTGGAAGGACTCCGTTGTCACCCTGCAGACCACTGGAAAGTTGCCTGAATGGTCAGAAAATCTTGGCATCATCAGAAGGTGCATTGATTCTATTGTTGAGAAAATACTCACACCTCCCGCAAAGGTAACAAATTTTGTATATCTAGTTTTTGCTTCTATATTGTGAAGATTCAAGGATATATCTACTCTCTGCAGGTCACATGGTCCTACACTTACACTAGACCAGGGTATGTGAAAAAACGCCAGCAATCAGTCCCAAAGGATTGGTGGACAGAGGACATATCTGATCTTGACATAGACCTGTTCCGTTGCATAGTTACTGCTGTTAGATCAACAAACATGCTGCTGCCACAGCTTATTGGCGAAGCTTTGCATGTCTATGCCTGTCGTTGGCTTCCAGACACAACAAAGAGCCGGCCTCCAGAGAGCACTAGTTCAACTTCTCAAACTGAAGAATCCGTGGATAGAAAACGACGAGTTCTTGAGACCATTGTGAACATGATTCCAGCAGATGGAGGATCCGTTTCGATTGGATTCCTGCTAAGGCTCCTCATCATAGGAAATTCTATAGGGGTATCTCCAGTGATAAAGGCAGAACTTGTAAGGAAATCTAGTATGCAATTTGAGGAAGCAACGGTGAATGACCTGCTGCTTCCTTCACAGCTGGTGGCTTCTGATGGGCATTTATACGATACTGACTTGGTTGGGGCAGTGTTAGAAAGCTTCTTGTTGCAATGGAGAAGACAATCCCCAGCAGAACGTAGCCAATCTGTGAGATCAATTAGAAAGATTGGAAAGCTTGTTGATTCTTATCTTCAAGTGGTTGCAGCAGATGTCAACATGCCAGTATGGAAAGTAGTATCTCTTGCTGAAGCATTGCCACCAATCGCCCGTGCTGACCATGATGATCTTTACAAGGCGATCAACATTTATCTCAAGGTAAGTAAGATCACTACTGATCAGAACCTTATACAAAATTACAAACTAAACATGAATCGATATATGCAGAGTGATGTATGCCACTAAACCAAACATCAACATGTGTATAGTTAAAATATATATAGTTGCATTGTAAAGGAGCAATTGCTAGAAGTAGACAATTCACCATCATATATCTCTTTAATTTTGTCAACTTTGATTGCGGCACGTTCTTTTCTTAGCAAGACAGACATTAGTTCCTTCTAATTTTCTTTCCTTGTTCAATTTTGGCTGTATAATTAATGAGCAGTGCCATCCTGATCTGCCCAAGGCAGAGAGAAAGCGTCTCTGTCGGATTCTAGACTGCCAGAAATTGTCCCCAGTGGTGTGTGCCCATGCTGTCAGGAACGAGAGGCTACCATTGAGGACAGTCGTGCAAGTCCTCTTCTTTGAACAAGAGAGAGGTGCCAGGGCAACTAGTCATACGCTTCCATCTCAAGAGCTATTTCCTCGAAAACAACAAACACCAAAATCTAAAGATGATCTGAATAAGTTAAAATTGGGTCCAGATGAACAATCCAGCAAAGCGGATGGCATGAGAAGAACTACAACTCCAAGCACCACTGAAAGAGGTCATCACAAGATGATGATGAAGTCTGATGGAAAGCTGAAACTGGAACCCGAACACAACGTGATCAGAACAGAAGTTGGGGACATAGAGTTCGAGAATGGAAGGGAGATTAGAGAAGAAGGAATTTCTGGAAGCAAGTTGGACCCTAAGAAGTTAATTAGAAGAAGTAAATCAGATCATGGCCATGACAAAGGAACTGCAAGATAGAACGGGCAGAGCCTCCTGTTTGTCTCTCTGCTCAAAACTATAATCCTGATTTTCATCCATGATATATTCCCAAACCCATTGCACCACATGATCAGTTCAAAGTTCTTAAACCAATGCTGCATGGGAGTCAGCATGGAGTGTTCAATATACAGCACACTAGCTAAAGGAAAGGGGGGCCGGGGGAAGGTAAGGATGGATTTTGAACTGGCTTTTAGTATGGAACATTGTATTACAAATTTAATTAATTGTTGGATCTTCTGTATTATTTGTCAATAGTACTCTACTGGATTCTAATGCGGAACATCTTTTCTTTATTTTCACCATTTTTCTTTCTCCGGGGAAGTAAGTTGGATAGTAATTGACTGTCCAAACATGAAATATGGCAGTCATGCAAGGATATGAATATGAATTGCCAAGAAAATAAGATCTCGTAAAGAATGCTTACATCTGTTAGAAAGAAGCCTATTACCTGAAGCCTGAAGGTGCATCATTGTTCAGGAAGTAGCATGCTTAAGTAGTTTGTTCTCCGACCTTTTTGCAATGTTCATAGCCACGCCATTGTAGGAGAGCAAGACCAGCCTCACTGATGAGTCCTAATTTAGTATTAACGCAGCGATATTTCTGCATATCCCTTGTTCTAAGCATGTGTAAGCTGCCTTGGTTGCTTCTAGCAATTTATAGCAAATATGGACGAACACCTGATTGAAGTATGTTCCAAAGACACTTCAAGAAAGTATGACAAATACAATATGTTGTAAACTTTACATTGAATTCAAAAGTTTCTTCTGCAGATTATTGTACAACTATGTACGAACAACTGAGGTGGTCTCCCTTAGTAGTAACTCTTTTCATCAGCATTCTCAAGTCCCAACCGGAATTTCTCCAATCACATTCATGTCAAATGAAATATATTGCAATTATTAATATACTCATCTTTACACACATCTCTTGAAATTATCTTCCTCAGCATGAACAAATCACCGTGTTGTATTGAATTACAAGAGCCAAGTCCCTCTCTGTCAATACATATTGATCATGTTCCTCTTTTCAAGTTACATTATGATCCTGTGCTACAAGAACCAAGAAAATAACAACTTCAAACATGTTTCAACCAAATCTTCTAACTTCATATGGTTGTACCTCTAACTGTGATGCGGTATGCAACTTCCCAGCCTTGGGGGGGGGGGGGGGGGAGGAAATGTAACATAGCATAACTATAAAAAGAGAAGATGGATCTCCCTGCCTTCCATGCAGAAGAATGGCAAGCATGTTATCTCACCACTAACCAAAGGGCAAAACAAGAAATTCCATCTGAGAAATGTTGAATAGCAGCAGCCAGTTTCACCCCTTGTCACAACTATTGAATTTCAAACCACCAGAATTTTGATTATTTGTACATGTTCACCCAGCTCCTTCAAATAAATATTTTGAACTGAATATTTCAGCCTCCTTTGTCCAATCATAAAGAGAACGAAGAGACTAATATTCATCAATATTCCAAGATGATATTATGCTTTTTCTCTCTTTCAAGCAGAATCTAAAACTTTACACTCAACAGCTTCTTGTCTGTCACAATGGATCATAATCGTATGCATTGCCGGCCTTTACAAAACGTCCCTTGACCCGCTTCCTGACATCAGCCCTTGCCTTGCGCAAAATGTACCTTATTCTTTTGTCAAACCTGCTTAGAAGATAGAAATAAGAAAAAAGAATTTGACTTTTTGAACTACATAGTAAACAGTTTGTCTGCAAATCTAACAGAACTCCGTAAATATACTACCTTTTTAGTGCATGTAATGCAGCGTAGATAAAATTAAAAATATATTTTTATAGCATTACATGCATGCTGCAAAACATAGTTCTTTATATGCATCTATATTTCATAAAAAAATTATTATGTTTTTTAGCCATGCATAAATGAATTTTTTACTTTTCCAATGTACGTACTTGCGTGTCTTCTTCTTCTCCTTATAACGTAAAACAGCACCTTCCCTGCTTGCTAATGGCAATGGATTTTCAGGACGGGGTAATGCTAAAAAGGTTCCCCCATTAAAAGCATTGAAGACATCCCACAATCTTGATAATCTCCAGTACTACTCTCACCAGTCAGGCCAGAGAATGAAAGTGAGAAGCTAGAATGTGATTTGCCTTGGAAAACAAACATTTGGATCAGTTTTTAGAGCTTATCACAGATTCAGCAGATAAGGGATTGCTGCATGCCGGCTGCAATGTTTTAACCTGTATAGTAGATGATTCCTGGTAAAGAAAATATCCATTTGATCTGCAAGTACATTTTGCATCAAATCTCAATTTATAAACATTAAACATCTCAACACCAATGTTACAAAGGGATGATTGCTACATTAGAACTATCATGCTACTGGTTTCTCCAATTGCTTTAATATGTCAAGCTTTACTTCAAAGCCAACTGTGTTGCCATGCGATGCAACAAACATACTCATTCCTTCCCTAAATACTGTCCACTTTGACTCAGCACAGTGTTTTAGGAAACCTTAGGAAATGCATTCACCCTATTTTTTATATTTTAGAATACCATTGTAACGTTCAAGGGAAATGGTGTTTGCACTCCACTTTTAGGCATTGACATTCTGCCTTCACCTTTTTCTTAAATAAAATAACAAAAATGCCCTTAGTTAAAAGGGATGAATGATTTTGTTTGAGTCCAAGGGCAATTAAGTAATTTCATTTTTTCAGAAAAAATCATTTCCCATGTCTAAAAGGTGGAAACTTTTCAAAAAGTAGTAAAGAAAGGTTATATTGCGAATCTTAGTAATAATAATTCTTTGGATTTTCAAAATATTTAGAGAAATCCTGAAAAGGAATGTCTTTTTCCTAGGGACAAAGGGAGTATGTAGTCTTGGACTGTTATGAGAATAGATAGTTCTGAAACAAACACATAATTTAAAACCACAGACAATTTATCTGCATAGATTCAAACAAATGCCTTCTGATGAGAAAAAGAAAAGCCAAAAAAAACTGCATGCACTAGCACCAAGAACTTCCCTTGGCAGTGTGAAAATTTATTCATGAGAATAACCCCCCAATGCACCTTAGAATCCTGGGTAAGTCCAGCTGTCATGCCATATTGCCATCCACGCTACAAAATTCCTCCAAAATCAATTCGTAAGCCACAGCACATCAATGTGGGAACAAGACATCTCAATCATAGAAATCAACCAGTTCTACTTGTCAAAAAAAAAATCATAGAAATCAACCAGAGGACTCGAAATATCCTTTTCAATTTGAATATATATAGTTATTGATAAGTACGTTTTGAATATAGTATTGTGATATATTACAATGTAAGAGAAGTTTACAGCTTACCACATTAACAAAACATGGATATATTGAAAACAAGATAAGATGGGAAGTTTAAATGAATGAATATTTTTTTGGTAGGTTTAAATGAATGAAGATATTAAAGAATTGATAAATGTAACTCGAAGTCCGTAACTCTGAAACATTGCATCTAAAGCATACCATGCAAATCTCGCTACCTCAGTTATCTTCTATTATAAAAGTTGCATTGGCGTAAGTGCAATATGTGTTAAATTTCATAAGAAACTTTACTTCCATGTATTAATCTGGTAATAAAAATCTGTTACTAAGATTCTCACACTACGGATAATATATATGGAGAAATAAGAACTTATCCTGTTTGTTGTAATCGTGGTATTAAATATCAACCGTTCCATAACAGGTTTTGAGCCCTCCAATACGTAACGATACCAGTCCATGATGGTCATTATGTAATGGTATCGGCTGATATGTAACAGTAATGGTACATTTTTCTTTTTTTCTCTCTCTTCCAAGGGCCAGAAAAACTATTTTTGGCCATAGATTTACTGATTTAAAGTTACCAAACACAATAATTGGAACTATGAATATCGTTAAAGTGTTTGGTAAGTCCCAAATTATATATGATTGTTTAAGATCTCAGGCCTCCTAAATAAATCTTACCTTATTAGATTTAGTTTGCTTAGAAATGAATGAATCTTAGTTTGATAAGATCACTATGATACTTCTACAAAAAAAATAGTTTTAAGATCATATCTTTGCTATTTTTGCTTTTGTACTAATGTTTTTGCTATAAAATCATACATAGGTATCTTGAGTTTTTTTTTGTGATAGAAAACCTGAGGATTGTAATATGAGCTCTGATTCATCTATTAGTCAGCAATTAATATTCGCACTTATAGCGTATTCTTTGTCTACATTTTCCTTTCTTTATTTTTTTTGTTGAAGTTACTTGGAGTTACTTGTCATAACTAGAACAATATTTATCAACATAGATTGTACTTTCTTTTTAGTTTAACTTAAAACCAATACAAAACCCAACCAAAAAGTAAATTTTCTTGTAGGAGCTATAAAATTGACTAAAAATAATTAAAAACAAAAGAATGTGACAAATTAGAGTCAAAACATTTATATCAGTAACTTCTAAAAGCGTGTTCAATCCATGCTCACCGCATTTCATATATTAAATTTACCAACAAGCTCAAGCTTGGTTGGTACCTCCTCCATCTCCCCATATGGGAGATTGAGGGTTCAAGTCCCCTTAAGGGGAAAAGTGTGTGTATGTGTTTGTGATTTACCTATCAAAAAAAAAAAATCAATAACTTCTAAAAAAAGTTTTCTAGTGATTGGAAAATTTTCACGGGCACAATTCCCAGTTCTCATTACGTATTGACCAATACTTCCTATATTGTTATACCGCGATGGCAACCGTAACATATCCTAATACCACAATTTAAAACCATGGTTTTTAGTTGCTTTACCTTCCTCAGTAATGGTAAGTTTAATATCTCTTTTCCCACTAAGGTTGATGGAATTTGTTTATATTGATAAATAATGCATTTATCTAGAACACTTTTGTGGTACAGCTTGAATCTGTTTTTATGTTCTACTTACAGTGATTTGAACAGGTTCTTAGGTGTCTGAGGAGCCCTCTTGATTTTGAGATTGGGTGAACTGCACTGGAAAGCTTATCTTTACTCTTTATCTCATTGTCATGCTCTGTTCAATCTGCTTGAAATCTATCAACTGCAACCAACAAAGCCTACAGTCACCTAAAAGGATAAGTTTAGTTTCGAAAGCAATGGGTTTCTAGTTTCTTTCTTTCATAATTGAACACAGTCTCTGCACATACAGTACAAATAAAAAAATATTAAACAAATATTTATAGAGAGGATTAAGCAGTTAATATCATAAAGATATGAAGAAGATAGACCTTTATATTTGCATGCAACCCTCAAAGCTAGTGATACGCTGATTCAAACAACATGTAGCCCACAAACCATTATAGAAGGCAGGCAGTCACCAGTTCATTCATTATTAGTTTGTCAGAAATGTTTCATTAAAACAAGGTAGGGTCAATAGCAATTGAACCCACTACTGTCAATAGATTCAGATTGCAAGATACTTTCTTATAAGAGGAGGGGGAGGGAAGGGAATGAGATAATAAGACAGATTAATTAAGTTTAAGTTTTACAAGAAGTGGATGCAAAGTGGATAGTAAGTGGAAGAAGGTGGTGGAGGGGAAATTTAGGGGTGGTAGGACTTTGAGGGAGGTTACATGTTCCTATAATGTTGGGCTTTGGAGGGGTATCAGGAAGGTTGGATAAAATTATCCAAATATGTAGGTTCTGTGGGGCAGGATGGTTGATGGATGAGATTCTAGCACAACAATTGATACAGGGGATGCCCCTTGAAAGCCACTCTCCTGAATCTCTTTCATATTGCTACGGATAGAAAAGCTCTTTTATTGGACTATGTTCAGCAATGTTTTAAGTAATGCCCATAGCTGCCGAAATGGTAACAATCAGAATGATGCAGATGCGAGCATGAAATCTTTTTTTCACTACACAACCTCCTAATCACATAATTCCATATATTTGAGTTTTTAGGGATTTTTAATCAATATTATTAAATTTATAAAGATAATTTTTTATGGATAATGAGTTCAACATTGAATCTGAAGTAATTTCAGCAAGAAAAGTGCACTAGTTACATTTCACCTCTTTTATGCATAAAATGCGCTTAAACATATAAAAAGATACAAACTTTTAAACATATATCAAATATTGAAAATTTGAATAATTTATTTATTATATAACTACATATGTCAACTATTAAATATTAAGCAATACGCTAATTACTAATTTATTATGTAAATACATATTATACTTACCAAATTCTTAAATACTATAATTAGTAATCTAATAAAAAATCTAAATATCTAACAAACTAATAAAATAGTTGTTTATATTTTTAATCTTAATTAGAAGTAAGTACTCAGTACTTAATACTTATTATTCTTTTAGTAACTTAGCAATTAATAACTTAATTAATATTTATTGTACAATTGGAATAGGATCAACCAATAATCTTTCCAGATTTAATATTCAAACAACACATTTGGCTAAGATTTAAGCTAAAACAAATAAAAAATGAAACAATTTTTATTTTAATTTTAAAAGGAGGAACTTAACACTTAGATGAGATAATCCAACCATTAGAATCAAGATCTATGCTTAGATATTGTGTATTACGAGTTTTTCACACTAATTCTAAACTTAGAATGAGATGCCAAATGTTTTAGAGAGTGGATTAAGGGGGAGAAGGTGAAAAGGGTGGGAAATGAGAGATTTAAAAATCACAGTTGTAGCAGCCTGTTATAGGGCCATGGAAAGTTAGTCTGGCCGAGATATTGGCCCATAACGAACTCAGCAAAAATAGCTGTTAAGTCTGTTATTTCAAGTCTTAGTCACTAAGAGAGGAATTTCATGGGAATCCTGCTTCTTTAGGGTTTAGGATTCTAAGTTGGAATATGTGAATGCCTTCTTCAAGGTTCTGTATGGTTTCCTGAGTGTGTGGAATGAGGAAGAATATGTTGAGATGATATCTTCTTCTTTTTTTATCAGTGTTGAGATGATATCTTAATAAGATCATAAGAGGGATGAACTCAAAGAGAGATCGTTTGGTAGGGTGTTACACGGAGGGGATGGCCCTAAGTTTCCTTGGAAATATATTTGTATGGTTAAAGTGCATTCTAAAGTTTCTTCCTTCATTTGTTATGCAACTTTGGAGGCTATATTGAGTATGAATAATATAGGGCAATGATGCACAATGATCCCAAACTAGTATTCAAGTTAACTCAACTCAACAAAGCCTTGTCCCAGCTATTTAGGCTTGGCTAAATGAATCTTGTCTCATCATTCTATTCTATTTAAGACCATTTCCTCAATTAGAACCACATATTATCATATCTTTTTATTACCGCATCTAACAAAGTTAATGTTGGTCGGCCCCAACCCCTAACATGACCCTCGATATGAACCATAATGATCTTCATTGTACATGGTTGTACCACCTTAACTAGTTCTCTCTCATTTAATCTCCTATAGATGCTACTCTTCTCATCTCACAACTGTATTCATTTTTAATTTTATCTTTTATTATCTTACCATACATCCATCTCAACATTTTCATTTCAACTACACTTTGTTTATTAACATGTAATTTATTAATTGCCCAACATTCTATTTCATACAAGATCGCTGGTCTAATAGCTTTTCTATAGAATTTACCTTCCCATTTTAAAGGTATAGGTCGATTGCACAATATGCCGAATGCACTTCTCCACTTAATCCATGCTACTTTAACTCTCTAAGTAGCATCATCTCCAATTTTCCTTCCTAATGGATAAGTCAACTTAAATAACAAAACTTTTCACTTTGTATTATCTCTCAATTTTCAAATTTTACTATATCCCCGTTTGTATTCTTAGTTTTACTAAAGTCACACTCAAGATATTTAATTAAGATATTTAATTTTTGTCCTACTTAAGATGAACCGTCTTGGTTTCAAAGCCTCACTCCAAACCTCTAATTTAACATTTATCCCTCTTTTGGTTTCACCAATTAAAACAATGTCATTAATGTTAGATCATCAGTTGCTCCAAAAGCTTAGGCTATTAGAGAATGGGCCAACAATACATATCAAGTTCTCAACACTCTCCCTCACGTGCAACCCCTGACTCGCACTTGAAAAGACAAAGAAACTATAGAAAAATGCAAAGGAGAAGAGAGTGCAAATGCAAACGGGGAACAAATGCAAATAGAGAGACTTGAACCCAAGACCTCTCACAACCAAGGCTTTAATACCATGTTAGATCACCAATTGCTCCAAAAGCTTGAGTTATTAGAGAATGGGCCAACAATGCATATCAAGCTCTCAACAATTAGCAATTAGCATACACCATGAACTTCATCCTTTATGCACTTAGTTAGCTCATCCATTACTAAAATCCCAAACTAGTATTCTATATGCAAGAATTTTAAGAAGATACAAATCATCTCCTCTTTCGTTTGGTGGCTAGGCATGTGTGGTATTTGTTGTTCTCACTTTTGGTGTTTTGGATCATCACTCTTTTAGTAAAGAAGTTGCTTGGCTATCGGGTTGGTGGTTGTGTCATCAAAAGAGCTTGTGGTGCTTGAGAGGCTACACCTCTATGCCTTATGTGGTAAGTGGACAAAATGGAATGGAGGTATATAAGATTTTAGCTATAACCTTGGCTACACACTTGAAGAATGTGCTTGACAAGGTCATTTGACTTCCTTTATTTGTTATGCAACTTTGGAGGCGATATTAAGTGTGAATAATATAGGGATGTGAGGATACATATCATTTCCTCCTTTGTTTGGTGGCTAGGGATGTGAGGTATTTGCTGTTCTCACTTTTGGTGTTTTGGATCGTCACTCTTTTAGTGAAGTAAGTTGCTTAGTTGTTGGGTTGGGGGTTGTGCCATCACAAGAGCTTGTGGTGCTTGAGAGACTACATCTTTATGTCTTATGTGGTATGTGGATAGAATGGAATCGGCATATATAAGATTTTAGCTAAAACCTTAGCTACACGCTTGAAGAATGTGCTTGACAAGGTGGTTTCACAATCCCATAATGCATTTGCAACATGGATTTAAATTGCGGCTACGAGATACGATGCTATCGTTGTCGCTGTATAACGATATTAGGATTATTGGTTCATCCATAACAGGAATCAATAATGAATTTTTTTCAAATACTAGTAAACCCCTTAAAAGCCATTGATAAACATATTTTGATAATAAGTTGTCACATTTTAGTAGTTTTTCCATTAGTTTTAAATTTTCTAACACCTAGAAAGATTTTCCCTTTTTCTAAATAACACTAAGAAAGATGTTTTATTATTTTATATAGATTTTTTTTAGGTTAAACCAATAAGAAAATATCATTTGATTCGAATAACATTGTAACAATTACCATAAATAATAACAAAAAATGATTATAAGCATGAAGATTAGTTTAGTGTGATTAATTACGAAATAAAATAATAATACAATTTTATGCCAAGAAGCCTTTTCCAATGTCGTATCAGCCCAAATTTTTTGGCACCTGCTTCCAATGTTTTTGGATTATTTTGTTAGATATCTATCTTGTATTTTATTAGATATCTATTTTGTACTTACATATCATAAAAATAGTAATCATAAGGATTTTGCAGGAAAAAAACATCAAAACAGTCATAATAGTCTTGTAATGGCCTATGTCAACTGACATGACTGTGAATTATGGTCTTACCAATATATCGACCTATCGGTATAGAAGGGTCAAAACCCCGATATGTATTGGCTATTATTTATATCCATGGTTTGTGGGGGCAGACAAATTCTTGATGTGGTACTTATTGCCAATGCTTATGTGGATTCAGGATTAAGTAGGGGGCAGTTATAATTTGCAAATTGGATGATGGAGAGGACCTATGACAATGTGAATTGGAACTTATAATTCATGCTATTGAGTGTATAGGTTCAAGGAGGAATGGTGATGATGGATTGAGAGTTGTATTTACACAGTTCGATTCTCTATATTAATTAATGGAGTTCCTTCTTTTTCTTTTTCTTTTCTTTTGCGAGCTCAAGGGGTTTGAGGTAATGGGATCCTTTATTCTTGTTTACACCTATAAGCGCGGTTTTGCGTTGGATGATTGATAAGGCAGTTGCTAGAGGTTTTTAATAAGCTTTTGGGTTTGGTGATGTAAGGGGATATCTTGTCGTCGTATCTCACAATTTGTTTATGTATGACACCATCATTTTTTGCAATGTTGAGAAAATTCAATTTCATTATTTATGATGTGTTCTCATATGCTTTGAAGTAGTATATGATTTGTGCATTAATTTAGCCACATCATATATTATTCATGTGGGGGATGTGGACATTTTGGCGGCTAATTTCGGGTGCGTTATTTAGGCCTTGCCTATTTCATATTTGGGGTTGTCGCTCGGGGCTACCTTTATAGCAACAATAGTTTAGGATTCGATTGTGGAAAGACGCCAGCGCGTTGAAGGATGAAATATTTTTCGAAAAAAGAAATTGACCGTCTCTAACTTGCCTATCTACTATATGTCTCTTTTTCTCATTCTGGCCTCTGTTGCTAAAAGGCAGGAGAAGCTTCAAAGGGATCTCTTGTGGAGTGGAATGCAGGAAGATTTCAAGTATCATCTTGTCGCTTGGGATAAGGTGTGCTCTTCCCTCAGTTGTGGGGCCTTGGGATGTGGTCTATAGACAGTTTAATAAGGCATTGCTTGTGAAGTGGTTGTGGTGTGGTTTGCAATGGAGTCCAACTAGCTTTAGCATAAGGTGGTGGAAAGAAAGTATGGTGTAAGTCCCCAGGTTTAGGGTTTAGCTAAGGTGCGTAGTTCATATGGTGGGCTTGTGGAAAGGGATTAAAAGACTTTTTCAGGTAGAATTAGTTCATGGTGGGAAATGGAAACAAAGTGTCTTTTGTCATGATGTGTAGCATACTCTACCAAAGAGAGAGTTGGGGTTAAGTCCTACTATAGGGTGTTATGTGGTGACATCGAGAAAAGGGGGATTTCTATGGAAGAGTATTTTAAAATCCATTGTGTCCTCGAAGGTCTCTCCATTTGAGTGGATGGTAGTATTAGAAGTGATCCTTACTTCGGATAATTTAGAGAGAAGGGAAGAATTTGCCTAATTGGTGTCGCATGTGTAAAAGGTTGAGGAATCTTCCAATCATTTTCTCCTCCGTTGTATGATTGCTAGAGATGTTAGGTTTATGGTTTTTTGCTATTTTTGAAGTTTTTTGGTTCATGCTTAAGTAAGTGGAAGATCTTTTGTTGTGTCGGTTGGCAGCTTGCCCTTCTTATAAAGTCAGGTATGCTTGAAAAGTGGCTCCTCTCTACGTGATGTGGTGTATAACAAAGAGTGCAATTGACACACTTTTGAGGAATCATCTCATGTACATAGGTTTTTTTAATAAAAAAAAGGTAACTTTTTATACTTTTCATTTTTGGGCTTTTAGGGAAATATCCAATTTACTTTTTCCATTTATTGTTTTTTTTTTTATGAAATGAAATGTAATGGGAAACCTTAAGTTTTCTAGTCTATTTTAGATAGGTTGTGCCTCCTTAAGTGCTTTTGCTTATAATAATTCTTTTACTCATCAAAAAAAACATTTGAGAAAAAGCATTATTCTTGGGCTTTACGAAAATGAGACAATCGGGAGACAATATAGATTTGATTCAATGGGAAATAGAGGTATGTAATAAATAATGATCTATCTTTTAAAGCATTTTATTTATGAAGGTCAACAAAAAAAGAAAAAAAATAAAGAACAAGCCTTATTTTTCCTACATGTTCCATTAGGAACATTTCCTGGAAATGTCACTGCGTATTTTAGTTGTGTTCAATCTTTCCCGATTAGAGATCATATAAGAATTTATTATAAGTAGATTTATTGGAGTGGTTCATCAATAGTGTTGGCTCAGAATCTCCTTTTGACTCTGCATCATTGATTCCACTACTATCTATCAGTGAGCATCAATGGAATAATTCATTCATATTCATAGAGATAGGAGGCATATTCACATGGATATAGTAAGTCCCGCTTGGGCTGCTTTAATGGTAGTTGTTACATGTTCCCTTTTACTCGTAGTATGGGGAAGCAGTGAACTCTAGAAGTGCTACAAATTGAGTTGAGAGGGGTCAAACTGTATCAATTGTTTTAAAAATCATTCTGCAAAGTGTTTCTTAACTATGTAAAGTAAAAATATCTTCATTTCACAATTCCACTGGATTCTAATGGAATAAGGTATTATACTATTATGTGAATAATACTATTTCAGTCAAACAAATATTTCAATGATTCCCATCTTTGTATTTTGAAAGGAAAAGGGATACAAATGATAGGAAATATATTCCAACCCAATTCTTCCTAAATTTTTTATTTCAGCAAACGGACTCTTATCAAAATTATATGTAGACAATGATGAAGAACAAACCCTTTTTTATTTTTTATTTGTTTCCCTCTTTACTCTTCAATTATTCTTCAAAGAGGAAGTCATTCTATTAAGTGTATATGCACTTTCTATGAGAAACAAAATAGACATAGTGGTCGCCTAACAACATACTATGCATAATAAGATCTTGCCTTGGGCATATCATATATTGTGTGCTTACCACTTGTTTTGTAATTTTAGAAATTTGATTTTATGCTTTCCAGACTCATTTCATGTCATAGTTCAAGCATTAAAATTAGGTGAGATTTACTACATTTCAAAATCTGAAGAAGTTCCCGTTAGACCAAGATTGGTAATTGATCAAATTACCACCCTTCCTTTCATCAGAGTTAAAAAATATTATGATGGCTCCACTGCTTTCGATATCTATTATATATTTTTTGTTATGTATCTGAGATTCAGCAATCCCAAAGTTTCTTTTTGATCCGATCAAATAAAATAAGGAAAAAATAATCTTGTTTTTTTATTTTCGCACTCTTTCATAACATAAATATTGTTAACCGCCCCCCGGTGTGAAAACAAAAAAGTTTGTGACGCTGAATGCGAGTCATAATAGATAAGATGATATGATGTTTTGTTAAAAAGAATAAAAGAAATTAATATCAAATTCGAAGTGCCATGCTATTATTACTTAATATTCATATTTCATATGGCGAAGGCATAGTCTTCTTTTTCTCTCAAATAAAAACCTCATTGGCGCCAAGCGTGAGGGAATGCTAGACGTTTGGTAATTTCTCCTCCGACCAGGATAAAAGATCCCATTGAAGCAGCTAATCCCATGCATACTGTATGTACATCTGGTCGCACAAATTGCATAGTATCATAAATAGCTACTCCAGGTATTACACATCCAACAGGAGAGTTAATAAACAAATACAGATCTTTGGTATCATCCTTGATACTGAGATATACCATAAGACCAATAAGTTGATTCGAAATCTCACTATCAACCTCTTGGCCTAAAAAAATCTTTCTTGATAAGTCATACCTGCTGCGCCAAAACGGGGTCTTATTGATGAAATAAATGTGGCGCAACAATGCAACTAGCCCGCCAAACGGTCTAGAAATTGATGGAATGAATTCTGGCCCAAAAATGTGGTTTTGGCCGCTGGAAACTGCCCGCTAAACAGGGATGGACTTGGTTGAACCACTTGTTTTTCTAAACCCCTCAATTATAATAAATTAGATATTTTTTAAACAGAGGTATTTTGATAATTTTACAATATAGGGGTATTTAAGTATTTTTATTTTTATTTGATGTCTAGGTTAATAAGTTGTTTGGTTATGAGTTTTGTTTAGTCCTTGTTTAGAATTAGTAGTATCTTATCTATTTGAAAACAAAAAGTCCTTTGTCTAATTGGATTTAGGAAATCCTTTTCCTAGTAGGAAAACTTCAGTACTTCTATATAAGCAAGTCCTTTATAAAGACAATTGAAGAAACTTAAGTAATGAAATTCTTCGTAGATTTTGCTAACTTTTAATGGTGAGACTCCATGAAAATTATTTTAAGGGAGACTCCTGGAAGGCCTTAAAGTGATTTTAAGGTTTCTATCTTCCTTCTTGTTCTCCTTTTCCTTTTCTTTGTTTTAGTTTTTAGCACTGTTATGCCAACTATTAGCCATAGGCAATCCTTGCTAAAACCTTAATTAAATTACCAAAACTCTAACCTTTTGATCCACAACCCTACACTAATACACCCCTCCATTAGAGCCCCTAGAACCTTATTTTCTTCCTTGCTGCCAACAATTTCCTGTGACATGTATAATTCAATTTCACCCTTAAATTTCAACCAATCCTACCCCTTATTGATCCCTAAACCTCAATATTATCTTCTCCACCAAAACTCTAAAATTAAATCCCTAGCCCACCATTATGATTCTAGGATAGCTTTGTTTATCTATTCAAGGATGTGTCCTACATCAGTGATGAGGGCATCCATTACCAGCCTATCATATGTAATGTCACTTTAGCCATACTAAGAGACTTAGATTGTCTATGGGTCTTCCCAACGATAAGAGCAATTGGCTGTTACAGAATTTCAAGGCTTGCTGATTCAGGAGAGACTCTCTTTTAAAAATTACCCAGTTTTAGAGTCGGCAAAGATCTGACACAAACCACTATAGCTGCATTTTTTTTAATACTAATTGCAACTATTTTTAGTAATAGTATCAAGTGTTCCTAGAGTACTCTCTGCAAATATGAAATATCCATAATTGTTTCAAATTGTTTAATCAGTTTCATGCCTTGTTTCTGTGCATTGCAACAATCTATCTTCAAATTGAATGTCTTGCCATCTTCACCTTCACTCTGGCCATGAAAAGCATTCAGAATCTAGGCCAAAATTTCAATAAATAATTTTTCCTATCTCTAATTTTGACTGACACAAGCAAGGTTTTCAGCCTCATATTTTTTACGTAGCTACCTAAATTCAAGCTAACGTGTGCTGCAGAATTATTGCAAAGAAATCATCCCCACTGGAGAAAAACCTCTTACTGTTCTCTTGAGAATTACCCAACACAAAAAAGAAGAATAGAAAATTCTCAGCCTAGAACCGACTGACAAATTGTTTGTAAAAGACAGCAGCTTATACATGCAAGTGAAATTTCTAAGTTAAAACAATAGTTTCACAACTCCAAGACTTATATTAACTCTTGTAAACTGAGAAAACATCGAGCAAAAAAAATAAAAACAAACAATTCAGCCAAAAGGACAAGGAGAAAATGGTATATACTACAATATAAGATTGAGTTGTGGAGAGAACCTCAGCAGTATATGCGCACCGTGTTTTGATATCAGTACCAGGCATATCCCCGATTCCAAATAAGCAATCAATTCCACCATTCTCAAAGAACTGTTTGGATTGGTTTTGAGATACACCAAAGAGTTCTTCATAGCTCTCCAAACTCGAGTCAACATCAGCCATACTGAAGTCTCTGTAAAAATCATCAGCACCACAAAGTCCAAGACCTTTTGTTGCAGAGCAGCGTGTCTGAATATTTATGAAGAAAAAGAAAATGCAGTTAAAGTTAGAACTTCTCAAAGTATGTGTACAAAATACATGCACAAATTTCCATAGCCACATGGTACACACTACATACCCACAAACATAGAAATGTGGACCCATGCGATAATAACATAGCTAATTATTGGCTTCAATTTTATGTACTTAAATTAAGCCTCACTCTGTGCAAGTTTATCCATTTTACATTTCAGTCATGTAGTAAGCAATGCAGTCTTTCCACTATTCCAACCACATACCAAACCTACACCACTAGCACCAAGATTTAGAGAAACACGACCAGCATTCCACCATAAACAATAGTCACGAAATGACTTTCTGGCAAGTCTGGCAATTCACCTTTCCAATATACAGATTTTGAATCAAAAGAGAATGCAGACTTCCTCAACCGTGAATTAATGGTAACTTGGCACCTGGATAATTGTATCATATGGAAAGGTGATTAAGCAATACTATGGCTCATGGGGGAGCATGTATGAGTGAGCCATATGGAGTCCAATTTGTAGTGCAGCTAAAATTTAATGTCTAAACTCCAGCATAAAAAGCTAATCAAGTTTCCTTTTAGTAAAAGTGAGAGCAACAATTATGATCTGATAAACTAGTGGTACTCTAATAACTTTAAATCTGTCCAAAAGTCCATGTGAAGCACCATCCAAATGCTTCTTTGCACAGAATGGCAAAAGCTTTCTTCTATAACTTGCACTGCTGGACAACATCACACAGGCAGTCAAAATTAAATAATGTAAAAGAGGAGACATACACCTGCTTAGTCTATGGCTCCAGGCAACCAACAGCAACAACCAAAACTAGCAAAAATGCGCGGTAACACAAAGAAAAACTGTTAATCAAGGATCTCAGATTTAAGGGAACATTCTTATGAAAGAAAGATGTTTAATGTATAATGGGCAAGGAAATTTTTTGGTAATTTCTTACAAATTTATTTTCTAAAACAATTTAAAGAAAAAAGAAAAACAACAAAAAAAAATCCAGATAATTATTATAGAGCACATCATACAACCATCCAATAGAAAATATAGCATAAGAGATCTCTTGTGCAAAACCATTTGAAAAAGGGGACCATTCCCCTGCATGTCCGTGGATTGCAGAAGTAAACTATTGGTAGACTGTTGTGAAGCCACATGACAGATACCTGAGGCTTTCGTTGGAATAGCTATAAATTTTTATTAGTAAAGCGATACATAATGGGTTTTCTCACCCCATTTGCTCACTTCTAGATGCATAGTTACAGGACTCACGTGCATTTATTATAGTGAGTCCCATTCCTTGTGTCTAGGAGTGAAAAATAGAGCCAGAAAAACCATTATGCTTGGCATTTTCCAGTTTTTGTACATTTTTAGAATCATAACTCGCCTTGGCAGTGGGTGAATTCAAGGAGCCAATAGGCTGGGCAACAACAGATGGCATGGGGTTCACTCTAGCCACTGAAGATGATGCCATCCAAATATTGTTCTTATCCTTATTTTCCATATCATTATTTCCACCTGCAACAGACTTATCTTTTGTGCTGTTATTTAATGGAGGCAGCAAACAGTTATCAGCACTTTTGTCCTTCAGGCTCATTAAATCAATTCCCTGCTCACAGTTAGAATCATCCACGGGAGGGAATTCTAAAACAAATGACCAGATCCTAGAAAGCTCTGCTGCCGAAGGGCAACAAGAATAACAATTAATTGTCTGCCTCTTGAGTCCTCAAGCTGAAGTAGATCCACTATGCCCAATCCAATTGCAGTTTGGACAAATTGAGATCTTCTCTTCATAACACCTGACTATCGCAGGCAGGTTAAGAATTGCATTTTTCACACACAATGGTCCTTAAAAGGGCATTGGCAGAATGAACATTCCCGTCACAGGACAAACATAAGCTTGCAGCATCAGACTGGCAATACACTACGAAGTGACCCATTGTTTTAGCAGGCACGGGGATAGACTGCATACCAAACCCAAAAGGAGGAGAAGACTCGCTTCGTATCCCTTACCACAAAGATAACTCGATCACCTTAAATCAACTTCTTGATTACCCCATTTTCCCACTGGATGTTTACAGAACCTATATGTGACACATAGAAGCCAAATTAATATCCCTAGTTCAAGGTAGGGCTAACCCGGTTCCCTATAACATATATACATAGGCCTCACATGATTCACTGTACTTGCCTAAAACTTCTTTACAGAACAAAAGGCATCCCCAAAGTGAACCGATCTCAAAATAATTTAAATTTAAATTTAAGTGAAATTTTTTTTTGTAAAAATCTTTTCAGCAAATTCATATTAAATTAATTTTTTATTTAAATTTAAATTTAAAATTTATAAACTCAAATTTATAATTACTGAAAATTATTATTAAACTACCAAAAAAAAAAATGTCATATTTAAATGAGACATTTCTTCAAATGAGATTTGTTTTCAATTTTTAAATTTTTGTTAAATGATCTGATAAAAAAAGGAAACTGAAAATGTGACAAAATATCAGACAGTAATAATATTTTATGGCCCATGAGTTTACGCCCATCATGTGACGCTGCCACATAATTTATTTAAAAAATAAAATAACAAATCACCCATCCAAACTAAAAAACCTACGCTGGAATCTGCCCCACACCCATAGCGCCATCACCGGGAACCACCGCCACTCACCCGGAACCACCTTCAGCCTCATCTCCCTCACCATTCTCCCTCTTTACTTTCCATCTCATTCCTCTCTCTCTCTCTCTCTCTCTCTAAAAACCACAAACCCACCACACTCTTCACCGGCAGCCATCACCTACACCACTGAATCACCGCAACAACGGGCGCCACCGCCGTCTCCGACATCACAACTACCACAGTCACCGCCATCACCAACGACCGGAGACGAGTAGGATAGATGGTGCCACTGCAAGAGAAAGAAGAGAGATCGGATCGGGAGGGAAGAGAGAGATATCACCTTGATTCCAACGCGACTGAGACGGTGACGACGGGAGAGTTGGTGGTACGAGAGGCGTTTGAGATCGAGCGTGGAAGAGGAGGGATTTTTTTGGTTGGTATGGATTGATGAGGTGGCTTGATTCTTTGTCTTGCTATTTGTCTAAAGTGAGGGTTCCACATGAGACAGGATCGGCATATGTACTTAAATTGGTGGGTCATAGAATATTACTCGTTATTTATTTAATGTAAAAGTGCCACATGTTATGAACATAAATATGACCATAAATGAGTAATAATTAATCTATTTTCATTCATTTAATGTATCACCCAATGAAAACTAAAAAAATGAAAAGGAGACTAGGCAGTTCTATCACCTAATGACTGTGATGAATGAAAATATATTAGTAAAATTGAATGGATTATAAATTATTACTTGAATATGAATTTAAGAGACATCAAATATTAATTCAGATGTTGTCTGTTCAAATTTTGTGCTCCTTCTAATTTGTTGATATACTAAAATTATTAACTTAAATTTTATTTGTTTAAATTCCGTGCTCTTACTAATTTGTTAATATACGAAATGTAAAGTCATTTAATGCAACTCTAAATGTGATTAGCCTAAAATATATATATATATATAAACAAGAAGTTAACAATTAAATTAAACTATAGTTCTAAGAAAAGAAAAACGAAATCCGGAGGTTACTACTGATCGATGGAGTTCCCCAGCCATCCAACATCAAATTTCTATTCCACATATGTGAAAATAAGAGTCTGGTATTCAGAATTTTTAGAAGAAAAAGAATAAATTGAAAAAGAACTACCTTCAAATCTAGTACTGTCATACTTCTTTTTGATTAGCAAAGGTGATCTGCAACATAAAGGGTTCAAGGAAAAAGGACGTGCTATTATATCTTTGCTTTACAAATATAATAGGCAAAAAAAAAAATCTAGAAACGATTAAAAATCAGCCATTATTTTTTAGACATTTTTAAGAGTCAGTCAACCACTTATTAAAAAAAAAAAAAAGTCTGAATTTGTGATCAAAATTATAAAAAAATTATTTTTTATTGTTTACAAATTGAGGGACAAAAATTACCCATTAATGGATTTACAAAATGTCTATTTCGCCTATATTATACAACCCAAAAAATGTCTATTTCATATCTATTTTTTTCAAAAAATTCATTATCAATGAGAGATCTTAAGAGATGAAAGTACAAATATGAACCAGGTAAGGATCCACATTCTCATCTTTTCTACCTCATTCTCATCTCTTTCTCGTCTGTTTTCTTTTTCAAACCATAGATCCATACACAAACACATACTTTCAAATATATAAAAATAATATGTGTGGATGTATACAAATGTGAGTGTATATATATATATATATATGTGTGTGTGTGTGTGTTGCAAGTACTGTGTGTTTGTGTGTATATATACATATATTCTCATATGCACTAGGATTATTCAATACCTTATTTGAAATGTTCTTTTTGAACTCGTGTGTATTTGAAATGTTCGTTTTGAATTTGTGTGGTTTTTCTTTATTTGTATAAGTTAATTATTCAATGTTATATGAGTTACACCAAACCTTATAAAAAGTTGCACCTTATGTTATAACTATTGCACCCAACGTTATGAAACTTGTGCCTATTTTATAAAAAAAAAAATTACACTTGTCACATCCCAAACCCTACCCTATGCGGGTTAGGGATAATGACCAGCCAGTCGAGTACCTCACCAATTTACTAACTATGTTTAGCATATTGATGACGTGTCCCACTAAAGGCTTCTTGACTGGTACATAATTCATGCATCTGTAATTTTACATAGCAGCGAAAAATGAAACATGGCAGAACACAACTAAATTCTTAAATGTCAAAATACAAGTAAGTCTAAAAATTACAGCCCAAAAATTTATTTTAGCATCCTATTACAACAGATATCTATGATAGGCAAAAGTCAGCATTCTATTTTAAAAGTGGCTATAATCCAATTGAATCCTTCTATGCCGCACTATTGGGATGCTCGCCTAAAATATACAAGATAAAATCCCCGTGAGTTTCATAAAAAGCTCATGAGCAACTCAAGTTCTCTGTCGTGAGTTTTTAGAGAAAACCCCTTTCTATAAATTTTTATGGATAACAATTTAAAAGAAACTTGTGCTAAAAGCTACTGGCATTCTTAAAACATATTCATATAACTGAAAGTTATAAGATATGTTGTAAATCAAATATGTCACGACCAGAAACCCACCTTATGCAGATCTCGAACCGCGAACCCCGACCTGACCCTTTTGCCGAACCGGATCTCATCTAAAACTTGCTACACAATCAGTGCCACTAACATGCAACAACTATCATAATATAAACAACAGAAGACTTGAAATAAAAGTTACATGTAATATATATCTAGTTCTCAAAATACAGATTATAAAATTCTTTAACTATTGTACATCATCAAGACGTGGATGACATGAGAGAACTACAAGACTGTACTACATATTACACTTACAATTTCAAAAAGTAATGTCCATCTCTATCTAGCAATCTCTATCGCCTGCTCTCAATATCTATGCCTGAAAAATGTAAGTAGTATCTGTATGAGTTATGAAAACTCAGTAAGTAATTCTTCTTTACTCTACCATGTGTTTGTCACGACCCGAAATCCGTCTCGCGCTGACCCCATGTCGCGAACCGCCGCCCCAAGACCCGAAGGCCTCGGGACAAGGCTCGCATCTGCAGCGGTATCGAATAGATGTGCTTCATATGGTTGCAGAAGCGTGAAAAACTTTTTTTTCTTTTCTTTTCTCATTTTGAAATTTGCGCATCCGTCCGATACTGCCACTATTCACTAATGGTACACATGATCACACATTCAGAGCATAACTAAAAACTTAAAGGCTTCATAATTAATACATGTTTAACTATTCCACGGGACTTAATACACTAATAGCGAAATACTTCCTAATATAAAATATTGCCAACTTCATAGTATATCCCCAAGAGAATTGCTAGTCCTGTGATTATTGCCTAACTCTTCTTCCAAAACAGATAGGCTTATCATCATCGCCATCAAGATCAAGCTGCCATCATTTACCTGAAAGGGGGGTCCAAATAAAATCCGGGTAAGCTAATCTAAGCTTGTGAATAATTCCTGCATTCGTCATGGGGTTTTCAACTGGTAGTGGTTTAACACAAGAGAGTTTATAAAATACTCACTACTAATTGCTCGTACATTTTAGAACACAGAGTATATGCATTCTAAAAACAGATAGCTTTGAAACATTTAAAGTATTCAAGCTAAATACACATTTCTTCAAGTAGAACATATGCAATTTAAAAGCATATAAACACATATAATAAAATGGGGGTAAAAACTTGCTTCCATTTTCGAAATTGTTACTTTAAAACTATAAACATGTATAGAAAAAATGGGGGTAAAACCTGCTTCCATTTCCAAAAACATTTGTCATCTTTTCTCTTTAATTAGGTGGAATCTGTTTCGAACCAGACTCTCATTTTACTACAATGCTGCAATGCTACAATAGAGATTTCCCGTACCAAGGGGATCAGATCTTGCTCCTTGGCATTTCGACAGTCAATTGAGTTCCGTGCAACCCAAAATCCCATCATATTTTTACTAGATTAATTGAGTTCCATACAACCCAAAAATCTGTGGGTACTTATGCACAATTTATCTTACAAAACATTTATCACATGGCTTCTTCAATAGATATTTTTCATGAATATTTAAAACATGAAATAAATATAACTTATCACATGGCTTTTTCAATAGATATTTTTCATGAATATTTAAAACATGAAATATATATAACTTATCACATGGCTTCTTCAATAGATATTTTTTATGAATACTTAAAACATGAAATATATAACTTCTGCAATAGAACTTCAATATTTCGAATAATCAAATTCAGAACATTTATGAAAATTTAGCATTTGAAACCCAGACATGCTGAAACATAATTAAAAAGGAAAACCGTGATTCAAACCAATCACCCAACATGTCACAATACAGTTTATGAAAGCAGAAAAAATTTTAAAACAGGAATCATATGATACTAAATTTGATATTCAAGGCTTCAAATAATTTGCACTTAAAACTTCTTCAAATTCATGGAGTTAAATCTCCACTTCAAAGGCAGGGTTACTCACCTCGGTCCTTAGGGTCAGTGCTAAAAAATGCGCTTTCCCGCTTCCTCTGTAATTCCTAAGAACAATTCATATATAGTCTCATTAACTTCACATCACTGCAATATTACCTATTGATACTTCTTAACTTATGCTTAGATCGTATTAATCCTAAAACGACTTCATAATTTCCTATGTACTTAATTTAACTCGTACTCTTAACCTATGACACAATTTAATGTGTTAGGAGTTTAATTTATTTTTAATTCATACTCTTCTGGTAGCTCCATTAACTTTAAAGTAATTTTAATTACTTCACATGTTTACGTGTCGAGTCTCCTCGTATTTCGTTTTAACACACAAGCCTTAGTTTTGTACTCAGGTAGTGTTCTAATTTATAGCCACCTGATTGATGCTATTCTTCAAATTTTATGTCTTTTTTATTTTAGACACTTCTTTTGGTTGAATAGACTTTACCATTGGGTCCTGGAACGTCTAATAAAGTAAGTTTAGGCTTTCTTAGAATTTAATTCGGACTTTTGTATTTAAAGGGGCAAAATGGTCATTTACCTATTTACATGTCAAAATTTTTCGTACTTCGTTTCATAATTTGGACTCCACCATTGAGTCCGGAATGTCAAAGAAAGTAAGTTTAGACTTTCGTGGGACTCGGTTTGAGTTTGGTAGTAGTAGGGGCATTTTGGTCATTTTAGCATTTTACGGGTCTTAAATTTTTCAGGACCTCATCTCATGTCGCGGACCTCACCGATGGACTCAGGAGGTCCAAGATAGTAAGAATACATATATAACTCATCTCATTTAGACACCGGGCATTTTTTGACTATTTAATTTAATTAAATAATTTTAATTCAATTCAATTCAATTAATATGCTATATATATATATATATATTTGGTTTGCTTATAATGAACGGATGAAATGGGTGGCACGCTGGCCAGCGTGTCACCTCCCCCCCAAAACTGCCTTGGTTCGAATCCCATTAGGTGCAGAATGCACCTTTTTATTTTATTTTCTTGATTTATATTTATTAAATATATAATATATAAATATTTCGCCCCACATACGTACACGCAGGGTGTGCGTGGCCGAGTGGTAAAAGAGGGGCTGTTTGGGCGCGTTAGGTCAGGGGTTCGAACCCCACTGACCGCAAATTTTCCTTTCTTCTCTTTTTAAAACTAAAAACGGTTATACATATATGTATCAGGGCCCCTATACGACGTCGCTCCATTTATTCGGTGGCTAGCCCGTAGCTCGACACAGTGTCCGAGTCCACCCGCCGTTCTAAACTTTTGCGAGTCGACTCAGTGTCGTCTTCCCCGTTCTACTGTTGCCCTAGATCCCGAAGCTAAAGAGCTTCAATTTCGAGCCATTTTACTCACCCAAACCCCACTGTTTTTAATCTAAATTACTTCTGGGATCTTATGGGTCATTTTGGCATTCATTTTAGGTTTAAAAACGAGTTCATGGGTTCGGTTTTGGGTTTGATAATCCAAACCTGCGAGTCAGTCGTAAATGCTCAATTCTGAGCCAACTCTAATGGGATTTGTTCTGTTTTGATCCCCTCTTCATGGGGTTTCGTTTCTCATTCATAAATGTCGATTTAACAGTGAATTTAAATGTTTGGGTTTCAAACCCGTAACCTGCAACTCGATTTTCGAAAGTCATTTCTTAGGATTTTTTATCGCGGTCATGAGTTTTGGGGATGCTCGTAGGGTCTTCTTTAGGTCTTGGTAAGCCAAATAGGATTTTATTTTGATGGGTTCAGACTTGCTATAAGCAAGGTCTCCCATGGCTGCCTTGATGGGTTTTGATGTTTCTGGTGTTTTCACAGTAATTTTTCATGCTATTTATAGTTTACACATGTTGTAATTACCATCTATTCAAAAATCAAAAGCTAAAACAGCCCATACGTAGGTAAATTCTAGAGAGAAAACAAGAAAACTTGGATTTTTACCTGTTACTTGTGGTCTTTCTCTCCCACTTCTGATTTCCCCTTCCTTCTTCTCCGAACTCCCTCTCTCTATCAGTGTGGCTAGATCCTCGTGTGTTGTGAGTGTATACAACATGCACATATATGTGTATAGGTGCCCAATTCATCATTGCCATTTTCTGATTTTCCCACCAACTGGTTTTCCTCTTCCTTGTTGCAGCAACTCAAATGAGTGCTTCTCCCTACTCTACTGTTCTGGATAGACCATTAAGTGGCCGGTTGTGTGTGTTTGTTTTGTTTTGTATGAATATGTACGTGTAAATATATATATATATATGTATATATATATATATGTATATATATATATGTATATGTCTTTATATTTACACTCACACACTCCTTTCAGTCGACATACACACACCTCAATTACCCATTGGTTAGTTGCATGCCTTCGTTTAATACACACACATGCATACATATATATTCATGCACACATGTGTATATATTTACACATATATATATATTTAAAGTTATAATTATTTATATAGTATATATATATATATTTATATTTAATTATATATATATATATGAAAACTTATTTCTTATATTAAAATAATTAATTACTTTTAAAAATTATTTGTTTTCTTAAATTTATCATCTTTACACTGATCTCCCGTATCCTCGTATTGTGCGTCCAAATCTCGCACTCGTATCGATAACCAAGCGGTTGACGTGAAAATATAATTATCACGGAACCGACATGTTGGTGACTGCAACGAAAGTGATGTACAATCGTCCTGAGTTTTCAGGACTGTCACGCCCCGATTTCCAGCGAACCCGAGGCGCGACTGAATGAACGGAAAGTAAATAAAATACAAAGTAAATAAGAGACAACCTAACGGATTCAACCCAAACTTACATTCATTTCCTTCAATGTACATCCATATAAAGCACGATAAATAAAACATTCAACATGTCATTCGGGCTTAAGCCCTTATACAATATCAATACATCTCGAAATATGCTCCGAAGGGCCAAGATCATCCTAAGCTCCTGTCTCCTCCACTCTGTAAGACTTCCTCAAGTCTCGAGTGCCGAGAACGTCATCTGTGGGGAATTATCCCACGTATGGGTCAGCTCAACTGCTGGTATGATGTAATGCTAATGCAAGGAACAAGATTAAGAGCGTGGCATGTGCAAGTGTACAGTTATATCTACATGGCATTCAACATCATGCATGCAATGTACTAGCAATATTCTACATGTCATCCAACTCATTAACACGATCTAAAGCGTGGCATGTGCAAGTATACAGTTATATCTACATGGCATTCAACATCATGCATGCAATGTATTAGCAATAATCTACATGTCATTTAATATCATCTACGCAATGTAATAACAATAATTCACATACTTTCCAAACTATCCATATCAAGTAATAGCAGTAACCCACATAACATCCAAGTCATCCATGCAATGTAGCGACAATGCCCATGAAACACCCACACAACTAAATGCTACAACCATGCCAATTCTATGCCACAACCATGTCAATTCTATGCCATGTCCATGTCTCGTTTTCGGAACACATCTGATGGAAGCTGAGCACCATGTCTCGTTTTCGGAACACATCCGATAGAAGCTGAGTACCATGTCTCGTTTTTGGAACACATCCGATGGAAGCTGAGTACCATGTCTAGCATCACGTGCTCAACCCACTTTATACTTTCAATGCATCACATTATGTCAACATGCTTTGATTCCATTATGCAACAACACAATCTCAGATAAACAATTTACCAATCGCATGGAGCATGCTTCTAAACAAAGTATTCCACTTAAAGCAATCACAACATCTGAATAACAAAACTTTTTTTCCACATGAATGTACGCAATACATAATCAACAAGAATACATACTCAAGTCATGCGTTCACAATCTTAACAAATCCCCAAAAATATAAATCACGTACAACCCAACACATAGAATAAATCATATCTTCATGGAGTAGCAAGAAGTACATGAGTAACATAAGCAATCAACTCAAGGTTCCCTTTTAAAGCAACATTCCTTCCGTGATTTTTTGACATTAAACGAGTAAACATATGATTCAATCAATCAACATGCAAATCATTCCTAAACTTAATTCTATTCCATACTTAGCACAATACACCATACCTGATGGGTTTGTCTCAACCCAAGAAGTAGCGCTGGTAGTGTAATGAAACTAACAGTAAGAAGTAGAAGGTCAGACCGCCTTCTCCTTTCCCTTCAGTGTTCCTTGAAGACGGCACCTCTCCTCCCTTGTTTGCTTCTAACTCCTTTCTAATGAATCTGAGATGTGTTAGGGCTGTTTGCAACTGTTCTTCCTCTTCCTTCTCTTCCTTTCTTCACTTTCTCTCTCTACCCCACTCTCTCTCTCTCTACCCTGAACTTGTCTCTGTTTCCCTTTTCTCTCTAACCAAAGTGAACGCCTATGTATATACACTTCATCCTCTCACTGTCCAGGCCAGCTACAGCCCCTCCCTATCCTTCTCTAATCCAACGGGTCTCTCCACACACACCTAGATACACACATACATATACACTCCCTCACGCTAAACTCCTGCCACAGCCACCCTTCTCTTCCTTTTTCTGACTTTCCCCCACTGCTCCAGCCACCTTCTCCCATCACAAGCAACTTTGCATTTAATGCAAAGTTGACTTGTAATATATATATATATATATATATATAGATATATTAGCCACATACTCACCCTCACACACAACGGCTGGCATGCACACACCCACACAACCGTACAAAAAAATTCTGAAATGCATGTGTATATATACATATATATTTATTTATACATCTAATTATCCACATATATATATGCATACATACATTTATCTACACATGCACAGTAATAATAATAATTATAATAAGAACTAATGTAAATAAAAGAAAAAGAGAGTTCATAAATAAATAAATAAAAAAAAAATTTCCAGTCTTTACAAGGACTATTACTAAAAAGTCTGCGCGCCGGGGTTGAAACCGACCTCGTCACTTAAGGCGTCGATTACTAATTTAAAATCCATAACTTACGGATCCTAGTTCAAATCAGGGTGTTACAATGTTCAAGTCAATATAGAAGGGCATAATCCATAAAGAACTAGGATAATGCAAACACGATAGCCAGTCAAGAAATACAGAACTCATCAATGAATATCAAATGGTAGGAAGCTCAAATGATAAATCAAGGAAAATCTATCTGATAACAATAATCATACTATTACAGTCATGAGCTGTCTCAAGCGTAATCATATGCACTCAATAAAAATTTATGTAATCTCATGATCATTCATAATGGTATAACATGATCAAGATATGATAATCAATAATGATAGTGATATCAACAAAAGTGGATGCACTCTAACTCGGGACCCGGCATACCCCCTGAACTATTTTATGTAACCTGTTGTGCGCCATGCTTCGCATGACCACGTGTAGATGTACGCCATGCCTCGCATGACCACGTGTAGATAACGTTCCCCTTTTGGAACCCCGACCCGAAGGTTGTACTAAGCATCAGATGGACTTTGTGACTAAGCACAAACCCAGCACTAATAATATATCAGGATCATGCTACTTTCTACGGAGAGTATAGTGGAATCATAACTGGTTCTTGGCTACATAATATAACTATAGCTTTTCGAAGGCTATGGTTACGAGGTTGTCGCGAACATAACTGGTTGGCCCCTTTTGGCCCTAGGCACAAGTGTACAAAAGAATCTATGCACAAGTGTACAAAATCATGATCGAGATATATGACAATCAATAAACACTTTCTATAAGATAGAACAGTATCAAATGTGGACTCAATAAACTTTTTGGCATGTATGGAATATATATATATATATATATATATATATATAAAATCTATGCTATTCATCAAATTTTATATCTCTTTACTATCAATATCTCTTTTACTAAAATAGACTCTACTATTGAATCTAGAACGTCAAACAAAGTTGGTTTAGGCTTTCGCGGACTTCAATTCGGACATCTGTACTAAAAAGGGTAAAATGGTTATTTTTGCACTTTTACGTGTTCTTACTTCTCAAGACCTATTTTCACAAATCAGACTCCACCATTGAGTCCGGAATGTTTGAAATAATAAAAAATTCACTATTCAGTTTACTTTAATCAGAGTCTGTTTGACTATTTTTTTACTTAGGGGCATTTTGGTAATTTCTCTTTTTATAAATATAAATTTAAATATTATATTTTATTACCTTGGGTCATATCGTAAATAAATCATAAGTTCTGGGTCTAATTTTAATTTCCAATACTCTTGGGTCAATTCTAAATTTCAGAATTTATTATTCCAATTTGGAATAGCCAAACAACAGATTAAGCCCAAACCTTGGATAGGCTATCCCTGCTCCCAATTTCAATTTTAATTTCAATTTACTACACCTACAACCAAACACTCCAAATTCATCTTTTTAAAACATTTTAACTCATCAGAACTATGCCGTTTCAATTAAGTTCTTATTTGCGGTTGGGCAGGTCTGACTCGACTCGACTAGTGACCCGAACCCGAAGCCCACAGGACCTTTCTTCTCCGGTGGTAAACCGATCATACCCTTCGGCGCCGACTGAATTTTTCGACTATATTTTTACATAAACTCAACATGGTTCAATTCTTACTTTCCCAAGGATTTCATATCTAGCTTTAAAATTAGAAACCAAACTTCGGTAGGTCTCGAAATAAGGATGGACAACCAGCTCCGGCGACCCTACAAATTCTCTATTTCATGGCTTTTTAGCCACTGTTTAAGCCCCCTTTTTATCCTATAAGTTTCTGAAACCATGGGGAACTTTTCCCCGTTCCTAAAAACACCTAAACTTATTATATTCTGAATTATCCGGTTTCATTCACTAACCTGCAATTTCACTTTTCTCCCTCATATCTTCACCAAATGGGTTGCGGTTTCTTCCTAAATTTACCATTTTTCATGATCCTTAAAACCATTAAGCTTAAACAAGATTTCATGCATAAAATCGTAAAATCTACAATTCAAGTTTTCTTACTTGTTGAGCTTTTGGCTCGCAATAACCTCATTCTTTCACTCCTTTTTCTTCTTGTTTCTACTTCTGAATGGTTCAGAAACTTCCTCAAACTCTAAGCTTCTTATTTCCTTTTTGTTTTATGAATTTTCTCAAAACCCACTACACATATATATATATATATATAAGAATTTCTCACCGCCTCTCACGCCCAGTTCCTTCCTTCCCTCTTTCCTCTCTCTTTCCTTTTTCTTTTCTTTCTTTTATTTTCGACTGCCTACTGCTTTCTTTGCATTCAAGTTCCTAAGATATTTTATACATATATTATATAATATGTTATATACATCCCCTTTCATGTCGGCAGCCTTCTTGGCCCATCTCCTCAACACCCTAAACACACACCATTTACACACACAGCACATGTTACATGCATGGTAGCCCTATATACATATATTTATACATTATATACATATATACTGTAATATATATTTTATATTTCTTATATTTTATATATATATATATGTACATATACATATACATATACTGTCACGCCCCGAATTTTCACAAACCCGGGGGTGAGTGAAAATTGATTTAAAAGAATTAATAAACAATAATTAAATAGATTTGATTGATTACTCATTTATTTCTCCATGTTTCCCCAAAATAAAAATGAAAATTCGTTAACTAGACTCACCCAAGATAAGTCCCAAATGGTAGTCAAATATCTTCCTTAACCAATAGTCAAAATTAATCTAAGGTATGTTCAAATATGGCCTCCAAGATTGCCCCAAAAATGTATCTAAATATGTCTTGGAATAGTGACCCCAAATGGGTCCCAATTGCCATAAGGCATAGACCAAGAATAGGTCAAAAATCCTACCTAAAGTGGTCCAAGTAAATGGCCAAACATGGCCTTGAGATATGACTAAAAAGTGTCCCAAAAAGGTTCCTAACATGGCTTGGTATAATGGCCAAAAGTGGCCTAAAATGGGCTACAAAAGAGGGTGTCAAACATGAAATTAAATGACGTTGAAATGGCCTTAAAATGTAGATCATAGCATGCCATGACATGGCCAAGGTAGCAGCTGTGCTGCAAGGCAAGGTAGCAGCGCGCGCAGCAGGGCAAGGCAGCACCAAGGCGCGCGCGGGGCTACGGGCAACTAGGGGCTGGGCTGCTCTGTTTTTTCTACATTTTTATTGTAGCAACAAAGGTTGATTTTTCCATTTTTCTACAGAAACACTGTAGCAACTGCAGCTAAATTTCTCTATTTTCCTAATTTTTTTCCCAATTTTTGAAGGCTACTTTTTTTTTTTTTTTTTCCCATTTTAGCCTATTTCTTTAAGGTTTTTAACCTCCCATTTTGCGCACTTTTCTCACATATTCAAATGGTGTTTTACACACTTAATTTCTCCCTTAATCTCACAAAATTTTTGACATAACTTCCTTTGTTTTCTAAGCATTTTTCCACCCAATCTTTTATAACCGTTCATATATATAAACACATTACCATCCATCCTCACTCGATGGCCACAATTCATGGAAATTAAACATACATTCATTTCCTTCAACATATATACATGTAAGGCACATTAAATAAATATATCGTACATATCAATTGGGCTTAAGCCCTTACATTACAAATTAGCCCAAGGCCTATAGTTCACCATTCTTCCAAATTAAAACACAAGTCTTTTGGCTTATGCCCATACATACAAAATATGCCCCAAGGGCCAAATATCCTTCCAAGTACTTTTCCCCTCATTTTTTTAAGACTTCATCAAGTCTCAAGTACCAGGAGCCCCTATCTGTAATATAATATCTCATGAGGGGTCAGCTCAACTGCTAGTATGACACAATGTTAATGCAAGGAACAAAATTAAGGCGTGCCATGTGCAAGTGTACATTTAGAAGCTATAACCCTCCAATCCCCCAATACTATACAATGTCAATATGCATGACACATACATGCAACTCTATGCCACACCCATGTCTCACTTTACGGTCTTTCCCCGTTGGAATGAGTACCAATCGTATGTCTCACTTCACGGTCCGTCCTTGTTGGAATGAGTACCAATGGCCAATCTTGAGTTTTTCACCATAGAATCTACACCCTCATAATGCATAGCACCAAAGTGCTCAACCCACACTATGTTTTCAAAGAATCACAATATGCCAATATGCTTTGATTTTTCTATGTAATTTTCAATGAGACAATTCATCAAATACACGGTATTCACTTTAAGTCATGCATCATACCCAAAATAAATCATAACTTCCAAATCCCAAAACTCCTTCTACATGAAAATATACTATATTCCATCCATTTCAACATATGCTCAAGTCACATATTCACCATCTTACCAATTCACAAAGAACACATAATTTCACAAAGCATCAATGCATCAAATAATCATATCTTCCAAACACAAGATTTATCTACATGAATATAAGCCACCATATAATAATTTAAACATATATTCAAGTTACATGTTCATCATTTTGACAAATTCTCAAAGGTTACAAAATACATAAAGTACCAACACCTTGAATAAATCATAACTTTCCAACTACAAGATTTTGTCTACATGAACATAAGTTAGAATACAATAAATCATACATATAGTCATGGTTCATGTTAATCACTTTACCAAATTTCCAAAGAATACATAAGTACATAAACAACCAACTTTAGGTTTTCAAAGTAATTAAATCCTAAGTGACTTTCTAACTGTAAATAAACATATAAATTATTCAATCAACTTATAAAATGCTCCTCAACTTAATCATATTCCTTACTTAGCAAAATATCATACCTAAAAGGGTTTTTCTCAACCCTTGGGAGTTGTGTTCATTGTGTAGCCGAACCGATCAGTGAGAATGTAGTCCTTGGCGTGGGGAACAACTTCCTAGAAGGAAGTCTTGCAAGAATCCTAGCCTAGAAATGTGTTTTGGTGGCTTGAAGATTGAAAAACCTAGGTTTTCTCTTCACCTTTTCTCCCATGCACGAGTTCTGCTCTTTCTTCAGACCAAAAATGTGATTTTTAACTCTAAAGGGCTGTATTTATACTAAAGGGGCAAATGGGCAAAATGACCTTTTCGCCCTTAATGAATCTAGGACCTCATTACACTACAAGCCGTTCCGAAATGCCTCAATTTGACATTTTGCTTTAACCAAAGTTCTTAAAATTATTTTAAATGAAAATTTCTAAAAAATTTATTTTCACCTGCCGCCGGGTTTGGCCGGTTCCACCCAGGTCACCCAGATGCCCTTTATGGTCTAGTTTTTGAACCTGTCTCCAAATAGGCTCAAAGTTTTACAAGAGATGTATTTGAACATTCTAACCATATTTCTCTTCTATGACATACTCAAAATATATTTCTAAACATGACTTATAGCTAAATGATGCATATGTAGTGCCCTACCGGCAAATGACGGATGAATAGTGCCCTACTGGCAAATGACGTATGAATAGTGCCCTACCGGCAAAAACAAAAAATTTATCCGCAATTTTTGAGGTCTATACATCCTTCCCCCTTAAAGAAATTTCATTCCAAAATTTAAAAATGTACCTCTTTTACAAAATTTAGAAAGATCAATACAAAATGCGTTGTAAAATGGATATGTGCAGCCGTACCTATGGATCCTTCACCTCTCCCTTCGCCAGGTGATGTGGAATGCATTACCCTCTCCCTCCAAAGGAACCTCATCCACTTGGGCAGGCATGCAGCAGCGTGTAGACATCTCCATACTCCTTGCTAGGGTCTGGTTCTGATCCCATCTGTAACAGCCCACTCCACATGGCATAACGCATAATGAAATACTCAAACATGATGGCTTATCAATGCTAATTTTTTAATTCCATCCAAGTATCATGACCCACCTCAATAATTCAACACAATAAAAATGCAAATTTCTCAATGCCCACAAGGATACCTCAAGGTCTCTCAATGTATTTGATGGCCATCTAACTAGTCACAAATTAAGCTGTGCAATCATCTAGTAATTCATCACAATGTCATCAATATATCACCTGCACCTCAATGTAATTTAATAATCCAATCTTCTACAAGTACTATAATGATCCACAAGACATCAACAACATAATCTCAAAGTAAAGTCACCACCATCTACCTTAGTCTATATATATAACTGAGACTAAATATCAAGCATCAATGAAGATTAACCTATTAATTTCAAGCATATATATATTAACTGGATATTCGAATGTAGACAATGTAGTCTATGTATTCCAAACATGAAACCTAAGGCAATATATCAAGGTTCAAAAACTCAAAACATTAGAGAAGGTAAAAAAAAATATCTCAATTTCATCTAAGGTTATTTTAATTCATCACCATTTGAATCAATATATTTAATAAAGTGTTAAAACAATTGAGATTCTTAGTGAAACTCTTTACCAATTTAACTATGAATATATAAATCCGTACACACATGTATTAAAATACACATACATACAAACATGGTTAAACATACCCTTACATATGCATTAATAACAATCCAGTATGTATAGATATCATAGTCGTAGTACTATAACGAGTACTAGCCTAGCATACATACATAATATCAACCTGCAACATTCAATAGTTAACACGTAGCCTACCACATCAACACCCAAGTATAAGATCCATCCTAAGAATATACATATACCTAATTAAGCATACAACCTATCATATAGGTAACTAGGCACATATCCAATCTTATGGATATCCAGGCTTATAGCCTATCTTATAGATAACTAAGCATATAGCCTATCTCATAAATCACTTGGTCTACTACATAGATATAAGCATTTAGCAACAGTTGATCAATAATGAAGCATACCACATACCGTACAATTTCACACACTAAAGCAACAAGCACTCACCTAATCATGTAATCCAAACCAGCCCATTTAACTTAAGGTCTAACCTCTCTCAACTCATGACAGAGTCAATCCTAGAAGGATCCACGGACACCCCACTATCTGATACAACATGGCCTAGAAACTGTACCTTCTGAAGCCAAAACTCACACTTCGTGAGCTTAGCAAACAAACGATGCTCCCTCAAAATCTTTAATACAGTCTGTAAGTAAAAAGTATGCTCCTCCTCAGAAGGTGAATGAATCAGAATATTATCTACAAGGACCACTACAAACTGATTTAAATAAGGGCTAAAGATGTGATGCATCAAGTCCATAAATGCCGCTGGGGCATTCGTCACACCGAATGGCATAACTACAAACTCAGAATGGCCATAAAGAGTGCGAAAAGCTGTCTTCGCCACATTCTCCTCCTGTACTCTCAACTGATGATACCCAGATCGAAGATCGACCTTTGAGAAACATCTCGAACCCCTAAGCTGATCAAACAAGTCATCTATCCTCGGTAACGTGTACTTATTCTTGGTAGCAACCCGGTTCAGTCTCCTATAATCCACACATAACATAATGTACCATTCTTGGTAGCATATGTCCCTTGGGACCATAGGTCATCACATGGTGACTCTTGAGTAATATAGAGCTTTGGGCTTACACAAGCTTACTGATACTGGACTCCTGGTTGAGTCGTGCTATAAAAGGCTTATCTAGAAGTCTACCGGTTTTTAACCCCTGGCAAGCCTGTCAAGCAGTAACACTTTATACTAAAACATACTTGCAAAACATTCTTTAAGTTATCCATATCATCTAAAACATTTAAAGACATCCTAGTAAAGACATACAATTAAAACATTGAGCATAGTAGTTTGAAAATATCATAAAGTTGTAAAAGAACTGCATGCAACATTGTAAAATTGTAAAAACTCCATTTAATGGAAAAGTCTCCATTTCAATAGTTAGGTTTACTCACTTTTATCTCTTAGTATTTATCCTTAGTTCTTGGCTATCTTGTAACTACTTTCATATTCCTAGTCTAGGGATGATTTTATCTCTAATATGTTGTCGTCTATGCTCTCACGATTCTCAAAGTGTTCTCGGGTGACTTCCGGTCTTCTCTTCTTGCCCCTAGCAACAATAGGAGTTCTGATTATAAAATGATTCCAACTAATTACTTCAACCTTTTAGCTATCATTCATTTCCTTCTTTCAATCCTTTTTTGCCATTCTTCGTCATCCATGGCTTATATTGGCCCTATAGAAGTGATTAATATTCACAAAGTATTAATTTTAAGGTATATTTCTTAAATACCTATACTTTACGAGTCTTATTTGGTAAAATGGACTCGACCATTGAGTTCAGAACAATCTTCAAAACTTAAGTATGAAGTTTCGTAATTTTTTTGTGTTCGTTTCACTACTTAACTAAAGTTGTAAAGTGGGACTAAATGCGGCTACTGATATTCGTTTATATATTTAGAAAAATTATTTGCAAAAATAGACCCCACCATTGGGTCTAAAGAACTAAAAAATCTTAGGTTAGGTTTGTTTGGATCTTAATTTGGTCAAATGTAGTATTAATTATGCTAAATGTAGTTTCTAGGGACATAGATGTCATTTTTGTATTTGTTCAGATGCAAAATGGTCATTTTGACACTTTTAGGGAACTTTTGTAATTTACCAAAAATCAAGGGCTTTTGGGCAATTTCTAAAATTTATATTTTTATTTAATCATTTTTCTAATTTAGAGGGTATTTTTAAATTAATTTTTATATTATTTGGGCTATAATATAATTAAATAAAACTCTAGAGGCCAAATTATAATTTCATGAAATTAATATTATTTTTCTATTTTAGATGGGCATTTTTGAATTTTTAAAAGTTCTGATTTGGGCCATAGTATAGTTCCGAAAATTAGATTCCCTCTTCTTGGAATTAATTCTCACTTATTTAGGAATTATTTTTAAAGTGTTAACTGAATTGGAATTAAAAGTTGGTTTATTTGGAATTAGTTCCCAAATAAACCCTAAATTAGAATTATTTTGGCTCTTATCCAAGGATTAGGAATTCTGTGTGTATCAAATTGGGGATATGGATAACCCTATCCCTGATTTCTATTGCCTATACACATAACCAAATAGGTGTGTTCCTATTTTGAAACATTTTAGATCTTTCCAAAACGACAACATTTCATCTCAACCCTTTCACGCGCCTAGGCCATGTAGAGATTTGAAAAAAAAAAAAAAATATATATATATATATATAAAAAAAAAAAAAAAAATAATAATAATAATAATAATAATGAAAAAAAAATAAATAAATAAACAAAAGAAATGTCGGCAGCCTTGGGAGGGACACTGAAATGTGTGGTGTGTGTTGAGTGTATAGAAGAATAGAAAAAACAGGGGTGGAGGTCGCGTGAGAACAGGGAAGAAAAGAGAGAAAAAGAGAGAAAGAAGAAAAGAGAGAAGAAAGAAAGAGAGGGAGAGGGAAGGGAAGAAACTGACGCGGCGGTGGTCGCGACGGAGGAGCGACGGCGAGGAGACGATCGTCGACGGCGGGACATCGGAGGTCATTGATCGGACGGTGGATGAGATTTTTGGGAGAGAAGATCGTGACTTCGTTAGATTTCGGGGCTGGTATCGCTGCGGTCGAATGGATTCGTTGAGGCGCGATTGACCAGGTCGGTGTGTATGTATTTAATTTGTATATGTGTGTGTGCAGTGGTGTAAGGAAGTGCAACAGAGGGGATTCTGATTTGGCTTGGGATTGCGTGTGGATGTTGCGGTTTGTATGTCGAAATTGAGCATGGAGGTTGCGGTGTAATGGTGTTTTGTGGGTTCGTAAGGTTGGGGCGACGGAGTGGCTATGGGTTTGGCTTTCTTGGGGGCGATTGGGGCTGTGATATCTCGGTTTTGTCGGTGGCTACGGTGACGATTTGGTTGAATCGGAAAGGGGGGACAGGTTTTATCTCCATCTTTTTCTTTTCCATTTTGGTTGCTGTGATGAATTGGAGTTGTTGAAGCTGGGATTTTGTGGAGATGGAGGAGAGACAGAAGACGGCAGTGGTAGCAGCAGTAGCGTGTTGGAAGCGCAGCAAAGGGTGGTTGCTTCAATCAGTTCAGGCATTGGGTTTCTTGTGCAGTCGGTGTAACCTTAGAAAGAGAATCGGTTGCGACGGATGATGAAAATGAAAAAGGGGCAGTAGACGATGTGAAATTGTTGGAGCAGTGGCACGCAACAACAGTGCACGGAAGCAGGGGATGGAGAAGTTCAGTGGAAAATCATGTTAATTTTATCAGTTCTTGCGACGACGATCTCTAACGTCAAAGTCAGCTGTATGAAGTTGTTCTTATATGCAGACTTGCTGGGCGCAAAGATTCAGTTTTTCGCATTTCATGGTTCTCTGATGCATCCAAACTGGTATCTGCCTCTGATGATTGTAGTGTTCGGGTCTAGGCAGCTAATGCTGAAATAAAAGATATTGATAATTCCATGGAGGTTGTGGACTCTCACTCAGTTCGTCTTGTGATATTTGGCCATAATACTCGGGTTTGGGACTGCTCTGTATTTGACATTTAATTATCACTGCTGGTGTATTGGTCTTGAGGGAACTGAATTCAGAGGAGATCGTGTATGGGGATGTTACGGTTCTGTGGTCGGAATTGCATGTAAATGTTGTGGTTTTGTGGCAGCAGGAGTGAAATAAATACGGTTCATGTGGAAATATTAACGGTTTTGGTTAGTGGTGCTTGGCTTCTTTACAAGTCTAATACACTAGAAGAGAAACGATGGAGGAAGCCACGGCAGTTGATGATGGTACTAGAACAGGGGGCGCACATGCCGAAGGAAGAGCATATGTTATGGGTGGAGCTTTTGGTCAGGTTTCTTACTGTGGTACAGCATTATCAGGTTTTATGAGGATTAATTTCCCGATATGTAGAACATTTAGAATGAAGCAACAGGGCAGATTTGGATGTTGTGAAGTCGAGGTTAATTGGGAATCCTGTCATGAGAAGATGGAATTTTTACAGAGATGTTTAGTGGTTGAGAAGGGAGTTAGCCTCCTGTACAGGGACTCTTCAAACACCAATTAACCAGTACTTGTCTAAGGAAAATAATTGGGACTGAACCTATTTTGGTGGGCTAGCAATGAGGAAATGGACAAGTAGAGGTATTTTCCAGTAGCAGTAAGATCACAAGTTTTGTTGGCTGGACATTTGGAAATTATTGAGCAGGTTGGTTTAGAGGGTTTCATCCCGATTTCAGTTCATGAGGGTGGAGAAGAAATGAGCAGCAGAACTGCTGTCCAGTGATGGAGGTTGGGGAAACCTGTAACTATTGGATGTTGTGATTTCTGTAACGAATTAGAGAAAGGAAAGTTCTTCAATATCTGATGGATGGGATGATAAGATGGATGGGATCAGAATCTGTCGGGATCAGAATCTGCTTGAGGGAAAAAGGCTGAAGAAGGAACCGTGGACTAAAGATGAACCTGGTTGATTAGACGACGTGGTGGACATGACTTCTTAGGGTTGAGATAACCCGATCAGGTATGGTACTTTACTAAGTAAGGAATAGAATTAAATTAGGATTGATGTGCATATTGCTTGAATGCTTTTTTGTGCTTGTCTGCTGATAGAAGATCACATAGGAATGATTGCTTCTTTGAGTGGATTGTTTATATGTTTCCATGTTCTTTATGATTATTTGGGAGTTGTGATTTACTTCTTGAGTTGTCATCATATGTGATTTATGTTTTAAACGGTTTATTGATATTGTGACACGTGGGTTTGCGTAAGTGTTGAGATTGATTGAGTATGACACGTAGATTGTGGATGAAGTCTTGTGATTTAATTTTAAATGTAATACATTATGTAAAGCATGTTGCATATGCTTATGAAAGTGATGTTTCATTTGAACTGTATTATTGCATGATGAAATCATAGCATATTGGCATTGTGTGATTCCTTGAAAGCATAGTGTGGGTCAGCACGAGGTGCTGGTGCATTATGAGGGTGTAGATCCTGTGGTGAAAAACCCAAAATTGGCCATTGCATTGGTACTCCGTAGCCATCGGGGAGTACCCGTAAACGAGACATGGGTGTGACATGACATGCATGGGGTTGACATGACATGCATAGAGTGGACATGGATGTGGCATAGAGTTGTGTGAGTATTTAATATGCATTGTCATGTGGCATAGAGTTGTGTGAGTATTTCATATGCATTGTCATGTGGCATAGAGTTGTGTGGGTGGTTCATGTGCATTGTCATTACATTGCATGGACAATTGGATGGCATATGGATTCATTACCATTACGTGGTATGCATGATTTGGAAAGCATGCGGATTATTGTCGTTATATTGCATAGATGATGTGGAAGGCATGTGGATTGTTACTATCGCCATGCATAGATGATTCAGAAGGCATATAGAGATAAATGTACACTTGCACATGCCACGCCTTACATTTTGTTCCTTGCATTAGTATTGTATCATACCAGCATGTTGGCGCTTGACCCATTCGTGGGAACCATATTTCAGATGATATTCCCGACACCTGAGGCTTGGGGAAGTTTAGCTGAGTGGAAGAGACTTGATTGTAGATGGACATTTGGCCCGAGAGGCATGTTTTGTGGTGTACGGGCTTAAGCCCAATGACATAGATGTTGTATCATAGTTGTATAATTTGATTTTATAGTTAAGCGATGTATATTTAACTTTGATAAGGTTGTGGCCATCGAGTGAGGATGGATTGTGATGTATTTATATTTATATGATGATATATGATGTATTGTGTTTATCAGGGGGAAAAAGGTTCGAAAAACAAAGGAGGTTCTGCCGAAATTTTTATAAACCGGGAATGTATGTGTATTGACAGAGATATATGGATGTGGCGTTATGTTAGTGGAATAGGCTTGTATCTATATTAGTTAAATCAGTATTCATTTATTTATCAAAAAAAAAAAAAAAAAAAATTTGTCAAATATTTATTTATTTATTTACTCGTCTATTCACTTTATTTATTTTCTTCCTTTAGTCGCGTCCCCGGGTTCGGTCGGGAATTCGGGGCGTGACAGGCCAGGTTTACCCGAACCCAAATCTGACCCGACCCAACCTGACATAACCCAACCCGAACACTGTTCATTGTTTTCATCCATTAAGGTTTACTGTAATTGCTCCCTAAAGATTTTCAGAACTCGATTCTTCATGATTCTTCAATGTTTTCTTCACCAAAATGGTTCTAGATGTCTTTTGTTTAAGAATTCATTTAGCATCGTTTTTATGGATTAAATTGAGTTTGAGAGCTTAGTTTAGTCCCCTATAGCTGAATTGAATAAACATCTTTCTCTCTCTTAATACTCAACCAAATCGAGTAAGGTTTGCTTGGTTGTGATCCCCATATCTTGGGGATCCTTTCCCATTCATTGAAATGAGCTTGGTGCTCTATTTCTTCAACCTCCGTTTTTTGTCCTTCTTGGTTAATTCTAACCAACCTTAGGGTTATTTAACCTAATCTTTCCACTTTTGTGAATCATTTATCAAATAGTTCAATTTTTGATCATTAGAAACGAGTTTAGTTTCCATTGATTCAGACTTCATCCTGGGAGATCCATCAATGACAGTTTGTCATGTTTTTTTGTGGATTCAAGGGCCTACAAGCTTAGATGATTCATATAGCATGTATATAATTCACACAATAATTGAAATAAAGATAGAGAAACTTATTCTAACCTGATTTGAATGGTTTTTCAAATTTTCCTTCTTCTTTTCTCTTTCCTCTTTCTCCCTGTCTAAACAATCCTTGAGCCCTACTTTGCATATGAATTTCTCTCTACTTTTACTAACCTGAACATTATTCTTTGTCTTCACCTGTTAAGGTTTACTGTAGTTAATCTCTCAAGATTTTCAGAACTCGATTCTTCAATGTTTTCTTCACCAAAATGGTTCTAGATGTCTTTTAAAGGTTTAAGAATTCATTTAGCATTGTTTTTATGGATTAAATTGAGTTTGAGAGCTTAGCTTAGTCCCCATGGCTAAACTGAATAAACATCTTTCTCTCTCTTAATAATCAACCCAATCGAGTAAGGTTTGCTTGGTTGTGATCCTCATATCTTGGGGGATCCTTTTCCAATTCTTTGAAATGAGCTTGGTGCTCTATTTCTTCAACCTCCGTTTTTGGCCCTTCTTGGTTCTTGGTTAATTCTAACCAACCTTAGGGTTATTTAACCTAATCTTTCCACTTTTTGAATCATTTATCAAATAGTTCAAGTTTTGATCATTAGAAACGAGTTTAGTTTCCATCGATTCAGACTTCATCTTGGGAGATCCATCAATGACAGTTTTTCATGTTTTTATGGATTCAAGGGCCTACAAGCTTAGATCATTCATATAGCATGTATATAATTCACACAATAATTGAAATAAAGAGAGAGAAACTTATTCTAACCTGATTTGAATGGTTTTTTAAATTTTCCTTCTTCTCTTCTCTTTCCTCTTTCTCCCTGTCCAAGTAGTCCTTGAGCCCTACTTTGCACATGAATTTCTCTCTATTTTTAGCAACCCAGCCTTGGTCTGTGTGGTTTGTATATGTATATAGGAAAAATCTAGCTTCAAGGTGAAGGAACTCAAGCTCATTAAAGGGTTAGAGTGGCCTTGTGCAGCAACTGCAGCCTTGCAGATTGCCATGGTGGGTTGAGGGAGGCTACACATGGTTGCTTACCTCAGTTGCATGCATGCATTATTGTTTTTCTTCTTAATTTTTCTCCTTTATACACACACACACACACACACACACACACACACACACCCTAACTACGTGTTCCAACCCCCTAGGTCATGTGCTAGGCACATGGCAATTTAAAATAATTTTTAATTATTTTTCCATTTTTTTTAATTTTTCATAATTATTTTCATGCATTTTCACACTTATATATATACTTTAATGTATATATTGGGTCCTTAGTGTCATGTGTAGGTCACATGAATTTTTAGAATATATTATATATATTTTTTATTTTTCTTATAATTTTATGTATTTATTTTATATTTTTCTTCATTTTCAATAACTATTAAATAATTTATTTATTTAATAATTCATGATATTTTGTGTAATAATTTTCTCACTTTAGATTAGTGATGTGTAGATCACTTAACCAATTAATTTTTCTAACCTAGGTTAGGTTAGATTGACCTTAGGTTAGGTTTGGTTTAACCCTAAATGGGTTATGGTTTGGTTAGGATTAGAGTCTACTATTCAATTGGGTTAGTCTTTTTAACCCTAATTTAGCTCATGCCTTGATAAAGCACCCAAAGAATTTTAAAACGTCTCTTTTATTGCTAATGTTTCATTACATTGTCGTAAATCTCAATTTACTAGGTGTGGGTGATACAACACTGATTTTTCTTGAAGTTTCTAATTATTACACTAACCTCCTTTAAAGTTTCTGAAATTACACTGATCTTCCCTACTTTACCTGACA